>JARHVA010005939.1:125000-490000 GCA_037957365.1 Torreya grandis | reverse complement strand
TCATTTCTTCATTTATGTAAGAGGGATAATTAGAAATTGTACATGAATTATGGGAAGATTATTATATTTTTTATATCCCAAACACAACTTATTACATATTTAAAGATGTCATAACTTTAAACCCTGCTTGCCACCCTAAAAAACCAACAAAAATAATTTTTTATTTGTCATTTTAGTTTCTCACACATGCTAACTAATAGTGGATGAGAATGTGATAGGAATATTCAAATACCCTATGAGATATATCAACCATTAATTTTCATCCATTAATCTAAAAACTCATTTAGACAAGAAAAACCTACCTTTAGGGTTTGAGGAGGGTTTTGGGCTACTTGTTTTGTAAATGATTATTCAAAATGCATAGATAGTCAATATTTGAAATAATTATTGTAATTTCAAGGGAATAAGGTCCCTTATCCTCTCAAAATATATAAATAGATCAAACACTCTTTCCTATTCATGAACTAAGCACATGAAAAAGGCTTTCACTGGTTTGTAAAGAGGTTGATGGAGAACATGGAACATTTTTTGGCTTCTTAGGACATAATAACACTAAAACAAACATTATTTGACTCTAAAACCCTCTGAGAGACTTGAAAACATTCATTTTTGACCTAAATTGACCATCTCCATGTTGAAAAATTGCTTTACAAGCCCTTGACAAGTGTATTTCTATGGTATATTTCCCTTTCTTGATATTTAGAGGGTCCCAACACTCATTTCACATTGAAACTGATCTATATTACCATGTGTGAGGAGAAATGACCATGGCATATATTGAAAACACATTAGAAACCTTAAAATACACTTCATTCTTCTTGTTTTCAAAGGCAACCATTACCTTAACTTCTCCAAATTTACCTTAAATTTTGTTAAACATGAAATAATAGTGTTTTCACCTTACCATATCAAGTCTATAAAATATCTCATACACCATAAGGCATCATGTCACCTTGAAGTTCAATACACCAATACTCGAACATCCTTTGCAAGGTAAGCTTAAACATTGCTAAGATACCTTAAATTTGTCAAACTTACCTTAATAAATGTTAAACACATGAATAAGACTAAAATAAATGACCATTTGATGACAAGATAAAGTGACTTGACCCTACTAATAACTAGACCATCCTATAAGGCTTTATAAGCTACCAAGGAATACACACTACCTATCATATTTAGACTATTGATGACCAATACAAGGCCTTAGATGGATATCAAAAAAGTTAGAAGCATAAAGAACAAAGTTTTGAATGATACTCCTCTATGGTAGCCAAATTTAGATAACATTGATCAACCTTACTAGTGGGTAAAACATCGAACTGATCTTTGATATTTATGATGACAATATTGATAGGTGTAAATTCAATGGTTTTTACTTCACATGAATGTTTGATATGATATAAGGAGATTAAATTCGTAGACAATTATAGAATGTGGAGAGCTTTTTAAATATGTCATTCTCCATCTCAACTATCCATTCACCATTAACAACTAGAGGATTAAACTTATGCATAGAATTTTTGATTGTGCACCATTGGTCAATATTTTTAAATAGTGAGACACCATGTGACATATGGTGAGAGGCTCATGAATCTAAAATACATTTAGACATAAATTTTTATGTTATTTTAGGAAGTGTTTTTCCTATATTAGGAGGGGAAGATACATTTTTTCATCTAGATGCTTCTAAGTATGTGATTTTCTTGAAATGTTGATCTTCAGCATGACCTAGTTTCTTACACCAATTAGTATCATTGACCAATTATTATCATTTGTAAAATTTAATTCAACATGAAAAGATGTTTAGGTAGAGTTGGGTTGTGATATTACAATAGTATCATTAACCACTAATGTATGTTACTTATTACGTTTAGGTTGAATTTCCTTAATAAAAATATTTTTTTCTTGATCTCTTTAAATTTTCATAAAAAACTTGTCAAAATTGAGTGCCACATGTGCATATCTCATAGAGTATTTATGTGTGCAATTTGAAAAAAAGAAGTAATGACAACCCAATTTAGACAATATAATCATAATAATTTTTTCATCAGTCTTGGTTTCACTATTCTCAACTAGTATAATCCTCAAGCACTTGTCTTAGAGGTTAACCTTATTTGGGTTCACTATATGGTAATTTATCTTTTCCTAAGTCTAGTTAGGTGTGTGTAGGATTTTATATAATGTGAATTTATAATTCACATAATTCATTTTTTATGAGGTGCCACACCTCTTTTATTCTTTATAGGGAATTTTAAAATTATGTTCACATGTAACTCCCTCCACATTTTTCACATACATCACTCTAACCCTTATTGGGATTAGGGACATTTGACACAATAATAAATTTTGAAGTCATGATCAGATCCTTTGTAACTACATTTCTTTATCTATCTCTATTTATTGAGTTTTCCTCTCTCATTATTCACACTTGAGACACAATTTCTTGTGTTCATATTGAGATGCTTATTCATGGCTTGAGACCATTCTTCTTTTTCCTTCTCTTATCTTCTATTTAAGATTATACTTAGATATTTTTACTTGACAATCCTTCTAATAGATGTGGGGTTTTTTGTCTATTTGATGATTTCTCCACTTGACAAATCTTGTCTTACATTTGTGGTTTTTTTATATTGAATAAATATAATTCATTTAAACATTCATTTGTCTTATATTTTTCAATGTTAATCTTTTGATCTTGGCATAAATTATAGCATGGTGTTAGAACAAGTTTTTTTTAAAAATAAAATTCAAGTTTGACATTCTATTGTTCTGATCGGCATCACTGAGAGGTGTTTCATGTTGTTTGTAACTCTTTAGAAATTTTTGCCCTTCTATTTCACCTTAACTTATATATTTTTTATCTCTCTTATGAGTAGTTAAAACTAAAATTATAATTTTTCCAATATGTTTTTCTCTATGTTCAAGGCATACTATGTCAATGGAGTTTATATTTTAAAGGGTGGTTTGATATGTGACACCTTATTTAGTAACTAAGTTCTAAGTTAACCACTTTTATTTATATATGCCTTACCCATGTGGTGTTCTAGTTCTACAACCTTATATTGTTTAGCATCTTAAACAATGTTAAAATTTCATCTTATTCTCTATTAGAAAAATAAACATTCTCTTTTTCAACAATTAAAAAAACTAGTCTTTCTTTTTTCACGAAGATGAGATATTACCTTTTTTTTTGAGAATTTAATTTGTGTGATTTTCAAAATTACTAGTTCTTTTATTAATTAAAAATTAATATTTTTATAAGTCATTTTGTTCTAACAAATAAAATTGATCATATTTGTCTTGATAAATTTAACATTTTTTAACATTTTAAAGTAGATTTTTCATCAAAAAGAGTTAGTTATAAGACATTAAAATATTTTTTTAATCACCCTTTTTAGTGTTTTCATATTGATATCACATGGTTTTTAAAATCACATTTTTTTAGAATTTAAAAAATTTACTCACAACATTGCACTTTAAAATAACAAAAATAGTGCTCTTTAATGTCAAATCAAATTTTAAACTATAAATATTCAAAATTTGTAATCCTATTTTACTAGAAATTTTGAAACTATGAACACCTCTTTTAATGAAAAAATGATAATATGCATAATATTATTGACACTTTGCATGCAAATATTGCTTCTTTTGAGACTATTAACACCTATAATGTTGACAATCATTGCTCTTCTAGTAAAAATTATACTCCTTTTCACACTCACCTTTCTAACCCTAGTTTGTGCATCATGCACTCAATGGGTTATAAAAATTGAGGTTTGGGAAAAAAAAAATGGCATTGCAGCCTATTTTGATTAAAACTAATGTAACTCATGTAGGGTTTGGTTCTAATGTTTCTCAAGGTAATTTGAAGTCATATTATCCCCCTCACGGAAGTAATTTCCATGAAAGTTTTCCCCAATATCTTATTTATTTTAGTTATAATGTTTTTCATGCTTATAATTTGGTTTAAAATGGTATAATTTGTGAGCATTGTGGTAAACACATGTATCATCTCTCTAAATGTTTGAAATTTCATCCATGAAATTCTTGTGTTAAATCAACGCATGATATTTTTCATTGTTATAAAATTATTAAAACACCTAATTCTAAGGTTAAAACAATTTTGATTCTTAAAGATAATGTATTTTCTAGAGATTTTAATGTGTCTTCATATGATATTTATTCCATTACTTGATGTAGAATATATTTTGCAAGTGACACATCTTATTTTTCTCCCTTTTGATAAAATCAATCTTTTTATACATTTCTTGCCTTTATATTGCAAGGGAAATATGCTTTAATTATAACTCTTTTTTGACTAACTTCTTTTTGAGCAAGATTATGTACTTTATGATGGAAGTTATTTTTTGATTTTTTTACCTTGTTGTACATATTATTTTATTACATTATTTGTATATAGATCATAATTTTATGACATATTATTTACTTAACATTACTATTGGTGTTAGATTATTTATTTTTTAGGTTTTATTGAATCATTTTTCCTTCTTGTTGGTCCTTGTTCTATTTAATATTGACCATCTTGTCCGAAGAGGTTACTAGGATATTGTTGATGATCACATTTTTACAACTTTTGGAATTAACTTCTATTCTTCTTTCTTATCTCAAAACTATTGTAATTCTTCTTGAAGAAATTTTCCATTATGGGGTATTATTATGTTAAGTCAACTGTCCTCCTTGTTTGTAAAAAGGTTTTCTTCACTTTTATAATTCAAAATTAAGTTTGAGGTGGGAATGTTGGAGAATAACCTTATTTGGGTTCACTTTATGATAATTTAGTTTTTATTAAGTCTATTTAGGTGTGTATATGATTTTATATTATGTGATTTTAAAATTGACATATTTCAAATTTTATGAGATGTCACACATCTTTTATCCTTTGTAAGTAATATTGGAGTTCCATTCAAATGTAACTCCTTCCACACTTATCACACACATCTCCCTCAACTTTATAGGTATTAAAGACATTTGGAATACACTAAGAAGATTATGAAAGTCATGATGGGTTTCTTTATAACTCCCTTCTTGTATCTCTATTTATTAAGCTATCCTCTCTCTCATTTTTCACACTTGAGACACACTTTATTAGGCTCATCTTGAAATACTTATTCATGGATTGAGGCCATTCTTATTTCTCCTTCTCTTGTATTCTATTTTCAATTTTACTTAATGATCTTTACCCAGAAAACCTTCTAATAGATGTGGTGTTTTTCTCTATTTAATGGTTCCTCACTTGACAAATATTGTCTCACATCTGTGGTTTGTTTTCTAATGAGGTATTCTCATTCATTTATGCATTCAATTATCTTATATTTTTTAATTTTAATCTTTTGATCTTGGAATAAATACTAACAACTTGACTTGAGTAATGAAGTCATTAATGAGAGGGCAGTTGTTTGCATTAAGAGTAGTGATCTCATTTTTTAGTTGGTATACCCTAAACTTATTGTGATTTACAAAAAGGTTATCTAAGGTAGTCCAAACTTTATAAGGTTCCATGATGCCATGAAAATGGAAATTCAATTTAAGGGATATTGATTGCCCAAGGATGCCTCTAACTTTATCAAAATAATTTTTACATTTTTTTCATTTGATAGGATCTAAAGCTAAAACTTATTCATTCATTGAAATGTGGTAGAAGACTTTGCTAAGGAGCACCTCAATAAAGTATCATTTTCAGCTATAGTAGTATGAACTTGAGAGAATTAATTTTTTAAGACATGATGTAGCACAAAAACTTATTGAAGCTATTTTTTTCAAATAGATCGAAAGATATCTTAGATTTTTATTTTTTGTAAAATACACCTTTTGCACTACCCTTTTAATGTTTTGGTTTGAAAATTGGATCTAAAATAAGATTTCTAAACTACAACTTAAATACAAATTTTGTATTAAAATTGAAAATAAATTTTGGATTTGAACATAGATATGGCAATAGTGTGCATATAATTTCAAGTATACCTTAGGGGTAAGTGTACAAAATTTGGGGACAAAAAAGGGCCTACTCATGGACATGATTTTTCTAAAATTTTAGAAATTTAAACTTCTGTAGATAATTTGAGATGGTTACACTTAAAATTTGAAGATTGTATGAAAACATGAATTGTAGCATTTCAAATCTACTTTCCAAACAACTATTTTTTTTTTTAAATGGTTAAGTATAAATAGGTCAAATATCTAAAATTTGAAGAGGACCTCCTATTTGTTTTAAGAAAACATAGTAGATAGATGGTCGTGTGATCCACCATTTTTTGAGCATCATTAAATATTGTTTGAAACCCTTTAGTAAATATTTTGATAAGATCTTATAGTGTGTTACAATTTTTTTTTCAATGAATATTTTTTATATTAATTTTACAATTAAGTAGATGCTAGAAACTAATAAAAAATTGGATAGTTGGTTGTGCAGCCCCCCTAACTACCTCAAAAAAATGATTTTATTTAATGTGTATATAATTAGGCCTAATTTGTTACCATATAACTTGTTTTTCACTTAGATAAATGAAAAAAATATATAAACATGAATAGACTTGTATAGGTGTGGCATGTAGTGGCCTAAAAAAGGTGTAGTTAGAAATAAATATAGTTTGAACCCTTAAAATAGATCAAAATTATAAAAATCATATATTTGGAAAGATGATGATGTGCTCATCATAACTATAATATATTTTGAATTTTGATGTTGAAATCCATAACGTATTTAGTAATTGAAGTTAAAATTTGTTGGTTTTTGTCAAAACTCTCAGTTTCAACTGTAGATGCATAGTCACAAGCTTTTGGCTTGAAAACCCAAGCTATTTTTGAGCATAAAGGCTCAATTTTGAATTAAAATTCAAATAACATGTACATATTTTATAACATATTATATAACTCATATGTGTTATATAACATGTATGCATTATTTTGTATTAAGACCAAAAACATCTCCAAAAACATTTGGGAGTTATACATGAAGGCAACTTTAGCCAGAAGCTTATATTTACTACTCTAAATGTTAAGTATAAGTTTACCTTTATAATTTAAATTTATTTTAGTAATATAATAAATTAGGGTCACTCAACATCTGATAGAGTTGGTTTCACAACTACATGCCTTACAATGTGAAAAATAGTTTTTCAAAATCCAATTTGGTCAATACTTAGGAATGTTCAGGGTCTAAGTATTAAACCTAGGAATTTTATGACATAAGTTTTTCAATTGATGTCCATTTTTGATAAACATATAGTCATTGTTTAGGTTTTTGTGTCTTCCAAATCGATTCCTAACATTCATAAGAGTCTTAGATTTGTCAAATTAAAGTTTACAAACCACTCACTTTAAAATTGATGCAAAGTGATGTGATTGGGGTAGCATAGGTCACATTTATGACTTGCATACATCAAATTACCACTTTGTGTTAATTTCACTTGTTCATCATCTCTCCTTCATACTTGATCACTTATTACTCATGCCTTATCACCCCTAATCACTCTTTTATCATTCTTAATTTTCCCTAATCACTCCCTCATTGACCCTCACTATCCTTAGTCATCTCTTATCATTCCCTCATGATCCTTGATTACTCCCTTATTGACCCTCACTATCCCTCATAATCCCTAATCACTCACTTCTCATCCATCATCATCCCTCATCACTCCCTCATTCACCCTCACCATCCCTTAAAATATTTAATCACTACCTCATCATCCATAATCACTCCCTCATTGGCTCTCACCATCCCTCATCATCCCTAATCACTCCCTTATTAACCCTCACCATTCCTCATAATTTATAATCATTCCCTCATCATCCCTAATCACTCCCTCATTGTCACTCATAATCTCTCATGATGTATATCCTATTTCATGCTCTACTTATCATATCTATCTACCAATATCCACCTAGCTTTCACTTTGTCTTTTCTTTCTTGATCTCTATCTTTGGACTCTGCATACATTCAAAATTCAAATCTAAATTTTATTCATTTCATTATTCTCCATCATGCTTTAGATGGTCTCACTAAACTCTTCATTCTATTCTCCTTACTCAATACATTCAATCTCTCTTACTTTGAGATTATCCTCCTCACTAGTCTTTATGATTTATAATAACTTATATCAAATATTATCTCTAGTTACTTAGGATTTAATATGGATTTGAAATTTTCCTTCCATTCCTTTGAGTCTTTTCTAACTTATTCTCAAAGCTACATAGCTTCTTAACACAATTTTCATATCATACACTACCTCTTACTTTATCATAAACTCTTCTTGTAGCTTTTTTTGGGGCTAATTTCCTTGGTATAATCTTGTATGGACTCAAATCATCAAATAAAAATATTTTATGGATACCCTCTCTTATCTCTTCATAAATTTATAGGATTTGGTTTAAATATTTGATAACTTTTTTTGGCTCTTTCTACTCGTGGATTAGGTCTTTAGGTTTCCTTCTACCCTATCTACCACACAATCTGCCCCCATTCGTACTTATCCATACTTACACGAATTAAAAACTCTATGTTCTCTTTTTTGATATTGAAATAATAATAATCACTATATTTTGTGAATTATTGATGGTTACAACTCCTAAAAACTCACTTTGAAAGTGGAAACCCTAATACAGGGTTTGGATTGGTTTTATAGACCTAGGAAGGGTCAAAATGAGATTTCAATATTCCATTGTAGTTTTCAATGAATTTAACTATTGTATTAGGTCTGAAATTACCCTATGCAAATTTTTCAAGTGTTATATTTCCCTTTTTAGCTTACAATAAATTGAATTAACCAAATTTGAATAAATTGTGTACTCAATCATAGGTCTATAGTAATCCGAGAAGAGGTTATTTATTCTAATTCATTCCAAAAAGGGTTATAAACCAAAATGAAGGTTGAAACTCCTTTTTAAAATGTTTAGACATTTTAAATAATCAATTTCTTCCATATATAACACTCTATTTACCAATTTCCATGAGATACCACTTTGAGTGTGTTATGTTAGTTTTATTTTTGCTCATCCAAATATATGAAAGCTAATTAAAAGAATATAAGAATTCATGATCATATGAGAATAAAATAACCAAAATATACATTTAAATTTTCACTCCAATACATTCATATAGGTTCTCACACAGATGTATATTTAGAACTTTTGCTCATAAAAAATAGGGTTATGTTGTTCAACACAGAATGTCCTTAGAAAATTAACTACATACAATGTTTAAAGACTATTAAGTAATTATTATTTCAAGTTAATAATTACTAATACATTCCACCAAATAAAATATCCTCTTCCATAAGACTCTAACCTTCACTCAAATTTTGAGAGGATCCTCCTGTAATAAGTTAATAAAAATGCATGAAATAATAGAATTATAAAATGAGAAGAAGGACTAAAATGATTATATTGACTACAATCCACTTCAAGGGGGAAACCTCCATTGAGTAATCTTAATATAATAATTTTTTGTATGCCTTCATTGTCCTCAACACTTATATACTAAGTCTAATCTAAGAAACTACTACTTCTCATGAATGTGAGATAAGACATAATGCTCACAGGATGACTTACAAAGAATATGCATCCATAGAAAATACTATACTAGAAAAAAGTAAAGATAAAGGGTCACATGGGTTCCTAACATCCCTACCCTCTTTGAGTCCTCAAAGCTTTAGATGTGGGAATTGGTGTTGAATCTGAAAGAGTGGTTCCCATGTTACATCTTCTAGTTGCATTCCATGCCACTAAATCAATACCTCTATGATGGAGCGAGAGTAAAGTTAGCATGTAGGCCTATCCAATATTGCATGTGGCTCAAGAAGGATGGATCTTTATTTATCAATCTCTAGTAAAATAGTCTATACTTTGATGTTTGTGCCCAAAATTTTATTTAAACAAGAGACATGAAATAATAGATGAACTTAAGAAGAAGGTGGGAGATCCAACTTATAAGCAACTAACCTAATATTTTGAAGAACCTTATATGTCCCATAGAACTTGGGAGCCAGATTATGAATCCCTTTGAATTTTAGGGTGGATTTCTTGTATGGATACAAGCATGTAACATATCACCTACTTGAAAGGTGCACTCAGAATGGTGTTAATAAACCTATTATTTCACTCTATTTTCTATCATATGAATATTGTCTCACAGGGTGCTATGGATATGATCTTGAGTTTGAAGAAGCATGTTGACCACCTTAACTGGTGAACTCCTGGGGGTGTACATAAGGATCACTAGTGGTGTTTTACCATAGATTTATTCATATGGATTCATTTTAGTTGAAGTGTGGTAAGAGGTATTGTACCACTATTCGATGAGAGGGAACCACTTTGGCCATTGATGTTGCTATTCTGAGGTAAAGCAATGAAGGAAAGTTTCCAAGCATTTGTTGATAATTTCAGCCTAGCCATCCTTTTATGGATGATACCTATAACTCATCTTCAATTGGGTGATGGTGCATCAAAATAGTTTTATCCAAAAATGGATGGTGAAGGTTGCATCATGATATAAGACAATGGAAGAAGGAATCCATAAAGATGGAAAATATGGTCCAAGAAAATTTTTGCAACTATAGAGGTGGTATAGGGATGGTTGAGGGCACAAAAAAGACTATATTTGGAGAGGTGATCAACCAAAACAAATATCATTTTTTCCCTCTAGATTTAGGGAGACCCTTAATGAAATTCATCTAAATATCTATCCAAATCTTGGTATGGATGGGTAAGGGTTTGAGCAACCCAAGGATTAGTGTTGTTTCACCCTTATTGCATTGGAAGGTATCACATTTAGCCACCATCTATTGAATTACCTTTTCATTCCCTTCTAAAATAAGTTACGACATGCTCATTCATAAGTTTGATAAACCCTAAGTTCCTTGTAGATGGAGAAGCATGGATTTCATAGATACAACCTACTAAAGATTTGTGCTCTGGGGAAGCACCAAACAACCTTTGTATCACAAAGAATTACCATTGAAAAAATAATGTGGTACTATAGAGGGGTTAATTGATATATGTTGAGTGATTTGAGATAATGAGGATTCATTGACATACCCCCACTATATAGCACCCAACCAATTTAGAATGGGCATGAAAATAGCTGAGAGGGAAGTTTGGTCTGCAAATGTGTGAGACATAACATCGACCACAATATTGTCCTTACCTTTATTTTAATTGATCTCATAGTCATAACCCATGAGTTTTCCAACCCATTTATATTATTATGGGTTGGAGACCCATTATTCTAAAAAAATATTTCAAACTCTAGTGATTAGTTTTGATGCAAAAAAGATTCCCAGTAGGTATGGCCACCACTTCTATATTGCATGAAAAATGTCCATCATTTCCTTCTCATAAGTAGAGAGTAATAAATTATCTACCAAGAGGGATTTGATAGTGAATACAATGGGGCATATTTCTAGGAGGATAATAGCACCAAGGCCATTTCCATAATCATCACTCTTGATAATGAAGGTCTTAGAAAAATCTGGCATAGCTAAAATAGGTGTAATACACATGGATTATTTTAATTCTTGAAATTCACACTCAAAAACTTGTGTCTAGCATCCTTTTTTAACATAGCTGTCAGTAAAGCTACAATCTTCCCATCATCCTTAACAAACTTATGATAGTATCTAGTCAGCCCTAAAAAACCATAGAGACTCTTAAGTGTCTGAGGATAAGGCCAATTTGTCATGGTAGCTATTTTTTTAAGATCCACTTGAACCCCTTGGGAGAAAACAATATCTTTTAGATATTGTACTTCATCCTATACAAAAGCACATTTGGACTATTTTACACAGAGATGATTATTAGAGAGAAGTTGTAGTATGAGATCTAGATGCTAGAGATGCTCAAACCATGTTTTACTATAGATGAGGATATCATTGAAGAAGACCAAAATGAGTTTTCATAGGTAGGGCCATAATATTTTATTTATCAATTCCTATAATGTTAAATGAGAATTAGTGAGGCCAAAGGTTATGACCAAAAACTCATAGTGGCCATCATGCATGCAAAAAGTTGTCTTCAGAATATCATCCTCATGAAGCCAGATCTAGTGATATTGAGAGTGGATATCCAACTTGGAGAAAAAATGAGCACCATGAAGCTCATCAAGAATCTCATTAATAATAGGTATTGAGAATTTGTCCTTGATTGTGATGTGATTAAGTGTATGAAAGTCAATGTAAAGGTGCCATGACCCATATTTTTTCTAGATAAGGAGACCTAGGGAAGAATATGCATCGATACTAGGGTTAACAATTCCCTACTTTAGTAATTATAAAATGAGAATTATGATCTCAATGTTTTGTTGAAATGGGTAGCATTAGGGCCTAATGTTGGGAGGAACACTTCTAGGAAGGAGATAAATATGGTGGTCCTCTAGCCATTAAGGTGGAAATCCTACTGGTTCAATAAAGACACCTACATATCACTAAAAAATGGTTTATAGATCAGATTGAGGAGTGGAGACTGATGATGGTTGCATTTGAATGGAATAGAGTTGAGCAATGATGCCATGTGAATTATTATTAATAAGTTTTTCCATGCAATGTGAAATGATGATGCTGATAGACCCTATCTGTAAGCCTTTCAATGTGTGTTTTTACCTATTATCTAAAAATTAAATCCAAATTTTAGTAAAATCCCATAAGATGGGTCCAAGTGTGCATAACGATTGGGGTCCCAAAATAACATCACATCTACCTAAGGGTAAGGCAAACATGTTAGATCACAATTTATAATCTCCAATAGAGATACACACATTACAACACCTCTGTTTGTAAGGTAATATGCCCCATTGGCAATCATGACTTTAAAGTTAGAGCAAGGATGGATAAAACAATCAACCTATTTAGTGATGCAAGGGTTAATGAAGTTATGAATGCTTCTTGAATCAATAAGTAGTATGAGAGGGAGCCTATTGAATTAACCCCTAACCCACATGGTTTGTGGGGTGGTGACTCCTAATAAGGCATGGAGAGAGATCATTAGTTGGTCTTCCTAAGAAGTAGGTTCCACAATTGGTTGGATCTACATCTGGATCATCTGCTATATCCTAAACATATTTGAAAATTCCAATTGTGGTTAGAGAATCCACATCCAATAGGTAGAGATTTTGCTCTACACATCAATTTCCACAAGTGAGTTTGTCATCATAATTATAAAATAGTCATTTTTCTCTGTAGGTTCACATCTCTACTTCAATCAAATGCTTTATAGGATTGGTTCTAGGGGCTAGCATTATTTGAGATCATTATGGATTTGTATTTATAAATAGAGAAAAATTAGATTTGAGTAACTTCTAAGTTGTGATCTTGTCCTCTGCCAACTTAGCCAACCTTAAGGCTTCTATCATTATGTTGGGCTAGAACATTTTGACCTTTGATTGAATTTCATCCTTTAGTCCACTGACAAAGTAACTTCTGAAAAATTCATCAGACAATCCCTCTATGTGATTGGTCAATTTTTCAAATTATGTTTGATATTATTTCATGGTTCTTATTTGACAAAGTGTAGTAAGTGATATAGTGAATTCATCAAAATCACTAGGGCCAAACCATTGCAAAATGAGGGTGTAAAAATTAGTCCATATGGGTTCATCATGAGCCTATGTATACCAATGATACCATTGAAGGGATTCATGTTTCAAGTGAAAGGATGCAAGCAGGACCTTGTTGGCATCAAAAGTATTATGTAGACTAAAATATTATTTTTATTGATAGATCCATCTGGTCAGCTCTGCACCATTGAATCAAGGGAAATTAAGCTTTGGCCCATGAAAATTAATAGAAGAAGAAAAACCTATGTCTAAAGAGGACTTTGTATTCCATTTTTTAATCATGGTGGTATGTTGAAGACTGAGGGCAAGAATGTTTTGATCAAGATCTTTGATGTGGGTCTCCAAGGTGGAAATTTTATCTTCCATTTTTTTTCCTCCTGTTCGAGTCGCTACCATGACCAGAATAAGAGATTTTTTTTTTTTTTGGAATGTGTAGGAAAACTAGAGTTAAGACACATTTAGTAAGGTATTTTTTTTATTTAAAAAAAATTGAAAGGTGTAAAGGGAATTTTACTAATTATTTTTCATAGTGGAAGTAGGATTGATGAAGGTGAGGGTAATTTTAGGAGGGAAAATGATAAAATTGGAAAATTTACAAAAGAGGGACAAAGGAGCAAAATGAGGAGATGAACACTATGGAAAAATTGAGGTAAATAGATAACAATAGAATAATTTATGGCAAAACCAAAAAAAAAAAATATTGAGATTTATGAGAATTAGGAGTGGAATCGAGATATGGGACCTCAATGAAGAAATTGTGGAGAATAGAGTTTTAGGTGTCCAGATAAATTTTGAGTATTAGTAGGGATACAAATGGAGATATATTATTAAAAAAATTTGTGATAGTCGATTAGAAATATGTTGAAACAAATATGGCAAGTCTGCAAATCTGATATGGCAAGTTTTTGATACTCTACTAGTAATATGTTAAAATTGGTATGGCAAGTCATTTGATACTTTGATTAAAAATTGATACTATAGTTTTCTAATACTCTGTTGGTAATATGTTGAACTGATAGATATGGGCCCCAATTTTCAATGGTTTCCTAAGGATTTAATGATATCACTCTAGCCACCAATATCATCTAAGCAAGTACCGCTTTCCAAAAAAAAATTGGCCATGGATTTATCTCTAAGAAAAAATATTGATTTTTCTCATGGATGGGAAATAATAAGACAAGAAGGAGCCTTGCCCATTTCATTAGTAGGTCCTCTAAATGGGCCATTGACTTTGGGGTCCATTTGGTACTCCTCACAATGAGTTTTAGGGCTTTCACCCAAGCATTTCCCATAATTATACAGTTAGGTTTTTACCCTGATCCAAAATAGATTATTGTGTTATAGGAAAATACTTAAATTATGCAATAGAAAAGAGTTATTTTTGAAAAAATATTTAAAGGAATTATGCAAAAGAACAAAGTGAAGACTTTTTGAAGGAAAAAAATTGGCTCTAGAAGGTGTTGTAATACCAGATGAGAGGATCCTCCTAAAATAAGTTAATAAAAATGCATGAAATAATAGAATTATAAAATGAGTAAAATCACTAAAAGGATTATATTGATCACATTCCACTTTGAGGGGGAAACCTCCTTTGAGCAAACTCAATACAATAAATTTGTGGATGCCTTTATTGGCCTCAACACTTATATATTAAGTCTAATCTAAGCAACTACTACTTCTCATGAATATGGGATAAACTAGATTGCTCATAGGATGACTTAAAAATAATATGCATCCATATCAACTAATATACTAACAAAGTAAAGAGAAGTGGTCATACAAGTTCCTAACAAATTTCAAAGCATAGTTTGTAAAAGCACAAGGTATACAGTTTGTAATTTGAACATTCAAAATATTTGAAATGTAAATGACAAATGATATAATATATATCAAATAAAATGTATTTTAAACTTACCAATCACACCAAGATCAGAAATAAATTGTTCCTAATCATGTTTCACCATTAATCATGCACATATTCAAGAAGATGTAGGGTCTGTTTGCTTCCTTGTCTGCAAATAATCAAAACTTGTATTTATTAACTTGTTTGGGTTTTTTTACATTCATCCTTTTGAATCCTACCACCTACAACTCTCGATTGTAAATATAAATACAAAATAAGACATGGACAATACTATTATTACCAAATAATCATCCTAACTGAAATCTAACTTCTTTTTTACATTGAGAGTGTCCTCAACTAACTCAACTACTAGAAAAATTCTCAAATATGAATTTAGGTATATGTATTTTAACATCCTAAACTCCTCACTAAAGTATAACCACACCAAATTCAATGTTGGACTTCTTGAAACAAGATTGAAGTCTCTATGAATGTTCAAAAATTCAAATGAAATATTTGGTGAGAAAGTATAATACAACTCTAATTCAATATTGACACAAAAAAAACTTTAAAGACTCCTACAGACTTCTTATGACCTTCACCACTTTATAAAGACTCAAAACATGTAAACTAGATCATTATTTACATTGGGTAGTGATGCTATTGCATCACCTCATAATCCCTAATCACTAATTCATAATACCTCATCATCTCTAATCATTCATTTCTCATCCCTCATCACCCCTAATCAATCCCTCATTAATCCTCACCATTACTCATCATCCCTAATCACTCCCTCATCCTCTCTAATCACTCCCTATTTAACCTCACCATCTCTCATCATCCCTATTAACTCCCTCACCATCTCTACTCAATTCCTCCTCATCCCTCCTCATCCTTAATCACTCCATCCAATACCTTGATGGTGGTATTGTGTTGAGGTTTAACAATGTTAGGAGATAAAATTGGAGAGTTGAGTGATAGCATAAAATATAAGACATAGTGATAAACATGATGTGGAGGCAAATTTGAAACATAAATATATTGAACACCTATGAAAAAATATGGGCCTATTAGAAATGATGTAATTCAAAATTGAAAATTTTCCAAAAAAAAAAAAGCA
The DNA here is from genome assembly GCA_037957365.1 of Torreya grandis. Classification (NCBI taxonomy): domain Eukaryota; kingdom Viridiplantae; phylum Streptophyta; class Pinopsida; order Cupressales; family Taxaceae; genus Torreya; species Torreya grandis. The sequence goes on along the minus strand of JARHVA010005939.1, from coordinate 473,467 downwards.
AGTAAAACCACCATAGCAACAAAATTGGGTAGTAAATACATGGGGATCACCAAGCTATGTGATTTCCCGAAACCAATAAATTACTTTCCATATGAGTACATTTTATGATCTAAATAATTACATTGAAGGCCTTATATTTTTATTCTATTGATTGAGTCATCATACTAGAGAGTGAAAAATAATTTTCAAAGGATTAGAACAAGTAGTCCAAGATTGGAAAGTGGTGTTTAATTCATAACTTTAATATTCAATCCAATGAAGAGTGTCACACTATGAGATCTCTACTTGGACATCTCGAGAAGTGGGTACAAGTTATCTAGCACTACAAAAAGGTAAGTAGATAATAGATTATGAACCCAATGATATAGTTGGTACTAAATTTATCTCTACTTCCTCCAACAATAAATTATATGAATTAAAAATATTATTTCATTAGCAAATATAGATCGATGGTGAGCCAATACACTTCATCATTTCTAATGGAACTTAGAAGAATTTAATTTTTGATAAAACATATTTTCAAAAATTGAACTTAAAATTTATACATCATCCATAACCATACTCTAGTGTATGGTCTAATGTGGGCCTTGAGAAATGGATCACCTAGTAGTGTCACTTGCTGTACAAAATCAAACTTTTTAAAGATGCAATCCTTTGTGACATCTCACCATTATAGGTGTGTGATATTTCACATGTGGTTAACCATATATTTACCATTGACATGTATTATATGAAGTAAATCCTTGAAATGTTATGATAAATTGTCATGATTTGACATACCATATATCATAGTTAGTTCATAAGCTTTCAATTATTAGTGCCAGGAAGTGCTAGAATCTTGTTAGTTGTAGTAAGAAGTATATACTATTAACGGTAAGAAGTAAATTTAATAACATACTTATGTCACCATATCATAGTGTTGTTTATCCAACAATAAAAAATATAAAATAATTAAACCATAAACTAGATGAATACAAGGATATATTTCAGTCACCTAAATAAGATCCTACATACTATACACTAAATAATACTATTTATTTGATCCCTTAACTACCTCTACCTCAAACCTCTTTATACAACATATCATTTCTAGAGAATTATTAGATCAAGTGGTAGATCCATGAAATCATGGGTAATGGACACATCATGCCCAAAGCATTACCTTGCAAAAACCCAATTGTGTTTGTGCCAAAGTTGTAAGTCAATCAAAAAAATCTTAACAAGATTAAAGTGAAGAACTATTATCCTCATTTATATATTAAGGCATTTTTATGCCATATCCATGGTGTAGAAGTCTTGTCCAAATTTTATGTAAATTTTGGGTATCATCATATTCATGTTAAACCTATAGACATTTCGAATATAGTCCTAAAAACAAAGGAAGGATTGATTGAATAGTTGGTTATGTTTTTTAGGTTAACTCATGCAAAGAATTCATTCATTTTAAGATGTTGAAAGACATCCTCAGGCACTTTACCTATGTCATTTTTTAATCTACCTTGATGACATCTTAATATTTAAAAAACATGGGATGAACATCTACATAATACTAAACTAGTGTTTCACATTTTACAAAAACATATTTTATGATAACATGAATAAATGCTCATTTTGTATGTAAGAGATAAAATAATTGAGACAAATTACACACACAAGGAGTGCATGTGTGAACCTAACAAAGATTCAAGTCATACAGGAATGGAAAACACTAAATAACTTTGCATCTAATTCAAATCTTCCCTGAATTAAAAAATTATATAAGAGATTTGTGTTTAATTTTTATCTTTTGAACCAAACTACCAAAGGTGGAATAGAATAAAGTTTCATATAGTAAGCTACACAACAAAGATACTTTGATGAAATAAAATTTAGACTCTATTTTGTGTTAGTACTTATGTTACTTGAATATAAAATTTCAAGATCGTCTTGTCAAAAATAGGTATTGACAACATAAGTCGTTGAAAATAGTTAATTTCTATTATAATGTATTAAACAAAATATGATTGAAATCAAAGATATCTTTAGAGTATATACTTATGTTAGATTATGAGAGAATGATTAGGGATCGTGAGGGTCAATAAGGGAGTGATTAGTGATGATGAGTGATGAAGAAAGATTGGGTAGGGATTGTGAGGGATGAGGAGGGAGTGATTAGGGATGATGAGGGATGGTGATAATCAATGAAGGAGTGATTAGGAATGATAAGCTCAAGTGAATAGAGATGATGAGAGATAATGAAGGTTAATGAGGGAGTGATTAGGGATGAGGAGGAATGAGGAGGGAGTGAATAGGGATGAGAAATAAACTACGTATGATGAGGGATGAGGAAATAGTGATTAGGGAAAATGAAGGATGGGGAGGGATTGATTAAGGATGACAAGGGATAGTGAGGGTCAATGGAGGAGTGATTATGGATGATAAGGGAGTGATTAGAGATGACTAGGGATAGTGAGGGCTAGTGAGGGAGTGATGAGGGACAATGAGAAATGATGAGAGAGTTATTATAGGTAATGAGGGATGAGTAAGAAGTGATCAAGGATTAGGGAGGGGTGATAAACAAGTGAAATTAAAACAAAGTGGTCGTTTGATGTGCACAAGTCATCAATATGACCTATACTACCCCAATCATGCCACTTTGGATCAATTTTAAGTGAATAATTTTTAAACTTTAATTTTGACAAACTTAGGACTCCTGTAAATTCCAAGAATCAATCTAAAAGGCATAAAAACCTAAAAAATGACTATATGTTTTCTAAAAATGGATATCAATTGCAAACATTATGTACTAAAATCCATAGGTTTAATACCTAGACTCTGAAAATGCCTAAGTACTCACCAGATTGGATTTTAAAAAAACTATTTTTCATATTGTAAGGCATGCGACTATGAGACCAACTCTATCAAATGCTGAGTGACCCTAATTTCTTATATTTACTAAAATAAATTTAAGCTTATGGCCAAAAGTTACCTTCATGTGCAACTCCCACATGCTTCTAGAGATGTTTTTGGTCTTATTACAAATTAATGTGTATGCATTATGTAACTTGTACACATTGTATAATACATTATATAATGTCTATGCATTACATAACACATGTAAGCTATTTGAATTTGAATTCAAAATGTTAGTTTAATATCCAAAACAACACTAACACATATGCATTATTGTTTTTATAATAACATGAACACATTATGGCTCGATAATTACCGAGCCATAATTTAAATAATGCGATCGTGTTAATTATAAAAAGTGATGATGTTATTCTTTAACATGATCACATTACCTAAAATGTCTATGGAATCATCCCCCAACTTCATGTACTTACACTTAGATTTATCTAAAAATACTAAGTTGGGTGTGTTTGACATGTAGAATCTCTAATACACTAATCACCATTGTAAATAGTAAATGTGGCCCAAAGAAAACTGACTATGGAGGATTCCACCTTCTCACAACTGAACTGTCTTATCTATGAGATGTGTAGATAATAACTTACCAAGGCTAACGACTTATAGGTTTACTAAAAAATCAAATGGCCAAGAACCTTCTTATTGGAAAAAATAAAAATCTTATGCACTTACTATATATTATGAGGTATGTAGAAGTTAAAATAAGTATATAGTGTTATCTAGTGATTTGGGTATTGAGATAATATGCCTCATACCATGAATCAGGGAAAACTAATTACCAATTTGTATAGAATGACAACTCTTGTGAGTTTTAAAACTATCAGAACACAATTTTAATCTATGGATTTTTATTGAAAAAATACATGTCCAAAGTATTTTGAATAATATAAAAATACTAGTGATTCAAAAATCTCAGCAAAAGAGAAAAGTACTCAAAAACACATAATATACATTTTTTCAAAAAATTAGCCTGACCTAAAAACTTTTTATTTTTGACACAAGTTTTGATGTCACTAATAAAACTAAAAAGACTTTGATGTAGATTTAAATATGTATTATTTGGTAAATATTTATTTCAATCTAAACATTATTTTACATGAATCCCAAGGCAGCCCAAAACTGTCATAGGATGGTCGAATCAGAACTTGATGCTGAAGGAGAGTTTGTTGTAAAAGCCAAAACATACCATCTGGTAAATTTTTGGATCAAATAGAGAATCCTTAGTACCCCACTATGTTCACTAATTTTTAATCAATCAATATTCCTTAAGGGTAAGATAAAAACATAAGATTGGTTATTTACAATAGGCCACTAAAGTCTAGGCTTAAAACTAAAGATAAAATTGAATATCTAAAAATTAAACCTATATGCAAAATGAGGTTGATGCACTTTCATTCTATCTAACAATGGCCAATTTTATCTCTAATCTTTATCAAGGTTTCCTTCAAGAGATATTAATCATAATCCCTTTTTATCCCTGTACTCCGATTCTAAAATGTCAGACTTGAATGGTAATTTCTTCAAGTATGACATTTCCCTGCAAATCTTAGTTCTGCCATTACCATTTATATTGCAAATTATTAAGGCCACACAAATTTCATACGTATAAAATACTGTTATACCTTATCTATCACCTCAATTATCATTACCACATTTCTCACCATCCAGTGGTTAAATTGTTCCAATGACAAAACAAAATATCATTACAAAATCTTATCATGTTCACTTCTTGCTTATGAATATAGGGATCAACTTTTTATTACTAAATTACACTATGTGGGTCATCTAAAAGACCAGGTCGAGTCACTTGGTGAACAAAAGCAATAAGATCCTTCCTAATCGATTTTGATAGACCGAGTGAACACTATAAACTCACACATATGTTTTGATCTTGCATATACACTAATCATGAATGTGACATGAACTAGATTCCCTTTCATTTACCCGCTCAACAAACAACTCATTAAATATTCAATTTGAACCCTATATTATGCAGAAAATACATAACCACTACCTTTAAACACAAGTTTTTGCATTTAGTCTTTATCAGGATAAGCCAAACATAATTGAATACACAGGTCTGTCACAATATTGTTTCTTACCTTTCTCGTGCTCATATTGGACCAAGCATTTAAAAATACATTATTTTGCTCTGTCCACATTTGCCATTGTTTCTCGACATCCAAAGCTTCTTTGTTCCATTCACACTTAGATGGGCTTGCAATACCAAACTAATAAAGTAAAAAGATCAATTAGTATTCACTATCAGTTTGAATCGACTGTACAGACCGGTCTAAATAGACCCGAGAGATCACGCATTGGAATACTTTCCTTCATGCATAAACCAAGTATCAAATCATGTTCCACTTTCTGTTTATCGGTCCTTTAACACTCAGGCCATTCATAAATTTGTTCACAGTTAGACCTACAAATACATATAAAGTTCAAAATTATCTCATTCGCTACAGAAGCACAAATAATTCAAAGTAACTTTCTTTAGAGATCTACGGCAAACCCAGACTTCTACACAGGCTGATCACAAACTCAGACTTCTTATTACAATTATATGCATGACTCAGTCAACAAATGTCGCTCTTGATAAATACCTCTTCGACATACACATACATGCATACACTCCTATTTCAATCCAGATTACCCTATCCAAACTGACTGCAGATAACTTACACAAGATTTTTTTAATTAATAATTCCTCATACTTTCATCATACAGACATATATACATATGTAGGCCAAAAAGGCCTTGTGTCTTTTATGCAGACCTTCTCCTCTCCCTAAAGGAGATCCTCTCTCTATATCTCTCCTCCTCTTACGCCAGCTTGGGTTCTAAGATAACAAATAGGTGAGATTTTCTCAACCAACATTCTAATGTTGAAAACTTATTTAATAATAAATAGCCTATGATTGGAGGATTTCAACCACCTCCCTTGATTTACTTCACAAGCTTCCTAATGTGGGATTCTTAACTAACTTTTACCTTTTCCACTCTTTTTTACTTTTAACAGTTACAATTACTCCTCATTAACCACATTTTGGAGGGAAAATACAATAATTTGAATTTGAATTCAAACATGACTTGCATCCCAACGTAACCATGTCTTGCATGAAGATGTATGTAGATGCTCCTGCATCAGAGGTGCATATTTTATAGATTTGATATCATATTAAATTGTCTTGATAGGGTCTAGAATCATGTTAGCTACTATAAAACATACACCTACGATACATGTAATAATACAAATCAATGATAGTTTTAAAAAAATAATACATAGAATTATCATAATTAACATGACTACCTCTTTAGATTAAAAGGCTCTGACCTAAATTATTAGAATAATAATAATTCCAATAATAGTTTGTGGATAATTGTGCATTAATTATTAATTATATGTGAATTATATTACAAGTACATCTTAAAACTATACAATAGTGTATAAGTAATTAAGTACACTAATGTTAAGCAATAGTGGATTGACATGTTTATCAACAGTTGGGAATTTTTTTGCATATGAAAGAAGACTCAACATCAATGTACTTAAAAAAATTCCTTTTGTGTTTAGAAACATATGATGTGGGTATGCTTTCATTAGTGTTACTCATAGTTGGAACACCACCATCTGCAACCTTAACTGTTCAATGTGTTATGAGTTCTGTAACAGATGTTAGTCTAGATTTAAAGAAAAATGAAGCTCTAGGTGAGATCTTATTCATTGTGAACATCGAAAATATATATCTCAACTTTATTAGAGAGAAACACTTCTCAAGAGCCATCAATATAATCTTTTGTTTCATAATTCAACATCAAATTCATTATTTTAACTTTAATATTAGAAACGTCAACAAACCCACTATTTAACTCCGCATTCATAAATTAAAACATATATATCTCAACAAATTTATTCGTGTGTTTTATGTTTATTCCTCTTTGCTTACATGCTCTTATTTATTAATACCCGATGTGTACTATTATTTTCACCTTGCAAAGTTAATTTTCATGGAAAATTGTAGAGAGTGAATAAGAATCCACTCTTGGCCGAAAATCAACACTATTTTTTAAAGTTTATAAACATTTTATTATTTTAATAGTTACCATTAAATAGTGAATCCTAATTATAACCTGCGTCCAATGAATGGGTTTTTGTATGTGTGCAACTTCCATGAAGCCTTTTAAGAACAATAGAAGCATTACAGATATTTACCATCGGCAGGTGAATAACATGTCTTCAGGTTGAGACAACGAGCAGGTGGTTGCGCTTAAGGAACAACACTTGGCAAAGGCGAAGACATGTGCATGTGATTATTGTTGCCAGTCCCTGCAAGATCTTCAGTAGAAGGATTGGAATTCTGTTACAGGAACTGGAAAACTTGAAGGGACCATGCCTCGTTGGTTATGCACTCACGACAACATATCAATGAGGAAGATGATGAGCAGAGCAGTTCCGATGTGCCTGCAAGAGTAATTTATCCAGGAAATGAATATGCTTCTCCTTCACTACTTCATTAATCAGTAGTTACAATGCCCAGAGTAACTCACTCACTCTATAAAGCCCACGCATGCCCTTGCAGCAGCAACGTGGTTACTGGGTTGGGGGTGAAAACTAGCCATTTAGCCATTTCCACAGGGAACAAACTTGACAATTTTCATCTTTGATATGCACTCGCCTTGGTACAATTGCTTTGTTTTTTCCTCCTTTTTCTACGGATAAAAAAATTCCTATAAAATTTAACTGTTTTATGGATTTAGGGCAACATTCGGATCCGAAATAATACAAGCATATATAAATAGATGCAAACATGTATTTGAAAGAAATACTTGCTTTCCAAATGCGTACATAGCAGAGGCTCGTGCTGCTGAAATTTGAAGTCAAGAGAACAAATCAAATAACAGAAAAAACAAGAACTCAAACAAAGAACCCGATTGCTACTGCAATTCTTAAAAAACAAGAATTTTATTATTTTCTTGATCTTTCTTTTTCTGCTCATTACAAAGCTGCGCCCAAGGCATCTATAAATAGAATATGAATCCAAAAATAAATGAAACTAAACTGATTGCTTAACTGATCCTTAACTAATCTTCTAACTACTTAAACTAACTGATCTCTAACTGTCAGTTAACTGTTGTGCATGCATGCATAGGAGGGAGGTGGAACAACTAGTTAAGCTTGGATGGAGAAATTATCTCTAGTTCATCTTTAGTTTCTAACACTCCCCCTTAATTTCTACCAATAACAACTTCAGCATTTACAATGCCTAAACTTTGTCTTAAATAATCAAAGGTCTCATTTGCTAATGCCTTTGTGAATATATCTGCCAATTGATCTTCAGATCTGCAGAATTCCAGATGGATTTCTCCATTGTTCACTAACTCTCTGATAAAGTGAAATCTTGTATCAATGTGCTTGCTCCTCTTGTGAAAAACATGATTTTTTGATAATGCAATTGCTGATTTGTTGTCACAAAAGATTAGTGTTGACTCTTGTGCTTGTAATAAATCTTTCAATATTCTTCTCATCCAAGTTGCTTGACATGCTGCTAATGTGGCTGCTACATACTCTACTTTAGCTGATGAAAGTATCACTATAGGTTGCTTTTTGGATGCCCATGTGACCACACCTGTGCCTAAAAGAAAGGCATGTCCAGAAGTACTCTTCATGTCATCAACGCTACCTACAAAATCACTATCAGTAAAACCAATCAAACTAAAATCACTAGTTGTGGAATATAAAATTCCATATTCAGTAGTTCCTGCCACATATCTTAATATCTTTTTTCCAACTTGCAAATGTGAGTCTTTCGGTGACTCCATGAATCTTGAGAGTAAACTGAGCCCATACATGATGTTTGGTCTTGTAACTATAAGATACATCAAACTGCCAACTAGTCTTTTGAATGTTGTAGAATCAACATTAGACCATTGGTCTTTTTTTCTAAGTTTGGTCCCTGTAGCAACTGGTGTAGGTGCTAATTTACAATTCAGTGTCTTAAATCTCCTTAACACATCCTTTGCATATTTAGTTTGACAAATAAATATTTCTTTCTCTAATTGTACAACTTTTATGCCCAAAAATTACTTCATTAATCTCAAATCTATCATTTCAAATTTTTTCTTCATTGCTGATTTAAATGTGTCTACAGACAAATTTTAGTGAAAATTAAATCATCAACATACAAACACACAATTAAAATCTGACCTTCTTTGTTGATTTTTGTGTACAAAGTAGGCTCACTATTGCTTCTGTTGAATCCATTGTTTGTCATATATGAATCAATCCTGCTATACCATGCTCTTGGTGCTTGCTTGAGACCATAAAGGGCCTTCTTGAATCTGTAGACTTTTTCTTCATGCCCTTGCACTTCATAACCTGGTGGCTATTTCACATACACTTCTTCATCTAGAAAACCATTCAAGAAAGTTGATTTTACATCCATTTGATATACATACCAATTATTTTGAGCAGCTATTGATAAAACCATTCTAAAAGTATCCAGTCTAGCAATTGGAACAAATGTTTCATTATAATCAACTCCATGTTCTTGTGCAAAACCTTTTTCTACTAACCTTGCCTTGTGCTTTTCAACATTTCCATCTACATCAAATTTAGTCTTATAAACCCATTTGACTCTTATACAATCCTTATCTTTAGGTAGATTAGTTAGATCCCATGTTTGATTTCTTTCAATGGCATTTATTTCTTCATCCATTGCTTTTATCCAATGTTCCTCATTAACTGCTTCTTCATAATACATACGATCATGAGTGAAAAGAGCAAAATTTGAAACCAAATCTAATCTCTCTTCTTCTTGATTATAAATCTCATTCAATTTTCTCATTTTCTTACCTTTCAATCTTGATCTTAAAGTGGCAAGAGTTGGATCTGATTCATCACTTACTTGTGAATTTGGAGTAGGGTGGCATGCATGACCAGATGATTCACCTTGTTCAAACCTCCTAGGTGTTCTTATTGGAGTGTTTGTTCCTACTTGTGGAGAGGATTATCCATCTTGCAAATTTTGTTCTTCAAATTTTTCTTCAATTTGTGGAATTGGTGCTACCATCTCATGCTTCTTCTTCCTTAAATTCAACATCTCTGCTAATAATCACTTGCTTCAAAATAGGGTTATACAACTTATAAGCCTTAGATTCTTCACTATATCCAATAAAAATGCATTTCTCACCTCTATCATCAAGTTTTCTTCTCAATTTAGATGGTATAAGAGAATATGCAATACAACTAAAAATTCTAAAATGATGTACACTATGCTTCTTACCACTCCACGGTTCTTGTGGAATTCGATCTCTGACACTCTTTGTTGGGCTTCTATTCAGAATATATACTGCACATGATACTGCTTCTGCTCAATATACATTTGACAAGTGTTTAGCCTTCAACATGCTTCTAGCCATCTCCATGATTGTTCTATTCTTTCTTTCTTCTACACCATTCTGCTGTGGTGTGAACCTTGTAGTCAATTGCCTTTTAATGCCATGATACCTGCAAATTTTTTGAAATTGATTAGACATATATTCACCTCCTCTATCTGATCTAAGCACCTTGATTTAATGGCCACTCTGTTTTTCAACCATTGCCTTGAATTCTTTAAACTTTCCAAAGGCTTCAGACTTATTTTTGAGAAAATATATCCACATCTTTCTACTAAAGTCATCAATGAAGGTTAGAAAATAAGTACTACCTCCAAATAATGTAGTTTGTATTGGTCCACATAAATCACTATAGACTAACTCCAATATTACCTTTGCTCTATATGAGGCTCCTACTAGAAAGCTCTCTCTATGTTGTTTTGCCAGAATACAACTGTCACATGAACTCCTTGGATTTTCTATTGGTGGTAATCCCTTCACCATATTTTTCTTCTATAACAAATTCAAACCTCTAAAATGTAAATGTCCATACCTTAAATGCCATAGCCATGATTGGTCTAGCTGCATGGTTTTGAAGTGGGATTCCTCTTCTCCTTGGATGCACTGAATTCGAAGAGGGAACATCTGATTCTTGGTCATCTCCACTTTTCCTATTAACATGTCACTTGGAAACTTGTCCAGTATTGTACAAACATTATCCTTAAAAGATACTCTGTAGCCTTTCTGTACTAACTTTCCAATACTCATAATATTATGCTTTAGTCCAGGTACAAAATAAACATTAGGTATAAACCTTCTTTCACCATTTTTTGCCAAAACATTTATTACACCTTTACCCATTACATCCACTTTGATATCATTTCCTAATTTAACTTCAGATCTTATAGAATCATCAAGACTAGCAAAAAAAAAATTATTCCCTGTCATATGATTACTGTATCCACTATCTAAGAACCAAATATCTCTAGTTTTTTCTTGAGTAACATGACAAGTGAGAAATAAGCTAGATTCACCTGGATTAGAACTAGATTCACCTGTGTAATTAGCATTCTGCTTGTCCACATATCCCTGTTTCCTTCTACAGTCACTTGCATAATGTCCATATTTTTTGCAGCAATAACATTGAATATTAGATTTATCAAACCTCTGTGAACTTTGCTAGAAGTGATTTTTGCCACATCCTTTATTGTTGTAGTTTTGATTACTGTGTTCACCTTGATCTGGATTGTTCCTTCCAGTTCTGCCTCTGCCTCTTCCTATAAAGTTTGACTTTGCTCTTCCTCTTCCTCTACCGAATGATACTTGTGACTTGAAAGCATTCTCAAGAGAAGTATTGTTATTCCTATTCATTCTGGATTCATGTGTTAACAAAAGAACCCATTAATTCATCTATAGATAACTGTTCCAAATCCTTGGTTTCCTCAATAGCTACTACTATTGCATCAAATTTACTGGGTAAACTCCTGAGTATTTTTTCTATGATCTTCTGATTCGTGATTGTTTCTCCATTCGATCTAATTTGATTCACTATATTCAATACTTGACCCATAAACTGGTCTATAGATTCTGAATCATTCATTTGCAAATTTTCAAAACTTCACCTAAGAGATTGCAATTTAGCAAATTTTACCTTTGTATTACCTTTATAGGTAGTCTCCAAGATTTTCCATGCCTCTCTGGATTTTGTTGCTACTGCAACTCTGGAAAAAATCGATTCATCCAGTTCCTGTTGGATTATAAATAAAGCTTTTGCATTTTTTTTCATGTTTTCTTTAACCTCATCATTTTGTGCTCGATTTAATGCCTGATGGGCTACCTCATCCTGCAGTTCTACAAAAGCACTCTCTACCAAATCCCAAACTTCTTGTGAGCAAAACAATGTTTTCATCATAATTGCCCAAAAATCGTAATTCTTACCATTAAAAATGGGAATTTGAGGCTGAGGAATACTGTTATTCAATGCCATGTCAATTGCTGAAGCGACTAAATTCTCCTTTTTCACTATGCTTCTTCCACGATCTAACTTTTTTTAAAAAAAATTTACTCCACGAGCCGGCGCTACCTTTGAACGGCTCAGCTGGTTCTTTTATTCCACGTTCACTAGGCGCTTGTCTTTGACTTCCCCTGTAGTCTGTGTATCACAGTCACCGACATTGGTGGGTCTACCGAGGTCAGTCAGGTAAATAGTGCCAATGTCGGTTGAGTTGCCGATGTCAGTCATGCTTCCTGCTGGCTCACCTTCACGCGTTGGACTGCGACTGCTGCACTTTAAACTGCTGACTACACTTCAAACTGCTGACTGCACGTGTTTCACACTTGTCTACCTGCATTTCAACTAGCAAGAAAACAAAGAAAAATACAAGATCTGAACCACTCCCTGCAAACCTGCGATTTGTTCCTTCTTGTTGGGTTGCGCTTCTTTCTTGGCTGCTTCTCTTTAGCTGCGTTCCTTCTACGTCCTCCTTTCTTGTTGTTCACCTCTCTGCTGGCTCTGATACTAGTTTGAAGTCAAGAGAACAAATCAAATAACATAAAAAATAAGAACTCAAACAAAGAACCCGATTGCTACTGCAATTCTTAGAAAACAAGAATTTTATTATTTTCTTGATCTTTCTTTTTCTGCTCATTATAAAGCTGCACCCAAGGCATCTATAAATAGAATATGAATCCAAAAATAATTGAAACTAAACTGATTGCTTAACTGATCCTTAACTAATCTTCTAACTGTTTAAACTAACTGATTGTTAACTACTTGAACTAACTGATCTCTAACTGTCAGTTAAAATGCTGTGCATGCATGCATAGGAGGGAGGTGGAACAACCAGTTAAGTTGGGATGGAGAAATTATCTCCAGTTCATCTTTAGTTTCTAACAAAATTGAAGCCAAAATCTATGTTTTCTGAAAGGTATTTCACAAGCATAATATTCAAGTTTGGCCGTATTCTTGTTAAAGTATGACTTACCCTATCAAAATTTGGCATTTATTTATACTTTTCACAGATCTTAGAATTATCTCTGATACCCTTTAATAAATTAGGGAAACAATAAAAAAAAATTGAAGTGCCCATTAATTCAAATCCACCAAAAAGAATACCCTTTTTTTCCCAAAAAAATTGAAAATTGCAAACACCCACAAACAGAAGCAATTCTACAGCTCAAAGAAGGTGAGAATTTAGGTAATTTTATGTGTCTTTGGTTTTTAAAACTTTTCCAATACTTTGAAAAACATTCGTTGATGTGTGAAAGCTGCATGAGCTTAGATACCAGGTTTAAGGCGAACTTATTACCACTACTATGTTTTCTTATTTTTGAGGAAACTTATTTCAAGGTTTCTTCTTGTCTCTACTGATATTGTATAGGTCCCCGCCTAGAGTCATATACCCATTAATCCAATTTCGCCTCTACTCTAATATAGGGACCAGCTGCCAGCATAACACCTACTCCAGAATTATATGCCTCTGTCATTCTTTTACACGAATAATGACGCTAATCGGGCCACTAACTATCAGTGAAAATAATCAGACATGGGTTTATATAGGCCCATGCTTACATTTTCTAGGTTAATTTCTTCCAATCGGACAAGTAATGAAATTTTTGCTTAACTATTCCTTACATTTTCTAAATTTCTTACAAACCAGAAGATAAGTGCCTGCTCAATGGACACACCAAGTAAGAATCCTTGGCCTGTTGGTTTTCACATGCTTTTTGAATCCGGTAGGGACGTATAGAATGCTAACAATTTTATTGTTAGCCAGTACACTACAGTTGACATTGAATGTCATTCTTTCAATTGCAAATATTGATAGTGTTTCAGTAAGTCAAACCTGTAGGTATTATAAATAACAAAACACATCTCCTCCGATATGTTTAGATTTACTGCAGAAATCTCTTTCAGTTGTGTATAGTTCAAACTCCCACAGTAAAATTTGGAAAATTAATGTATAATTCCAACTTCCTTGGTTAGGTTTAATGAACTTTTCAAATTTGAATTCTCTGATAATTATCTCTGCAGTTCATTATCAATTACTCCCATTTGAAAAATCGTGTAAAACAACATTTATTTTTCCCCAAACAAAATTCTTATAGGATAAATTGTGAAAACCATAGAATCGTACACAAAAAAATTCTTTAAAAATTTATGTCTTCAAATTTCATTTACATATTTCAATTTGCTATGAAATATTTTAACTATAGAAAAACAACGTTAATGTGATGTGATATTATTTTGAATCTTTTATTGTATTGCAACTAATTGGAAAACTTACTAAATATAGGTATTTGGTCCATACGCTCAACATAAAGATCTGTATGATCAAGTTGTGGTTCTAATAGTAAATGAAGTATTAGAAGGTTTCAATTGTACAATCTTTGCCTATGAAGAAACAGGTACAGGGAAACTTACAGTGTGGAGGTGAATGCAAAAAGACAAATATAAACTTAATTGTATTTGTGCACAGATCATTATGAATGATTGCTCGGGCTGCATTTTTCTGAACAATGAACAATGATTAGAATCCTCACACTATTATTAAAGCTAGTCACTATCTTTATCCTCAAATTTTATGGAACTATGCTTGTATTTAATTTTATTATTCTAGTTTAATCTTTTCAATACCTAAATTTAAATCGAGTTGCACCTAAATCCAAATTAGCATTTGTATTATTTGCAAATGCAACAAACATAATTTATTGCTGTTAACCTTCCATGCAACTTTGTGAAGGATTGATATATCTGCAATTGATCAGTAGCCCTCTCTTTATAAGTGTGTTTATTTTTTGCACTTTACTTATTTATTAGTATTATTGTCTGAATACAGATCAACCTGTTTGCAACTTATAATATACAATCTACCAGATTAATTTTTGGTTGATGCCCCAAGTAAGATATCAAACAGACAGATCCTAAAACCACTTGGTAACACTTGTTTGTAATGTACTTACCTTATAGTAACCATTCTTCAAATGAACATTACTATTAAAATTGATTTTTTGTTTTTTTTTAAAGCACGTATTTCCTTGTAAATTAATTTTCACAGCAAGTTTGGACCGACAACGAGGCCAATACGCATGCAAGAAATCTGAGGTCCGCCATGAATGTGTCAACAACTTTGGAGCTTGACGCCATTATGAAGGGAACACAGAATTTATTTTCGAGCGCCACTTGTCTTTGATGTTTCTATTTATCTTTGACTGCAGTTGACATCTACATTGCCATTATCATCATCGATAGCAATAGCTTTCGCCCCCACAAATTGAAAACGTCCTTTCTTTCTTGATACAGCCATGTCGTTGGTTTGGCCATTACTGTAGATGTAGATGCCACTGAGGTTGGTTTCTTCAATTTTCTTGGTTTGGAGACTGGTTGACTGATATGAAATGAAGAATTATGAGCAGGAGTCTATTTATGACAAGTTGCATTCAATCCCGGGCAAAGGTTGAGCTATCTTTATCAACAGCGCCGGGAACTTTTGCAATAATGAGATTTTCAAATGCAAATTTCCCTTGCATTTCTTATGGTTGTTTTATATTGAATGCTTTTCTCTAAGATGAGCAACTTCTTCATCATTACTCACTTCATCTCACATTTGCCTAGTCATGTGTTGCTTGGAGGCTGGAGCTCTGCCATCACTAAATCATTTACACACCCTAGCTTGGTTCACCTGACCATCTAATTTTCCTTTTAGACTTGCAACTGTGACATAATCCATTTGAAGTGCATGATACAAGGCCTTCATGTACATACGATCTTCGATAGCAGAGGCCTTTTGTTTTTTCTTTTTCATGAGTTTTCTTCATAACAATTTTTTTTTGAAACTCGAAAAACAGTCTCTTGAATTTGAATGGAAGTTTCAACGACTTGGCCAACCTTCTGAAAAGCTTGCATGGAAGTTTCGATAAGTTGGAGCAAACTTTAATTATGGTGGCATGGTCTTGACAGCTTGATTCATTGATTTTAATTGGACAATTAATTATATTTTTTTAATATTCAATATTTTTTTGAAATAAATTTATGTAATTGGTGATAAGTGTGGACTTTATTAATTTGTGAGTGCTGGTTAAAATTATGGACTTAACAACACAAGTTTTACAACAATTTGAAAATTTTAATAATGGTTTGTATTTGAATGCCAATTTCTGTGCTTTAATATAGCATCTTCAATTTGAATACCCTTTGCATGAATTTGAAACAGAAGTATAAACAAATTAAAATACTCAGACTGCAGACCTTTCACGACTTGAACAGCTCGAATGATGGCCTGTAACTCTTCGAAAAATCACTTAATGGGCTCATAATCAACATTAATGGCGTTTTCCATGTTTCTCTGCTCGGCTCGAGAGCAATCGACTCGCCTCGGTTTCGTTTTCACCTCGCTCTTAGGTAGTTCGGACTCGCACTACTTCTCATAGCACTGGATTTTCCATATATATCGTTTTTTGCAGCTGATTTAGTCTATCACAATTTCCTCTCGGGTTATTTGACATAATATTCAACTTTTCCATTATCTAAATGGCTTTGGCCATCATCGTCTGGTACTTGGCTAACTTCAACAACTTTGGTTCCCTTTGACAGATTCGGCTGTCTTCCAATGCTACGGCAATGGCAGTGTATGGCGACTCGATGGTTCCCTTTTCAAAGCAATTGTGAGATCGAAGAGCCAATTCAAACATTAACTGCTTTGTTTAATGACACGTGTTAACCTTCGGCCTCTTTTCTCCTTTTTCACGGTAGAAAAGAATTCTCACAAATTCCCAACATTCAAGATTTATATTTCCCAGTAAAAAACACGATTTCGAATGATTATAGAGACGTGCGGTTAGTTTACCAATTCCTCATATTTAAAACGCTTAATACAATTTCGATCATTCATATATATATATATATATATATATATAAAAGGTGTCTTGGGGAAGTAAAACCTATTTATAAATTTTGGTATTTTAGCAATGTAAAGAACAAAATTTAAAGAGACCAAAATCAATGTTATTATTTTAGAAATTTGGCATTTTAAATTTTGTACTTTTATTATTTTTAATAAATTAGAAAATGATTTAAAATTTGAACTAATGTATTATATGTATTTGTTAGATTTTCTACTATATTTAATTTATAAGATATTTCATGTCAAAATAACATTATAATTAAGTTATAATGGCATAATTAGTATGAAGATGTTTCATATATTTTTAGAATGGTGAAGTCAGTGGCTTGTAGCTCTTAAATTTGAGGGGTTTGTCATAGATGATGAAATTATTGGGTTATGCAATGATGGTTATGTAACCAATTGTATTTTTAAATGATGATTGTGTAAACACTAGTCTGCGTAATCAGTATGAAAGATCTATATATCTTCAGAATAGTGAAGTCAGTGGCTTGTAGCTCTTAAATTTGAGGGGTATGTCATAGATGATGAAACCATCGGGTTATGCAATGATGGTTATGTAACCAATTGTATTTGTCGATGATGATTGTGTAACCACCAGTCTGTATACCGTTATAGTTTTTCTACCATAAAAAATACAGTAATAGGAATAATTAAAAATGTTTTCACTCCTTTACAATAGTTCATTTGAGATCTTTGTCAATTCCAAGGTGAGAGAACATAAGTACACCCTCTATTGAAGGTAAAGGACATAAAAAACATTATCAACAAACTAGTGAGAGTATTTGATACTAAATTCACATCACAATTTTCAAGTTTGAGTCATTATTCATGTTGGGGAGTAGTGAGTCATTACTTTAGGGTGTTGGTTTGTTTTTGAAGTGTCTTACAGGTGCAAATAAGTTATGTGTTCAAGCTTTAGATATTGTAAGAGTTAAAGTTTTGTCAATGAAGGCCATGTTTGGTAATAACTTGTACATTTGTTAAATTACATAATGGAAGGGGAGTGAAATTGACTCACTCACAAAAGTTCTTTGCACACTGGGTTTTTATAAGATACATATTGTGTTCATCGTATACTTTGTGTGATATTTTGATTCATCTTTATGTTTAGTATTATGCACATTTTATTTCAAGCACTCATTTGTCTTTATTTAAAAATTGAAAGTGGTCTATAATAGTTATCTTTCAATCATAAGCTAAGCTAGAAGTATAGGATTTTATTACAAATTATTCCATGATCACATTAATTACATTGAAAACATATATCAAATGAATGTAAAATGAAGTAATATTAACTTAAGAAATAATCAAACCACAATGTTGAGACGAGATTTGATATGTGGAGAAACTATCAAAGGAAGGAAAACCCTAGAATCTATTAGAAGCCTTACAAACAATTCAAATCTAAGTACATATCAAGTTGAAGGTAAGAGACAGAGCGAAGAATGATCTTAATCCAAAAGAACATTAAAATAATGTAAGAGAAAGATTATACAACAAGATAGTTGTGTTGATAAGAATGAGAGATGAGAACTCAATAAATAGAGGAAGGAGAAAAAAAAGAGTTACATGGTTAAACTTCATGTGTGTGTCAAATATCTCTAATCCTCTTACAAGTGAGAGGATGTGTGTGATATGTGGGGGAAGGAATTATTTATGAAATTAGTTCCTAAATTCTACAAGTGAACAAGAGAGGTGAGAACTACGTAATAAATCTGTGATAAAGTGTATTTATAATTATAATAAATGTACTCCTAAAAGAGACTTAGAATAAGCCTAAAAATTTAAATAAGGGCCTAAATAACATTAATATCTAATACTCCCCGTTAAGCTTAATTTAGGGTTACAAAAATAGAGAAAATATTTTACAAACAAGGGATCCTTAATAGAAACTTCCTTCAAGAGGAACTACAATAATTTGAGAAAGAAAAAATAAGAAAATGTGTTGCCAAAATTCACAAGGATGAAAATGTGATCATCAAGAATCTACAAGAATCCTCTTCAGACAATATGGTCGATCTACAATGGAACAAAGACCAGCAAGTAAGATATATAATCTATAAAACCTTACAAAATAAATAATTTAACACTAATCTTTCAGGTTAAGTAATTAATATGCCATAAAAATATGATCTACGTACATAATGAAATAACATTAAATGTTTAATAATAAAAATTTAGTTGAAAACAACTTCTGCCATAAAGTGTAAAATGGTACGTGAAAAAAAATCTATTCCAAAATAATGAGCTTGAATCAAAATAAATTTTCTTTGAAACATAAAAGTAAGGAATGCATAAAAAGATTGATTTTATCAAAATAGAGACAAAGAAGATATGTCACTTATAAAAGATATTCTATATCAATCAAGTGAATAACTATCATGTGAAGACACATCAAAGTCTCTAGAAGATATATTATATTTAAGTATTTAAATAGTTTTAACCTTAGGATTAGGTATTCTAGTTATTTTCCAACAATGCAAAGTGTTATGAGTGGAATTATGTGATGAACCTATTGCAAATATTTATGAATTATAGAAAACAATGGAGTAATAAAAATAACTTCAAAAATTAACTTAGAATAATTCAAATATATTACATTGATCATACACCACTTCGAGGGGGTAACCTCCTTTGAGTAAGCTCAATACAATAATATTCATCAATGCTTTCATTGGGCCTCAATACTTACTTAAATACTAATTCTATTCTATCAACTAATACTTCCCATGCATGTGGGATAATTCAATTGTGCTACTTAATTAAGTACTAATTCTATTCTATCAACTAATACTTCCAAGACATGTGGGATAATTAAAATATATTAAAGGGATAACTTATAAAGCATTTGCATCCATAATGACTAATACACTAACAAATGCAAAGAGAAGGGTAGGAACATGAGTTCCTAACATCACCTTCCCCTTAGAAAAAGATTTGTCTTCAAAGCTTCAAATGTGAGAATCATTTTTGAATTTGGAATAATGGTTCCTATGTGGCATCTTCGGGTTGCATGCCATGCCACTGGATTAAGAATTTTGTGATGGAGCAGGAGAAAAGTTGGTGGGTGTGACTATCTAGGATAACTTTTGCCTCAAGAAGGATGTATCCTTCAATATTAAGTTTAGGTACATTTTTCTGCTCTCTAATGATAGGTCTAAGAACTTTATTCAACTAGGAGACATGAAATATTAGGTGAATTCGAGAGGAAGGTGGAAGCTCCAACTTGTAAGCAATAGACGCAATCTATTAGAAAACCTTATATAGTCTATAAAACTTTGGGGTAAGCTTATGATGCCCTTTTTGTTTCAATGAGGATTTCTTGTATGACTATAGATGAATAAAAACTATATCACCAGGTTGACAGGTGTGCTCAAAGTAGTGTTGATCTACCCATTACTTCATTTGATTTTGTACTCGATGGAGATTCTCTTGTACGATGATGATAATTTGATCCTGATGGCAGAGAGTAGTGTTGATTGCCTAAATTGGGGAACTACCAGGTGTATATGAGAGTAGTATTGGGGGATCTTGACTACAAAATGCTTCATATAGAGTCATTTTAGTAAAAGTGTGGTATGAGGTATTGTACCACCATTCTACGAGGGGGAGCCACTTTGCCCACTGGTGTGGTTATTATGATGTAAAATAATGAAGAAATTTTTCTAAGCATTTGTCGATGATTTCTTTTTGTCCATTGGTTTGGGGATGATGCCTAGAGCTCATCTTCAATTGTGTGCCTGTGCCTTGGAATATCTCTTCCCAAAAATGGCTAGTGAAAGTTGCATCACGATCATAGATAATTGAATAAGGGATGCCATGAAGATAGAAAAAATGATCTAAGAAAAATTGTGTGACCATGGAGGTTGTATAAGGGTGGTTGAGGGCACAAAAATGACTATATTTGGAGAGGCACTCAAACACAACTAGGATCACTATTTTTCCACTAGATTTAGGGAGTCCCTTAATGAAATCCATATAAATATCAATCTAGACCTAGTACGAATGGGAAATGGTTCAAGCAATCCAAGAATCATTTGGTTTCACCTTTTTTGTGTTGGTTGGTATCACATTCGACCACCATCTATTTAATTTCCCCTTTCATCCCCTTTTAGAAAAAATTTCAACATGCTCACTCATAGGATTTAAGAAATATTTAGTGTTCTATTGATGGAGAAGCATGAATTTCATAAAATGAAATCAGATGAAGGTCCATTTTATTGGGAATCACCAAACGACTCTTGTAACATAGAGGATCACCATCCCATGAATAATGTGGTACTGTAGAGGGGTTAATGGTCAATTATTGAATGAGTTGGTGTAAAGAGGGAACATCTGCATACCCTTGGTGTACATATTCTTACCAATTTTGAATGGGCATAGAAATGGAGAAAAAGAGAAGTTTGGTCCTTGAATGTGAGGGAGAGAGCATCTGCCACTACATTGTCTTTACCCTTCTTGTAAGTGATCTCATAATCATAGCCCATGAGTTTGTTGACTTATTTTTGTTATGTCAGGGATGAGATCCATTATTTTAGGAAGTATTTGAAACTTTGGTAATCAATTTTAATGCAAAACTAATTCCCAAGTATGGCTACCATTTTTGTATTGCATACAAAATGGACATCATTTTCTTTCATATGTATACATACCCAAATTTCATCTAGAAAGGGCTTTGCTAGTGAAGGTAATGGGATGAATTTCTCAGAGAAGAACAACACCAAGGCCATTTCTACATGCATCAATTTTGATGGTGAAAGTTTTGATGAAGATTGGCATGGTCAAAATTGGTGTGCTACACATAGCTTTTTGGAGTTCCACAAATGCCTGGTTAGCTATGGCATCCTATGTGAATGCATCCTTCTTCAATAAGGAAGTTAGAGGAGCTGCAATATTGTCATAATACTTGATGAACTTGCAATAGTATCTTGTAAGGTCATGGAAGCCATGAAGGCTCTTGAGGGTCATTGGTTAAGGCGAATGTTTCATGGCACTAATTTTATCTGGATCCATGTAGACCCCATAGGCTAAAAAAATGTGCCCTAGATATTCAACTTCTTCTTGATTGAAGGAACACTTGGACTATTTGGCACATAATTGATTATCTACTAGAAGTTATAATTTCATATCAAGATGATGGATATGTTCCTCCTATGTGTGGTTATAGATCACAATATCATCAAAGAAAACCAAATCAAATTGATGGAGGAAAGGTTGAAAGATTGTATTCATTAGGGCTTGGAATGTTGAAGGAGCATTTTTAAATCCAAATGGCATGACTAATAATTCATAGTGGCCCTCATGTATATAGAAAATTGTCTTTGGAATGTCAACAACATGCATGCAGATTTGATGATAGCTAGAATGAAGATCTAATTTAGAGAAACATTTTTCCCCATGGAGATCATTAATAAGCTCATCGATGACCAAAATTGGAAACTTTTCTTTGATAGTGAGGTGTTTAAGGGCATGGAAGTCAATGCAAAGGCACCATGACCCATATTTTTTATGGATAAGAAGCACTAGGGAGGAGTATGGGTTGGTGCTTGGGCGAATAACTCAAGACTTGAGGAGTTCATGTACTAGTTATTCAATCTCAAATTTTTGTAGATGGGGATAGTGGTATGGCCAAATGTTGGGTGGGATGCTTCCTAGAAGGAGTGGAATATGATGATTTTCAAGATGTGAAGGGGAAAACCCTACTATCTCTATAAATATGGCTGCATGCTTGTCAAAGATGGATTAAAAATCAACAGGGTAGTGAGTAGAAGAGAGGAGTTAGAGTTGGATAAAATGCAGCTGGGAAATGACCCCATGTGAGTCTTTCTTCAAAAGCTTTTCCATGTGATGGGAATTGATGATGCTAGTAGATATATAGGTGCCAAAAGAGTTACCCCAGGGGCCTTGAATTGCCATTATTTGACTAATAAAGGGAGGGATAACAAATGCTTGAGGGGTATGTATTGACAAAGCTCTGCTAACAGTAGAAATGGATGCTTTGCCTAGTAATGGAGACCTAAATTTTGTAGGAGGAAAACTCATAGTTCATTGAAGGTGAGATGGTGAAGGGAAAGGATCAAAATCACTTTGTTGTACTAACTCGAATACAGGGTCAATAATACCTTTAGATCTCTGGTTTCTTGTATATCGTGGATTTTCTAGATTGTAAAAAATGAAATGGATAAGGATAAGAACTATTTCAATTTGAAGCTTGAGGCTTCAAACTGCACAACACATCCCCAGTAAAGTCACCAAAAATTGTTGGGTGAATATTTTTTCACCAGCTAACTGATGAGCAAAATAGGTTGTTTCAACCATAGCATAATGAGATTGATCAGCCAGATGTGCAGGTTTACCACATCAAAAGGGGACAAATCTCTCCTCTCATGAAGGGGAGGTTCCTTATAACTATGAGGTACTATAAATTTTATATATATATATATATATATATATATATATATATAAGCAAAAAAAAACACTCAGGGGTAGGAAAACACCATCCATCTGTGTTTTTTCAGAGATGATGTTCACAGACATAGGAGAATTCTGGTGGAACACTAAAGGCACTTCTCTTCTTTCAAAAGTGGTTTGCAACAAACATCAAGAATTCTTTCTGGTAGTAAAAGTAACTGGAACATGGTGTAATAACCAGTAGAATGAGGTGTAGCACAAAGTCTCCACCTCAACTGCCAAAGAATGAAATATACGAAGGACGATGAGGGCACAAAGTTATCCCAAGATCCTTTACACAAAAATGGAAAAAAAAACACACTAAAGATAATTGTGGCAGCACAAAGTCTCTCCACAGTCAGCTTCAAGACACCTTCCTGGTTACTTCCACTAGTTCTACTTATTTAATTAAATGGACAAGAACACATTCAGGAAATAGACATAAGAACAATTTCCTCAACAACACAAGATATTCTAGCACAAAGTCTAAAAGGTCACTTGCTTTCTCACTCAAATAACGAAATATGATTAACAATCTGAGCTCAAAGTCTCAGTAATGCCTTTCAATTTGGGTAGAGTTTTGCTTCTGATAAAAAAAGAACTCATTTGCATATAATAAGAGATTAAAATATATAGCAGCCAAGAAAGAATTGTCACTTTATTTCATGGAATGGTCCATGCTACATTCAATGCCTTGAATGCATTTATATTTCTATCAAGGGGCCATGTTGGAACAGGCAATCGGCCTTAACTGTGGCATGTCAATTCATTTCAAATGTATCCTCCTGGTACTCTTCCTAATATTTTTGCAGCTATCCACTTTGCCTTTACTTGATGGAGAAAAATAGGCCACGTCCTTGATTTGTTTAATCTCTCTGATGTCCACTTGATGGATGGTTCCACCTACTGGAATAACTTTCTTGCAGATATTTTTGGTCTTTCCCCCTTGTTCCCTCTTCTCTTAATGCATTTTATCTCTTCCTTGTGATCTGAGATCTCGAGCTATCTCTTCCCTTTCTATAGGTTCTTTTGACTTCTTCTTCAACTGGTCAATGAGTTTGTCTTCAGGTTCTGTGCCCTATTTGAAAATAAATGAGCATTTCATTACCTCAAATTTGATGTCTATGGGGATGTCACTGGTTGTTGGTCACTTGAACCACATTGAACCTTGAACCTTTGAAATGCATCGGTTCAATGGTTCAATGGTTTGGGTGGTCCTATCAGTTCCTTGGTTCAATCACTTCCTTGGTTCAATTGGTCCTTGGTTCAATCGGTTGAATCATCTCTTTGAGCTTGTCTATGGAATCTTTTGCTTCCTTCCTTTGCTCGAATATTCCTTTCAAAATTTGAAATTCATTGAACCTTTGAACTTTGAACCATTTTGGTTCAAGGTTCAATGGTTCATTCTCTTTCTCACAATCCTTTGGTCCTTCAAAGTGTCTGGATCCTTTTCTTTTCTGTTGAACTTGTTAAACCTTTGAACTTTTAACCATTTTGGTTCAAGGTTCAATCAGTTCAACCTTTATTTCTTAGCTCTTCAAATCCTTTGTTCTTCTAAGTCTTTTGAACTTTATTTAACTCATTGAACCTTTGAACTTTGAACTATTTTGGATCAAGGTTCAATGGTTCAACGGTCCAATCTTTCTCCTTCAAAGTCTTCTTTTGTTTAAGTCTTTTGATCTTATTGAACTCATTGAACTTTTGAACTTGTTGAACCATTTTGGTTCAAGGTTCAATGGTTCAATAGTTTAACCTTCAATCTTCAAAGCCTTCTTTTCTTTAAGTCTGTTGACCTTATTGAACTCGTTGAACCTTGCCTAAGCACTTAACTCTTTAAGTCTACCGATGTCGTTGAACCTTTAAACCCGTTGAACCTTTGAACCTTTGGAGGTGGGGTTCAATGGTTCAATGGTTTAATGGTTCAATCTTTTGTTTAAATCCTATCGATGGTCTTTTTGGTTAAACCTCGATGTTGAACCAGCCTTGAAATGCCTAAGTGTTGGGAACTTATTTCTTTGTGAGAGATCACCTATTGAAGTTATTGAACTTGTTGAACTTGAGAATCCCTTAGTTGAAAAAGGTTGAATAATTGAAGAATTGGAGTGCTCAAAACATTTTTTTGAGAAGGGAAGAGAGAATCTTGGCCTACAAGACCAAAATAGTTGATATGTTGTCCCCAAAAATGAGTGATAGATTTTGGGAACAATAACTGGCTCCAGTTGGGGAACTTTCATCGATTGTAAAAACAATCAAAGGGAGTGGAAACCAAAATCTCCAGTGCCTTCAAGTTACCATTGGGCTATGCATTCATGCTACCCAAAAATAAAGGTGCCAAAAAGAAATTAAAAAAATAACACAAAATAAAACTAAAAACTATACAAATATACATATGTACAACTGATGTCACCTGATACTTTAAGAATTGAAGTGCTTTAGATGCTGCCCACTATGAGGCAGTGAAAAGGGTGTGCCATCTTGATACTTTAACAAGAAAATATTTTCACCATTGAGTTGATGAATAGCAAACGGGCTCTCCATAGGGAATCAAATTTTCCATGCATTCCCTTCAGTTCTCTTCTCTTGTCCCATAACAGAACTTGATCTCCAAATCTAGAAATCATGGGTTTTTGCTTTCTGATCAAAGAGCTTCTTCACTAGACTTTGATGTATAGTGATTCAGTCTACCAACATAGTTCACTGCTCATCTAGCTCAGTCAAACACATGATTCTTTTGTCTATGGAGCTTTCATATGTCTAATCTTCAATCGCCTTTGCCAATTTTAGTGCTGGCAATTCTAGGGTGATTAATATCTTTGCATTGAGACCATACAAAATTTGGAATTGTGACATACCTATCACCCTCTTGGTCATAATTCTATCTACCCATAAAGCATCAACCAATGCTTTATGCCATGTTCGTTGGTTGTCATCCACTAGCTTCCTGATGATGGTCATCAGTTCTTGTTGCTCGATTTTGCTTGGCCATTCCCTTGTGGAAAATAATTAGAGGAGTGGGAGAGGGTAATCCCATAATAAAAATATAACTGAGTAATCTCATGGGAAGAGAAATAGGTTGCACTGTCTATCAAAATCTTGGTTGGGACCTCAAACCTAGAAATGATGTTTTCTTTGAGGAAATTGCATACTACTTCTGAAGTAGCATGCTTGGCTGGATTAGCTTCCACACATTTGGTGAAGTAATATGTAGTTGTGAGGACATAATCATGTCTACAACTTGAAGATGGGTTTATAGCAGCTATAAAATTGATTCCCCATTACTGAAATGGATCTTCTATTACCACTGGTTTAAGAGGCAAAGCAACTAACTTGGGTCTTCCAATGAACTATTGGCACAGTTCACATCTTCGTACCCATTTGTATGCATCTTGAAATAGAGTAGGCTAGTAACACTTGGCTCACAAAATCTTATGGGTAGTTACAGGCACAAAAAAAGGTCCTCCATAGGCTAGATTATGGAAGGACTCTAAAAGTTGGTTCTGCTGCTCTTTATCCATGTAGCGAAGGAACACTCCATCTAGGTTCCTCTTATATAGGCCATTGTCCCACAAGACAAAATTGGTAGATTTTAACTTAACAGTCCTCTTTTCTTTATGAGATAGGTGAGAAAGACACTCACCATAGGAGAGGAAATGAGCAATATTTGAATACCACTCATTCGTGGTGGTGACAAAGAGGACTGTTGGCGTGTCTTCAACCTCCATTCCTTCATGCCCTATTTCTTCTGGTATGTTGTCAACAATCAATTGATAGAGGCCCCTTCCTCACACAATATTGGTTAGTTTGATAACTAGATCAAACTCTTATATTTTAGCAATCCAATTACCCCTTTTTGTTCCAAACTCCTGTTGAGTTAATATGGACTTGACTGTGGTATCAGGAACCAGGACAATAATGTGTGAATTCAGGATGTAAAAATAAAAGTGCTTTATTGCCTCTAGCACTGCATAAGCATGCATATCCAGATTTGAATATTTTAGTTCATGAGATTTGAGAGGACATCTCATGAAAGATAGGGAGATTCCACACCTTACTTATTCTGTTGAACCAGAATTGTTGAAAGTGTGTGCTCAGAAGCATAACTGTACATGGTGAAATCTTTGGTATAATTTGGACAAACCAGAATTGGGGCATGGGTGATAGCTATCTTGATGTCTCAAAATGCCAATTTGCCTTCTTCAATCCAATTGAAAGTGGCCTTTCCCTTCATCATGTCCACAATGTGGTAAGTCTTCTCGGTGAACTCAGGAATGAACCTTCGTAAAAAATTCACCTTTTCAAAGAAAGAGTGAACTGCAGTCTTACTTGTGGGTAGAGTAAGTACCTGAATGGATTTGACTCTTTCTAAGTCAATATTTATGCCTTCGTAGGATACAATGTGTCTGAGAAGTTTCCCTTCTATTACCCCAAAAATAGACTTCTTGGGATTTAGAGAAATGTCATTCTGGCGACATCATTCTAGCACTTGTTACAAATGGTGCACATGATCAAGACAATGCTTGGAAAAGATTTTTAAATCATCAAGGTACACCACAATGAACTTACCCATTTCATCTTCAAAATCAAGGTCCATTTCTCTCTGAAAAGTGGTGCCAGCATTTATCAGGCTGAATGGCATTCTTTAATACACAAAGGTGCCCTAAGGTGTGGTGAAGGTAGTCTTATGTTGGTCTACTTCACCAACTTCCACTTGATTGTACCCCAAGAAGCCATCTATAATTAATAACATCTATGAACCAGTCACCGTCTGAAGGACTTAATCCATGATGGGCAAAGGCTAATTATCCTTTATGGAGGATTGATTCAAATTCCTAAAATCTACACAGAGGTGAATTTCACCATTCTTTTTTCTCACAGGAACTATATTTACAATCCATGTGGAATGATGGATTAGGAAAATTATTCTAGCATTCAACATTTTTTTGTATTTTAGATAGAATAGTACCTGATATCTTTTGATTATAGTGCCAAAATTTTTGCTTGTAAGGCACCAAATCACTCTTGAGAGGAATTTTATGATGAATTTCTTTAGGCCTGAGTGACTTCAAATCATCATAGGAGTACATTAAAACATTCATGTACTGGTAAAGCATATTAGTAAATTTGAGTTTCTCCTCTAGAGTGCAGCACATCCCAATGTTCACCATCTTGGGATTTTCCTTGGTACCCAAATTTATTTGATCAAACTCCTAGGAGGAGCTTGAATCTATTTGTTGTTGTTTGATGAACCTGTCGTGCTTGTCAAATAGTTTCTAAGTAAAACCAATCCTTTGGTAATTTTATTATCTTTTAGCTATAGGAATTCTTCACCTACATATGAACTTATTTTAGGGGCTAATTCAAGTTTTTAAGGCTCACTGCCTTCGAAGTGAAGCAGTTCAAAGCTGTCTTTTTGTTCCAAAAAAGGTGATGATTTGGTTGTCACCATTATACACTTGCCAATGATTGGCATTGTCAAGCACACTTGGTCAAAAGACTAGTTTGATAGTGTACCTTTCTCCCTTAAAATCTTGGTGAGGAACCAAGAGAGTCACCAAAATAGCTAATGCATCAGCTCAGTCATTGAATTCCCTAGGTACTGCAGAGATACTGAAAGCATCAAAGCTTTCAATTTGATCCAAAACTAGATTGTGGTAATGGCGCAATCTCTCATTTTTGGTTTGGTACAGGTTCCTGACTTGGCAAACCACCAGCTCAGCATCTCTTTTGGCATGAAGGAGTTTGACACCCCTATCTTAAGTAGCCTTCAATCTGAGCGATAGTGATTCATATTGAGCAGTATTGTTGGTGTTGCTAAACTGTAATTCATAAGAATAGGGGAAAATATCTCCTTGAGGAGATATTAACACAATCTTGGCTCCTAAGCTGGTAAAAGAATATCTTCCATAAAATTCTAGTATCTAGACATCATCAGAAACTAATTTTTTCTTAGATTTCCTTTTAATTGGAGGGGAGGATTCTTTTTCATTTATATTGGTGTTTGATACAAACCACTTCTGAAAGAAAAGAAGTGCCTTCAGTGTTTCACCAAAATTCTCCTATGTCTGTGAACATCATCTCTAAAAAAGGAGAGATGGATGGTGTTGTCCTACCCCTGAGTGTTATTTTATACTTATATATATATATATATATTATAGTACCTCATAGTTATATGGAACCTCCCCTTGATGAGAGGAGATATTTGTCCCCTTTTGATGTGGTAAACCTACACATATGGCCGATCAATCTCCTTATGATGTGGTTGAAACAACCTATTTTGCTCATCAGTTAGCTGGTGACAAAATATTCACCCAACAATCATGTCCTTTTTAAATAAAATTATCAACCTACATTATATACTCTAAGGCTTAGAAACCATCCTCATCACCTCTAAGCTCACTCAATCAATTTTAGCAGAGTTTAAGGTCTTTTGTAAAGATTAATTTTGAGTTTCCTAGGTTTCACTTTAACACTATGTGTGCCCATCTTATTACCTCCAAAGTGGTATATTTTTTTGGTATGTAGGTGAGGGTCTTCAAAATTCATGAATTATATCTTGGAAATATCCCCACACTCTATCTCACTCCATTTTCACAACTATATCATTTCACATGGTTTCCATTGCCATTCATACTATGTTAACTATGTTTTTGTGTCTCACAATCTATATCTATCCACTTTCACCCTCCTCCCTTCACCCACCCTTAAATCCAAGTCTATATCATGTAAATGGACCTCCATAATCCATTATAACCATCAATAATGATTAAACCATGGAAATTTAGGCCTATATGAGTCATATACCTTGCTAAGGAAGCTAATCGCCACCTACAACTAGTTACTTGGGTCTACAGTATGACAGTCTCCAAAGGGAACTATATAAACCAATAATGTAAAAAAATAATGGTATAAGAATAAGATTATTTATATCTTAGGTAATTTATGAGATCATGAACAATTCATAAGGGACTCATACAATCCAAAATTGATCCTCCTCACTTGTAAGCCTATTATTTGGTAGATGAAGGCATACAAGATAGGTTGATGTCCATGAAGAACCACATCATGATTGTGGTGAAATTCAATATTCATGCCAAAAATTTAGGATTTTCACTAAAGGAGAGTACAATTTTGATGGTCATCACATATAAAGAGGTAAAAAACATCAAATATTAGACCTAAAGACAAATAGGCCTCCATTCGCATAGGTCCTAAGCTTGAAAAGAGGAATGATATAAAAGGGAATAGATGGAAGGTGTATCTAACCCTAAGACAAATTATGTTGATACCCACCATCATATACATCTCATGAATCAAAGGACCAAAATGGCACTCAGATCTCTTATGCTCAAACACACAATCAATAGGCAACATATAGCTAGTTTATACTTAATGACTATTCAGGGTCTCTATAAGCACAACCAAGCCCTCAAAATTAGCCTAAATGGTTATTATCACTAGTAAAAGGAATATATAATCTCAATTGGACAATAAGAATAGTGGGTATACCCATTGTTTTATCTCATATCAAGCCCTATTTGTGACAATTAGTTTAGAGTCTAGATGGATGAATTCTTTCTTCGAAGGATCTACAGATAGGTTGGAGCCCACAAATGATTCTAAAATAGTGTGAAATTATGGTAGAGTTACTAAAACCTCCATAAAATGAAGTATATCTAGGTTTATCATTAGGTTCCCTTGAGGTTAGACCAAGGTAGACAAGCTTCAAGCTTGCTCATATACTCTACTACAATCCCAAGACATCTCCAAACTCTTATAACAGGTCTATGTAAGTCAATCAAGGGTTCATATATAATTATATAGGTCATAATAGCATTGTAACACCTAAAAAATGGTAAGAGAGATGTTAATAATCTCAAGTGGAGTCAGTCTCATAAACTAAGAGGGAGACATAAAATGGACCTAATAAGCCTAATCTGACAAACACAATCCTACATCTATATGAAGATATTTATCTATGAAGTGAATTTAGGGTGTAAACCTATGAATGGAGATTTATAAAAAGATTTCAAGAATAATCAAAACCCCAATTGAGGTATAAAACATTAAAACCCATGTCTCAAGGTTTCATAATCTTGACTATGCAGGAACCCTAGCCTGAATGTATGTTCATATACAAGGGAAAAGTAGAAGGAGGATTGTATACAACCAGTCATACAAGATAATGAGAGTAGGGTGGAAACTTGAACTCTTAAAACATGAGCAGGAAGTTATATGATGATATTAAATCCATAGATCACATACAGGTCACCCTATACCTCTAATAATTAGATTAGGCCAATTAGGCCTAAAGGCCCATTTTAGGCCTAAAAGAGCTACACCACATGTAGACACTCTCAAAATCCCCCTAAATAAGATGAATTATTGAGAAGATGTATAAGTATTATTTAGTTATAAACAACTATTTTAAAATATGGACGATAAATAAAAGATCAGTTTTGGTCTTGAAAACTCCCTTGAACTACACAATATGCATAACCAGTTTGAACTACCACTTCAAGAGCTTGTATCTTATAGAGCATAAAGACTTAGAAAAAATTATCCTGGGGGATTTTAGGTACCCCAACACAATTAATATCCATGTTGTAATGGGTTGGATTGAAGAGCTCACATGTATGAACAAATGCTAAGGCTATTAGCCTACTCAAACTACCTACAAAAGAACACAAGCCATCTTTTCAACGTTCAAATCTTGGCACACGTTTTATACGTGGATCTAATCTCCTTGGGGAAGTTGAAGGGGTTCATGTACCTAAAACATATGACATAATTTTTTGTTTTATGGATTCATACTCTATGAATCATTGCTAATAATGCTAGAAACCCAAAACCTCCCTATAACCCTAAGCAAACCTAGTTTTAGAAATATTGATATCTTGGAATTATCACACCCTAGAATGGTCTAAAAAACACTTGTAATGTTAATATCAATATGAGGATAACCTATTTTTTGGTTTTAATTGTATATAATATGTATAAAATTATAAGTAAACTATACTTTTCCAAGGCAATGAGAATAATGAAGGGTACATGATAGTTTAGAGTGATTCTAATATTTGGAATGGATGGTTTGAGACTTTATTCACCTTATCAAGTCATATTATTTCCAAGGATACACCTTAAATGTTTTTTTAAAATCATTTCAAAACTACTAGTCTATAAATGCTAGAGAAAGGTAGATTAATTAGCTAAGAGAAGTGAAATTTTAAGTGCCTAATGCCTATATCATCCTATATTATGGTTGATGCTTTTGGTTTAGGTCTAAAACTTACTCATCCATAGGTTTCTAAGGTCTCTTATAGGATTTTATGATATCCATGCACACACAATCTGATAACTAGGCCTAATTGGCCTATTTGGTACACTTAGTCAATAAAAAAGATGGAGAATGGCATGGAGATTCTATTGGCAAGGTCAACACATATTATTTTCACTAAGTAAATCATTCAAGGGGAAATTTAGACACTCTTTATATCCATAATTATATTTTTGAGGTAGTTTTCTAGTTTGGTCAATGCATGAAAGGGAGGTAGGCTACTCAACACCTTTCGAATACCTAGTTACCTTTATTTACACCTTGTAAATGCAAAAAAATGGAGTGATGGAACATTTTGAGAATATTCAAGACTTTGACAAGTATAAAAAAGGATGACTCAACCCGATCACCTCACTCCAATGCCAAAAATATCCATTAAAGAATACCAACACATGGGAGATTTGAAAAAAGTTTGTATAACTAATGTAATTATAGGATTGAGTACACCCTAGGGATTCATGAGCCCTTATACACTTTTACATGCCACTTTTCTCCTCCTCTATATTTTTATTTAATATATATTTATGGCTTTAGGCCTTATGTTGTATCCCTTAGGATGGTATGAGAAAACTCTGCCTAACCTTGTACTCTATGAGACTTCTTGAACTATTAATATATTGTTCTAGCTTCTCTCTAATCAGCTAAAAGTGTGTGCATAATTATCTAATATTTTTAAGTGGTCTAATTTACCTTCTATAGGTCCAATTCCTTCACTTATATTATAATAAGTGTTCTTTGAAGGTTGTGTAGTGTGTTAGAATGTTGATGGTTGGGTTTAAGAGTAGACAGTTTATTGTAAGAGTCTAAATCTAGACCTTCCTCTCATTGCCCTTAGAACTTAGTCATCAAGATGAACTTCTACATGAAATATTGATGCCTAGAAACTACTAGATATAGTTGTTTAATTATATGCTTAGTTCATCAGTGTTGTTTGAGTTCAACTTGAGTGGATTGAACTATTATATTAGTGCATCACCACTTTAGAATAGGTTTCATTTATGCAATCTTTCTTACCTTTTCATCCCAATAGAGTTAGGTCCTAAAAAGAGTGATTAAGTGAGAAAATTATGGGAGATATCCCCATAAAATATATAGGTTTTTCCTAAACAATAGGTAACACATAGCCTATAGGTCACTCCAATGTTAGTCTAGGTTTGAGGTGGATGTGAATAGTATTTTATTCAGTAAGGGTGTAACCTAGTAACCTAACAAAAAGGAAGGTTGGAAAATCACCATATGAGAGTATATTTATCCCTAAGACGTGTTATGGTCACCTAATTATCATAATAATCTCTAGAAATAAAGGAGATGACCATACTCAAAATTTTCATGCCAAATCACTTAGTTAATAGGTAGTCCACTACTAGTCTGAGTAAATTGATTGTTTGAGGCATTTATAGGCATTTTCAAGCCTCCAAATTTAGTTAACATAGTCATAATGACCATTTAAATGTATCCATGTCTCCATTTGTGCTATAAAATAGTAGGTGTATCCTATATTTTATCTCAGACCAAGCCTTATTTATGATAGTTAGTTATAGGGTTAAAAGGTGAATATATGCCTTAAAGGGCCTACAGATAGTTTGGGATCCATAGATGGTTTTGGAGCAGTTAAAAATGATGTTCAGGGTCCCCATACATCTTTTAATGGAATAAACATCTCAATTTAGGTCAAATTCCCTTGAGAAAAAATCAATGTAGATAGACTTTAAGGCTAGTGTTGAACCCTACTTCCATCCTAAGGCATCTCCAAGATTTAAAAAAATGTCGATGGTCATGATGGTTGTGTAAGTGTGTTTCAGATCATGATAATAAGGTTTTAAAATGAAATAAGTGGGAAAAAGTCCAAATTGACTTCAAAATCACACTCAAACCATTCAAACTCAACATAGTCAACTCAAAGCTCAACTTCAAGTGCTCACACCCTTCTTCACAAAGATGCTCAGGTCCAAATCTCTTAGGGAATTTTAAGTCTCCATATGGAATAAGTATTCATAAAGGATTGATTGGAATTGAGGGGATAACATTTATGAATGATCTTTAATAAAATAACCTATCAAAATTGGACTCCAAACAACCCAAATTCTACCTTCTAATGCTTATATCTCCACACACCCTTTTCATGGGACCCCAAGATATTCATAGAAGATGAGGGGGTCAATACACTAGAATTTCATGGTCATTAGTTCTAGTTTGGATATATATTGCTACGCCCCTAACCTATCACATGTATGAGGATAGTATTAGCTGAATTGTGGCTTACTTATCCTTCTTTGATGTTATATTACATTTATCTATGCTTTATTTTGATTAGTAGGTCGGCCTATGGAGTAACCATGGCCTAGATAGACTATATATAGGAGGTAATGGGTAATCATTTATCATCATATTGTGAATTCTGCTCTTATTGAAGCTTGTGGAGGTTGCCCCCTTGAAGTGGCTTATTTATTATCATATATTTGGATATATTTCAGTAATATTTGGATATAATTCTGATATTATACTTAATTATTGAAGAAATTTCATTACAAGTAGTATCAGAGGTGCGATTTGGGCAATCTTGTGGGTGAAACACTAAATTTTTAAATTTTGTGATATATTAAAAATGGTTGAAAATTTCTCTACAAAATGTTTATTGGAGGTGAGAAATAATCAAATTAATCTTCTATTAAAATTTCAAATCATTTGGATCTGTTTTACAAAAGATATCTCTATTTTATGTTTTTTCATAAAATTGCTCTATAGTGCACAATTCAAAGAATTTTTCTAAGTTATTTACATTTTTGGAAATCTTAAAAAAAATTGGCTAAAGTTTATTCTTTGTATATTTTGATTTTAATCTGACATAATTCCAAAATTGCTCAGTCAAAGCTGGGTCAAAAGTGGCAATAAGGGTCGACATCGTAAAACCCTTTTATGGCAGGTCCATAAACTCGGGGCCGAGGAAAGGGTGCTAAAACTCCAGGTAAAAATCCTAACATGGATGAGATGAAGTCAGAAGGGGGATATACTAGACCCTTTGTACCAGGGTTTTCTGACATAAATCACAAAGTGAGCCAGCTTGACTATAGTGTGCAAGGCATTCAGAGTGAGGTGTAAGACATACAATCTAATATGCAATCCATACAAGATAGTTTGGGAGATATCATGATGTCTTTGAACATTAATCAGTCAAATCATCAAGCTAACTCTATTTCACAAACCCACCAGGGTGGTTCTCCTAACCAATCAATTTCAAATCTAACTCCATGGCTACAGAGGAACCTATTACCAAAGGTGGATATGTGCAAATTTGATGGAAAAGATCCACTCAATTGGATCAACCAAATGGAGAGTTTTTTTAACCTAAATTAGATTCCAAGTGGAAAAAAGGTTACCATGGCATCCTTGTATCTTGAACCTGATCAATTCATTTGGTATCGATGGTTGTGTGCTCAAAAGAAAAAGATGACTCTCAATGTCACCTAGTCAGTTTTTACAAAGGAGCTACAATTACACTATGGAAATAGTGTGACAGAGAATTACTTCAGCCAACTGGAAAAATTGTGATAAACTAGCTCTGTCAAGGATTATATTCATCATTTTCAAAACCCGTCCTTACGTGTGGAGACAATTTCTGAAGCAAAATTGAATGACCTATTTTTGGGTGGACTCAAAGACCACATTCAATATGAGGTATGCATGTTTAATCCACTTAAGATTTCTAATTATATTATCATGGCACGTAGAGCTGAGGAAAAATTCATAGCCAACAAGAAGCAACCATTCACTCACCTCAAAGATCATAGCATATCGTCACCAACATTTCCTCCACCTACTAGATTGACCCCTTAGCAAATTGAAGAGAAGCATGCATAAGGATTATGTTTTGTTTGTGACAACAAGTGGAGTAAAGGACATAGATGTGCTGAGAAGAAGTTATTCTACATTAAGGGACCAAATGAAGATGAAGAAGTAGATGATGCCTGTAATGATGATGAGGAAGATATAGAGGAGGTACCTAAAGATTCCCAACCTACAATCTCTTGTCATGCACTTGTAGGTATTAGCACTCCACAAACTCTTAAGGTGGTGGGTTTCCTCAAAAAATAGAAGGTGATAGTGTTGATTGACTCAGGGAGCACACATAACTTTATAAACCATAAGTTAGCCACTCAATTGAACTATTTCATCTACCCAGCACTAGAATTTCAGGTCATGATTACAGATGGTGGCATAATTAATTATTCAGGAAAATGCCATAGTATTAAGCTTACTATGGGTGGGTACAATCTCAAATCTCATATATTTGCTATTCCCATGGGTAACACAAACATTGTTTTGGGATTCCAATGGCTCATAACCTTAGGTACCATTGAGATGAACTTCCAAGAACTATTCATGCGCTTTCATTTTGAAGGTAAGAAAATTGAACTACGTGGATTACATGCAAAATCTCCACAATTGATTAGTTCACATCAGATGACCAAGATGCTAAAAAGGGGGCATAGGGAATTATTGCATGATTATGCTCCATATAAGTTCAACCCACATAGGTATCTACACATCCTGATCTACAGATAATTCTTGAGGACCACTCATCTATTTTTGGGGACATGGTAAAAGGACTACCACCAAAAAGAGAACATGATCATGTCATTTAACTAATTCCAGGTAGTCAACCACCAAATATCAGACCATATAGATATCCATATGCACAAAATAGTGAAATTGAAAAGATGGTCC
Organism: Torreya grandis; assembly: GCA_037957365.1. Classification (NCBI taxonomy): domain Eukaryota; kingdom Viridiplantae; phylum Streptophyta; class Pinopsida; order Cupressales; family Taxaceae; genus Torreya; species Torreya grandis. The sequence goes on along the minus strand of JARHVA010005939.1, from coordinate 435,766 downwards.
ATGAGATGCTAGAGGCAGGGATCATCAAGCATAGCCAAAGTGAATATTCATCACCAGTGGTCATGGTGCGGAAGAAGGATGACACATGGCAGATGTGCCCAGATTATAGGGAAATCAACAATACACCATCAAAGATAATTTTCCTATTATAGTAATTGATTATTTACTTGATGAGTTGCATGGTGCTAATTATTTCACAAAATTGGATCTTCACTCGGGGTACCATCAAACTAGAATCAAGGATGAAGATGTTCATAAAACTGCTTTTAGAACACATGAGGGCCATTATGAGTTTTTGGTAATTCCCTTTGGTCTTACAAATGCACCATCTACTTTTCAGAGCTTGATGAACACTAATTTTAGGCCTTTTTAAGGAAGTTTGTGCTAGTTTTCTTTGATGACATATTGATTTATAGTCAGACATGGGAAGCACATCTGCAACATGTTAAATAGGTGTTGATAGTTTTGGAGAAGCACCAACTTTATGTGAAGCCATCTAAATGTGCTTTTGGAGTATATGAGGTAGAGTACCTCGATCACATTGTTTCCCATGAAGGTGTCAAAGTTGATCCCCATAAGATCAAAGCGATAATGGAATGGCCCATGCCAAAAACTCTCAAAAACCTTCGAGGGTGCCTTAGACTAACATGTTACTATTGAAGATTTGTGAAAGGTTATGGTAGTATAGTAGCTCCACTCACTACATTGTTAAAGAAGGATGTTTTCCATTGGAATGATGATGCCACCAAAGCATTTGAGAAACTAAAAGTAACTATGTGCACCACTCCAGTTTTGGCTATTCCAGACTTCTCATAGACATTCACTGTTGAATGTGATGCTTCTAGGTCTGGATTGGGGGTAGTACTAATGCAGGGAGGAAGACCCATTGCATTTTAAAGTCGTCAATTCAAAGGTAAGAATCTACAAAAACCTATCTATGAGAAAGAAATGATGGCTATTCTTCATGCAGTTAAACAATGGAGGCCTTATCTGATGGGTAGACACTTTAAGGTGAAAATGGATCATGATAGTCTCAAATACTTATTGGAGCAAAGATTATCATCTGAGGAACAACAAAAATGGGTAACCAAAATGTTGGGCTATGATTTTGAAATCATCTACAAGAAGGGTAAATATAATGTAGTAGTAGATGCACTATCCAGATGGGATGCATCCACAGAAGCATTAATTTGTGCAATGTCCATGTTGCAAGCAAATTGGGTGGATGAAGTTAGGTTAGAATGGGGGCAAGACAAGGATACATAGGTTCTGATTCAGAATCTCTATCAAGATAATTTATCCTCTAACAAATTTGAATGGAAAGGTAATGTCCTATGGTATAAGGGTAGGTTATACTTGTGCAAAAATTCAGAGCTTAAGCATAAGATTCTTGCCGAGTTGCATGCATCTCCAATTGGGGGACAGTCAGGGTTCTTGAAAACTTATCATAGAATTAATAAATAATTATTTTAGGAAGGACTCAAGGGAGATGTACAAAATTTTGTGGAAGAATGCTTGATATGACAATAGAATAAAGGTGAAACAGTTAAGACCCTAGGTCTATTATAGCCATTAACATTTCCTAGTCAAAGGTAGGAGGAGGTTTCCATGGATTTCATCACTAGGTTCCCTTGTTCTAAAGGTAAGAATGTTATTTTGGTCATTGTGGATAGGCTTCCCAAATATGCCCATTTTTGTGCTCTCTCACATCCATTTTCAGCAAGTACAGTAGTAGCTATTTTTATGGAAGCAGTTCTCAAATTACATGAAACCCCAAAAATAATTATAAGTGATCATGATCCTATTTTCACTAGTAATTTCTAGACTGAACTATTTTCTTGTTTGGGTAGTCAGCTAGCTCATAGCTCATCTTACCACCCCCAATATGATGGACAAACTGAAGTGGTTAACAAATGTTTAGTGGGGTATCTCCGTTGTTTTGTATCAGATAAACAAGAACATTGGGTTAAATGGATACCACTTGCAAAATGGTGGTATAACACATCTTTCCATACCTCTTCTAAAATGTCTCCATTTCTAGCACTATATGGTTACCATCCACCTTCCATCACTTCTTCATTAAAGGTGCACACCAAGGTTCGAGATGTGGAAGATCACATTCAACATCAACAAGAGGTTTTGGATAGTTTGAGAGAGAATTTGGCCTTGGCACAAAATAGGATGAATCAATAAGCAGATCAACACCGTAGTGAGTGAAATTTTGAGGTGGGTGACTTGGTATTTTTTCATTTGCAGCCTTAAAAGCAGATGTCCTTGAAGCAACAAAAAAAGGACAACAAACTTGATCCTAAGTATTATGGCCCTTATTAGGTTCTAAAAAAAATTGGAAGTGTGGCTTACAAGCTCAAGTTACCTCATTCATCTCACATACACCCAATATTTCATGTTTCCTATTTGAAGAAGGTCATTGGACATAAAGTTTTCTACCTGGATAGAGCTCCTAGAACTAGATGAAGAAGGATGAGTCATTTTGGAAACAGAAAAGGTCCTCCAAAAATGTACTAAGAGGTTGAGAACCAGAGAGATTAGGGAATATTTGATCAAGTGGAAAAACTAGAGCAGTGAAGATGTAACAACAGAAGGTGAAGATTTGTTGCAACAACATCCAGAGTTGTTCAACGTTGAGGACAACATTGGCTTGAATGGGAAGGGCATGCTATGCCCCTAACCTATCACATGTATGAGGATAGTATTAGCTGACTTGTGGCTTACTTATCCTTCTTTGATCTTATATTACATTTATCTATGCTTTCTTTTGATTAGTAGGTCGGCCTATGGAATAACCATGGCCTAGATAGACTATATATAGGAGGTAGTGGGTAATCATTTATCATCATATTGTGAATTTTGCTCTTATTAAATCTTGTGGAGGTTGCCCCCTCAAAGTGGCTTATCTATTATCATATATCTGGATATATTTCAATCATATTTAGATATAATTCTGCTATTATAATTAATTATTGAAGTAATTTCATTACATATATATGTTATGAACCATCGTTAAGATCTCTCAAACCTTATCAAAACCTTAGAAATGACCTGATGGTGGATCCCTGCTCTAAAACACATATAAATGAGGTGTTTTAACCCTAATATTACCTTTGAGGTCTCCTCAGTCCTTTGAGCATCATGAAAACTCATTGTTTAGCACGTGCAATAGTAAAACTATATCTAAAAGGCTTGGGAAGACTGGTTTGAGCCTAAGAATAGATAAATGATAATTATTTGTGTATACCATGGGATTAAATAGATAAAGTGTGTCCTAAAACATGTAAATAAGCCATCTAATAGCCATTTTCAGAAGCTTCCATGACTAATTCTATTTTAGATAGGTACAAGTTTTAATATTGATGGTTATATGCACTCATCAAGGGTTAAGAGGCTTGATCAAGCTAATTTTGTTGATTCATATGACCACTAAGTTAATCTTTAGGTTGGTAACAAGGTGTAAGTGCCTCACAACATCAAGGTTTATGCCAAAGTTCATGATCTAATGTTTGTAGATAGATTAGTATATCATCTCCACTAGGACTATGTCATTGAAAAGTGAAGCAAAGTGCCATTTGAGTAGAAAAAATTCTTTAGACCTTCAAGGGAGAAGCCATCATGATGTTTGGACACATCCTAATCACTTTGAATACTAGGGAGATCCCTAAAGTTGGTCATGTTGTCTTTAAAAACCTAAGTGTTAGAATCAAAATGATTAAGAGGGGGTAGTGAATCAGTCTTTAAAAACCTTTTTTTCAATTCCACTTAAGTATTCATGAATATTCATTCAAGCATGTGGATCAAACAATGCATAAGCAATCAATTATACAAGCATGAAACATAAGAACATAAGATAAAACAAATTATGTGTGGAAAACCCTCAAGGGGATGAGAAACCATTGATATATATATAAAAGGAATATATTCCTATAATACAAACATCAAATTTAGTGAAACACTAACTTCACATAGAACACCAACCCTGACTATCTAACAACCAACTTAGCTAGGTTTTGGCAAGCACACACTTATAAGGAGGCACCAATCCCCTCAATGACTTAGTAACAAATAAACCACCTAAAATAATTTATCACATTTATAATATCTTATTACTCATAAAAAAAAATGATGATATCCTTCCTTATATCTTCACACACTTCTATCCCTCTCAAAATTGGTCTCTAGCTTTCTTCGCTCAACTAGCCCTCTTCTTGACATTATTAAGTCAAATGACCTTGATATTCATATGAATAACATATGTCAAAGTTTTATAAATTATCCTATATGATATTTTTATGTTATATAAGACCTTATTATTCTCAACAAATGTGTTATCTTATTCACTTACACTCTTCTTACACAAATAGGCCTAAAAATAAATAGTATTTATATAAATCTCTTAGTCATATACTTCTTAGTTGGACAGACACTTTTATCCTCTTAGGTAAGAAATGGAATAGATATTATAACATCTCATATACATTTATTAAATTTTATTTTACTCCCTTTAGGTTTTACCTATTTCAATTAGGCCTTATCTCTCCTTTAGGTCTTATGCAAACCTAATCCCATTAGGCCTACTTAGCACACATTACTCTTTGTCTTTATTAGAACACATTAAAAGATTTAATAAAAAAATTAAAACATAATATTCCATTAAAATATACCCTATATAGGCTCATATTATTTCCATTACACTTTTTTTAATCTCAAACCACTACTTGGATCATTCCATTAGTATTGTTCATATTAGGCCTATACATACCCAGAAAGTTTCTCTTAAAAAACTAAAGCATAAACACAAATTTGAAAAGAAACCATGGAAAAAAATAATAAATATATAAGTTACATGAAATTAATATAAAACTATGTGTTTTATACTTCACACAATAGGGAAAAATTACATAAACCCTTCTCTGCAAAGAGTTCACTCAGAACTGCCAAATAGCCTTAAAACATAGTCATGGAAACATTAATTTATGACACATGAAAGGAAAAAACCAAGAACTTAAAATTCATGAATATTATCTTAAAACATACTTATAACAAACTCTAATAAATATATCATAATCACTAATGGCATATATTGGTCTTGTAGACTAATATTTTGACCTTCTCTCTCATAGACTCCACTCTACCAGACAAGCCATTTTGGCTTCAACATTTTAACTTCTTAAACTAACTTCCATGTTTTTTAAAATAATGTATGTCACTAAATTCAAAAAAACATAATGTGAATTATATATATTAAATTATTTTAAATATCCTCTAACTCATCACTACAACTTTCCTACCTAGATCTGCTAGTTTACCTTCAAACATAGTAATGGTGATAATTAACTTCAACACTTGTATGACCAATTTCAGATACTTATAATGCATTTTTATGATATTTTTAGGCCCATTTTTTGAATAATTATATATCCAAACCATAAATATATACACCTCGGTGCATAACAATCATTTGAGATGATTGTTATTTTGATATATTTTGTGCCAGCTAGAGGAATCAATGCACACCTTGTGCTAGCTGGCAAACAGCTAACTAATTCAATAATTTCTTGGGAATATTAAAGGAGTGGTAACACATGATTATTTTATCATGAATGGTGAAATTTAATGTATTTTATGTAATAATTTCTAAATCTCTAGCTTGACACCCAACATATGCAGCTCCACCATAACAAAAGGTGTTCCCATAGCCTATAAAAGAAAACTCAAACTAGTGAGTAGAGGAGGATGCAAATTTAGGTAGTATATATATAAAAAATTGGATCCATATAAATTTAACTATTCCATTAAAACCTCCATTTATGTCAAGAGTATCATGTATGTCATTAAAGCTCCAAATTATAGTGCCCAAGCTTGCATGTGAGGCTTTAAACTGTTAAGTAGTTTAGTGAAACATAGACTCTATTTTTAAGAACTATGGAATTTATCCTATAAATAAGATTTTACTAATGAGAATGAATGTTTATGGTATAAATGATACTATATGGTTTATTCATCTTTACATTATTATTCAAATTATGAATATAATGTTGTGCATTCACTTCGGTTATGTTAGGAATGTTGTTGGCAAGATTTTGGGTTATGTCATTAATGGTGTCCCTATGTAAAATATGAAATCAACATACTTTGTGAAATGGCCTAAGTATATAAATCCCATGTTTATATGTTCTTACCTTTGATAGATGTATGAGTTTAGAATGAGCCCTCAAGTTAAGGCATCCCCTTGATGTATCTAGCACGTATATGCCACTAGACTTAAATTAATAAAGGAATGTACCCTTATGACTAGAATTAAGTCCCCAAATAGGCTTGTACCTATATAAAATCAGATTTAGCCTAGAAATGTCTTGTGTTATTGAATCCACCAAAATCCTTCTCTCAAAAGACCAAGTCTTATATGTGATTAATTATGCAATGGTATAACTAGCCTAATGTGGGCCTTAGTTCTTTCTCTACTACACTTCAAGTGAGCACATAAGGATTTTGCCTTATGTGAATTTATTTTGGCATATAAATTTAATAAATGTTGAGTGATAAGGGAATATACTATGGTTTTGCCTAGTTGAAATGAGTCTAGAACTAACTTGGATAACCAAATAAGCACCTAACCCCATAAATGATGAATTGACCACCCTTTTTCTATAACATTTTGGTTCAATTGCTAGGACCTATATTGAATTTTATTTTGTAAATGGTGAAATATAACAATGCTCTAACACTCCCTCAAGAACATTGAGTATTGGTTTCAATAGGTAAAAGATGCCTTTGCACTAAAGCATCCAACCTATAGGGGATAAAAGTTTTTAAAGTGGGTTCAGGATAACCTATATAATGATCTATATGAGGTCTTCTTCTAAAAATTGCCAAAGCATGTGTATTGATGGTTGGTTTCCTATGTGATCCATAAAATACAAAGATATAGATAGTGCCTTGAGTGGACAAAGGATCAATTAGAGAGACTTGAGACTTTATAAGCCACTTGGACTAGAGTAGTAGACAAGTAGACAAATGATGCTAAGGAACATTGAATAGTTACATGCTTGATTTCATTGTATCAACATACTTCTATCATGAGGAATTAGAGTATCATTTTTTTTACAAACATAGAGGCACATTTGTGAAAGAGTTTAACATAGAAATAAAGAAATTAATGGTAGAATATGGATTTTAAACTATGAAAATGGAAGGATAAAGTCCTTTTGTTCATGAGTAGAGTAATGGTGAAGAAGGGGATGTGTAGGTGAAGTACAATAAAATGGGATGAGTAAACTGACACCTGAAAGATCAAGAGATAGACTTATAACAAGAGAAGGTATAGGTTGATGGAAGATCTAGAACTTTAAAGTGCCAAGAGAACCCATATCGAGTAGGAAGGATATGGAGAAGGATCTCTTAAATTTTAGTAGCATGAGGAAGAGAAAAATAATGAAGCCATAGATCGATCTCAACAGTTGGTGGGTATAGAAAGCACTTGGTCACTAAAAATTTTGGTAACTGAATATGCACTAAAATTGCCTACCCCCTTTAAACCTATGGTGTAATCTCATGCAGTTGATCCCCCATGTGAAGAAAGAAGAGTGATAATTGAACCTATTTTCAACATAGACTTTGACTATTTTAAAAATTTAGAGTATAATTTTATAATCAAATAAGTTATTCCTTGTGAGGATTTGATTAAGGACACTGATAAACCATTGAGTGCTAGTTTTCTAAAATAGAAAATGGTCACAAACATGCCAGCTCAACTAATGTTAGTTTCATAGACTAGAAAATAGACCATAGGAAGTGGACCGATGCCACAAGTGAGTAGTACAAAACCATCATCATCTATAAACAAATAGCAATAATAGGAGCAACACCTAACATAGTGGCTAGGGGTATTGGAGGAGTATCACCAAGATAAGTGTTGGGGGGACAATAACCTCATATTCTAGTTACCCCCCCCATAACAAATATATTATGAGATGGTCATGCACTTGCCAAAGTATCATGACATAGAGAATGCTACAGAGCATGTACTAAAGTTTGAACTATAATGGTGCACTTAGGGAATCACCCAATCAAAGTGTAAGGAATCTTAGTTCATGACAACTCTATTTGATCATGCCCATACCTAGTATAGGACATTTGACCCTAACTAGGCTATGGTTGAGTATGAAACCTTAAAGGAAGAATTCTTTAAGGAATTTGACATACCAGAGTTTGAATAGTAGAGCTTTGTCACACTCAAGGAAATTAACCAAGGACTCTCAAAGAGCATGAACTTATATGATTCAAGGTTTAAAACTCTCCTTTCTAAGATTCCTTCTGATATTCACCCATCCCAACATGTGTAATGGTTTTTTGGATCATTTTTAGTACCATTTAGAAGAGCACATGCCATGAAGACATTCATAAACCCTCATGAAGCACTTGAATCCATGCTCAAATCTGAGGTGGTTAAAAGCAATGACATGGAGATTAACCCATTTATAGAGACATAGATTGCATCTATAGCCTCCCAACTCCAAAATATTACTACTATTTCATCACAAGATGCTCAAAGTGGGTTAGGTGCACTAAATATGAAAAAGAAGGCCATAATAGGAATAATTATCATCTAAATAATGTATGTACATTACTTCTAGGCTATGAGGTCTATTAAAAGTCACATGATGTTTGTAAATGCCCTTTATTACAATGTGCTACTCAGGTTAACACAACCATCTATTATTAGTTATGTGATGCCTACACTCATATCATAGCTAACTACCAAGTAATTGATGAGATGCATAAGAACATGAAGAGAGGCACACAACATGCCACTGTAATATTAGGAGGACAAGATAACCAAGGAAATGAGGGATATAATGAATATAATGTAGGCTATGGGATGAATCAAGGCATGAAAGGGCAAGGTGGAAGATGTAGTGGAGGAAGATTCCCATTGTGATCATGCTATAATTATGGTTTTACAAATCATTATCAACATGACTACCCTACACATCCAATATGTGGGTATTGTTGAAGAGCACATAAGGTCATGGAATGCCTTGACTTTGAAGATAAATTAACCCAAAGAAATATTAGTATAGATAATGGTGCATGAATGATCATGAATGATTTGAAAATAGATAATTAGGCTCCAAGGGCACAACCAAACTCCACAGAGATAGTCAAAGTGTAGGTGACTACCCGTAGTGGATTCACAACTAAGCCACCAGTTATACCAATGCCTGAGTTATGAATATCAAGAATAAAGTCTTACTAAATGTATAGAATAGCCTAAAACCAAATTTATGCCTTAACCAAACCTTACATGCTATAAATATGTTTTGCATCAGGCCATGAGCATAATTCAAAACCTCCAAGGGGAGATCAAACTAGTGTAAGACCTAGAGGTACAAGTTGTTACCTCCCATAAGAAGCACGATATCTAAGAGATTGAGACATAAGAACTAATGGAGATTCTATGCCTCCTATAGATAGAAATGACGTTACCCCTATTAAATAAATTGATTGTATATCATGTAAGGTAGAATCCAGTTATAGTCATTGTGCCACACATGGAAAGGGTGCAAGAAGTCAAGCATAACAAGAATGCATAGTATAATCAAGAGATCCTTATAAATGCCACCATTGATGGATGGTTTGTATGTGAGGTCCTCATGGACACAAATGTCAAGGTTAATATCTTGACTAAAAACACATGGGATAAGATGGGTAGGTTAGCCTTGAAGGCATCCTCCTATGTACTTTTCATGGCCAATAAATCCAAGATGAAACCAGTTATAATTTCAAAGAGCACCATTGTAGATATCATGGGTACCAATTTCTAAGTTGAATTCAAAGTAATTAAGTTGGAATAACAAGATAATTATCCAACACTCTTGGAAAGGCCATGGTGTTATATGAATAACATCAATATATATATCGAGAGGCACTATATGACCTTTAAAAATGGTAAGGAGAGGGTAGTGATCCCCCTCTTAAGTGACCAAGGACCCCCCTATGTAGAAAGTGTTGATATTTAGGATGAGATCAACCATATATACAACATCATGATGCAAATCACTGAGAGTCTAAACCCTAATGACCAAGGAGTGCTTTCTTGGGAAGATGGATAGTCAACTTTGGACACCACTGATGTTGCTTGTGATTTATGGGTCAAATAAGCTTTTGATAACACTAGTTATATGTGTTTCTTAGTGACCATGAAGGTACAAAAACCTATGAGGACTGGCTAGGCCTAGATTGATCTCACTTCAAAAAGATGGGTCTTTTACGATAGGAAAAAGGGAAAGAGAGTGTTTTACCTAAGTGAAGGCAAAATTTTGACACTCCCAAGATATGAGGGAATCAATCTTATGAAATAATATGTCTATAACCTTGAATCATACATCTCAAAGGAGGTAGATATTATGGGCACACTATTGTGTACATTGAAGAGTATTGTCACTCATTGGTGGGTAGCACAAAGGCCTAGCTTGCCAACTTGGAAAGATGTGAAAGAAACCATCTACACTAGATTTAGGAAAAGTAATGAGAACCTTGACATTTTTACATGATCTAGTGACTTAGAAATTATAGTACACATGTGCTTATGTGAAGAAACATGGACTGACTGTGGTAAAAATTTACCAAGGAACCTATAGGTGTACGCCTTCTATATAACTTTGAAGACATGGCCACATGCATGGTATGTTGTCAATGAAACATATCATTAAATAGAAAATTGGGATGTAATTAATGAGTATTTCATGCACACCTTCTCCTTTTCTTTACAGAACCTAGAATTTATCGAGTGACTGCAAGTAATTCAAAGGGTAGTGTTTAAGGACATCATAATCTTATAGGATCACATAAAAGATATGTTCGAGGAGAAAGGGTTGGCACTCCAAAATTTCTTTGAATAATAAGTGCTCAATAGTTACTTGAGTGACAAATATATTGATATTTATAAGTCATATAGCTAGACATATTTGATAGGCAAAAGGAAGCTCATGCACTAAGTGAAGGATCGTACCCTTAACGAAGAAGGCCCTACTCATCTTTGTATAGAAAAAATTGAGGGAATTAGGTAAGTTGAGGACTCATATCAGGAGAGGAATGGGCCCTAACATGTGCCACTCAAAACTACCAAGGTAGACATCAAATTAGAAAGGGAACCAAAGATGGCTACTATAGGTGTATATTTGTCTAATGCAAAGCTCATATGAATAATGGATCTTCTAAAATATTTCCAAGACTTAATCCCTTAAAATTACCGAGACATGAAGGTAAGTCACCCATCCCTTAGGAAGATGAACATAAATCTAGTGGATGGTATAAGACCTACCAAGAAGTGCCCTTATAGAATGAACCCCAATCTCTATGCCAAGGTTAAAATAAATATTGGTAGTATGCTAGTTGTAGGCATTATCTACCCTATGCAATAATATGAATGGGTGAGACCTATGGTTATTAGCATTAATAATGATGGTTGCATCCATATTTACATTGATTATAGACTATTAAATTCTACCTACATCACTAAACCCTTCCTGACTCCATTCACTGATGAAGTTTTGGATGGCATCATAGGCTATGAGATATATATTTTCACTGATGGGTTCTCAAGATACCATCAAGTCTAAATTGAGGAGGAAGATGGGTCTAAAACAACTTTTGTAATAGAATGGGGTTGTTTTTACTATAATGCGATGCCCTTTGGACTCAAAAATACATTATCCATATTTTGTAGAGTGGTAATCATTGCATTTAATGACTTCATTCAAAAGTTCCTCCAAGTATACCTAGATGATTGGACTATGTATGGGCTCATGAAATACCATTATGATAAATTTAACCTATTGTTTAATAGGTGTAGATAGTTATAGATATCCCTAAACCTCAATAAGTGTATCTTCATGACACCTTTTAGTACCTTGCTTGGGAAAATCATCCAAAAATATGGTTTTTTCATTGATCCCATGATGACCATAATTATTCTATAGCTTCAAACCCTTTCCATGGTGAAAGACATTTGTGCCTTTCTTGATCATTATGGATAATATATAAAGCTCATAAGGAACTATGCAGGGATTGCAGTGCTGCTAGAAGAGCTCTTTCATAAAGATGGCATGTTCTATTGTGGTGCACTATAAGAGGATGCCTTTGAAAATATAAAGATCAAGTTGGCTAGTTTGCCTATCTTACAATTTTTTGATTAGATGAATCTAATCCACATCTATTTTGATGAATCTAGCTCTAAAATTGGCACCATTATAGCACAACTTGATGAAGGTAATATGGATTATCGCATCTCCTTAGAAAGTCAAAAATTGACCTAAGCAGAGCATAATTATATGAAAACTAGGCACGAGGCACTAGCCATGGTCTAAGCCCTACAAATATTTATGCAATACTTTTTGGTGACCCCATTAATCTTCTTAGCCAATCATGAGGCATTTAATTACCTTATGAATAACCCCATTATCCATGGGTGAATTTGTATATGGATATTTCTATTTTAATAATTCCAATTCTTAGTTTTAGTAAATCTTGGAAAATAAAACTTGAGCCCAAACCATTTGTCCTACATCAAATCTGGTAATGCAACAATGCCTATTAAGGATGGCATGATATAATTAAAACTCTATAGGGTTTAGCACATTCCTAAAGACTTGTCAGAGATAGCCTCTTTTCTAACATCTAGGTCTGTACCCTAAACCATGACAACTAAAGAGAAGAAGCATCTTACAGTTCATGCCACCCTATTTCATATCATTAGTAGGGAGCTATCCAAATTAATCTATGATGAAGTCATGCAGTGATGTATCTTGGAACATGAAAGGGACTCTATCTTACAAGATGTACATGAGGGGATAGTAACAGGCCATTATGATGGAGATGCAATGATGTGCAAGGTGTTACAATTAGGCTTATGGTGGCTAAGTTAAATCTAAGATGAAAAATATTATGCCAAGGCATGTGACATCTACTAGTGCATAGGGAAGCCAAACCACTAAGATGAGATGACTCTCATGCCTATTCTTTCTCATGCATCATTTAAAAAATGAGTCATTGATTTTTTTAGACCAATCACTCCCACATCAAGGTTTATAGGTGTAATATATATTATGGTAGCCATTGATTATTTTACCAAGTGGGTTGAAGCAATGCCAACTAAAAATTGCACAGTTGACACCATGGTAAGGTTCATATGGGAGAACATAAAAAGTCACTATGGGTTCCCACTTAGTCTAACTAGTGACAAAAGAATACACTTCCTCATTACAATTGTGTAAATTCTACTGATAGAGTACATGGTGGCCCACCATAAAACAACCTCATACCATCCCCAAGAAAATGGCACATTTGAGGCATTCAATAAGATATTGGGAATGTGCCTCACAAAAATATGTGATGTTAGTTGCAAATATTGTGATGATCAAGTGTCTGTAGTACGATGGGTTTACTGAACAATATATAAGCACTTAAACAAGGCTACATCATTTCAACTAGTGTTTGGTATAGAGGTAGTTTTATGAATAGAGTTCATGGTGTCCTCATTAAACATTATGTGTATTGGTCATATTGATGACCAAGAATCATTGAGTGTATGGTTGGAAGACTTGGAGTGCTTGGCTAAGGTATACACCCAAGTAAGATGGAGCCAATAGATAGATAAGGCATGTTAGAAGTTATAACATGATAAGCATATAAAGTGCAAGGTGATTATTGAAGGAGCACTAGTATTGATCTATGACTCTAAGTACCTCAATAACCTAGGCAAATTAAAGATCATATGAATGGGCCCTTATGTCATCCATAACATATTGGAGATAGGTACATATAATATGTTCATGTTTTCTAGTGAAATGTTCCCTAGGCATTTTAATGGTAATCAATTAAAGCCTTATAGTTAATAAGATGACACTTGCACCATTAGAACACTGACTTCTTGGTCACAAATTGGTTATGTTATATTGATCAAAAATAAGTTTGGCATAATCCAAATATTTCCTTATAATTTTTATTATTTTATGTTGAGTTGGTAATGAGTGAATAAGTGAGGTGTTTTCACCCCCATAAGAAAACTATTATGGTGATTCCACACATAACTCCAATCAAATGAGTCATGTGAAGATGATTTCTAAGCACTTGAGACCAGACATCTACATTTTTGGGTGCATGGAGTTTTCCAAACTTTGAAAAAATATTAGTACCAAGTGATAAAGGTAAGTGCACATGATGATAGTGCACAAGAGATAGAAAGTGCATAGGAGATACAAAGGGGGTGCACACAATGTTAAGTATGAAATAAACTTAAAGAATGAAGCACTGGACGACCAACACAAAAAAATTTATGGGTTAGGATAGGCCAAGGCAATAGGCAAAAGCACAAGATCAACCAAGGAATGGAAGTGCACTTGAAAATAAGCACAACAAGAAAAGGAAATAAAATTGAGGATATTAAATAATGTGCATGTGAAGTGATACACCCAGGTTAACATAAGAAGGGTATAGGTCATGCCAAGGTGAATGAAGCATACGAGGAAGATCATCTAGACAAGTTGACATCCACCCAATGGTAGGTGAGAAGTGACTATTTGAAAACACACATCACTTCATCAAAAAATACCATTTGGATAAGTTAATGCGATGATTGAAGAGGCACAAAGATCCATAATAAATGTATTATAGTGGTGTATTTTCATGGATTTCATGGGTTTTAGTGGATTTCAAGAAATCCATGTACTACCATGTCATTATTCACCTACAATAAAAAGGGTATCCAAAGTTAAGGTATAAAAAAGTTGATGGTACACTGGTTTAGGTTACAAACTTTAATCTAATTTAAACCCAAAATGCAAAGTGTAACTAGATCCAAACCAGAACTAAAGTAAAAAAGTACTACCAAATTAAATTTTGGAGCACCCACAACTACCAAACAAGAATGAGTGAATAGGGAATGAGATTGCATTTCATTTGAGATTGAAATAGAGGTGTGTGGAGGAATAATTACCAAAGAAATAGGTAGGATAAAGTCTAATAGACATCAAGGCTACCACTAATAATGAACTAATATTTTGAGCTAAAGTCATTATCATAGACCCTAGGACTATGAACAAGAGCCAAGAAATGTTAGAGTCTTTAGTGCAATCAATAGACCATGCTTTAACATTATCCAATTTAGAATGGGGAAGAAGAAATGAGTTATGGTTTGTAGTAGGGATAAAAGGATGCCAAGAGGGTGTAGATAATAGAGGATACAAAAAAGAAGGTATATCTAGTTAAATAAGTGAGTGTCATAGAGGTTGACCTTGAGGTGCTTGCCAAAATGTCATACTAGGAAATACATTTTCCCCTGGAGGTCATGATAGGGAAGACTTGGGTGTATTTCATGCACACTTTTAGGTTGAAATAATACAATCACCACACATTGATAAATGCATAAAATCTCAACTAATATTGGGTGGTTAACAAAGGAGCAAAGATAGAGGTGGGTGTGGCTTTGTTTGATGTATCCATTTGAGATAGGCTTGTGACCACTGGCACAACACAAGTCTATGAGTTTCCATATTTTTTCAAACCAAAAGAACTCATGCAGATCTTCCTCTCACATGTTCATGGAGACCACTTCTAATTTTTAGGGAGGCACATGTGGATATCAGTGTGCCTAATCAATAAAATCATTGATAGTCCAAACTCGGGTGTATACATCCCCTTGATGATGGTGGATGATGTATAAGTAGAAAGGGTTGAAAAAATACTTAGTTATTACAATGGAAGATTCACATTCCTAATAAAGGACACTAAGGAATTTATCATGAGGTATTCAACACACCTCATGAGTTTCAAGCTTTTCCCCAATAGGAGATGGGCATCCATCAGTAAGGCCTACTTGTGCATTGCCCATCACATGGTGTAAGGAGTCAAATTCAGCATTACTAAATTAATTGTTGAAGAGATGGTGAAGAACATGCTTGAGTGTCACATGAGATAAGACACCTTCATATGGGGCTTGATGTTGATCTTAATAGTCATTAAAGATATTGGCCTGCCCGATGGTGATGAAGACAATATCTAGATCTTCCCAACACATAAAGACTTCCTAGCACTGAAGTATCAAGACCTCACCTTCCCACCTTCCTTCTCATAAAAATATAAGACACAAGTAATGAGGTAGTGTGCTTAATACATTGAGGCATTCTAGATAGAATAATTCATCTCACAAGCTCCCCCAACATATGTTTGGGATGGTGACTTTCACTATCACATAATATTTTTGTATAGTGTTCCCATAACATACAAATAATAACCTATCTAGTTAGATCAAACTCCCTTATGCATTTTCCATGAAATATTTCAAAGAGGTGCTAAGGATGATTCCAAATACACAACAACTAGACTGTTAGGAACCCAAGGAAGCATAATTGATTACCATATACAAGCAACTTAAGATGCAGAATTAACCAGAAGTAACAAGTAACTAGAAACCAGAAACAACACAGAATATGAGAGACAATACACAACTTGTATTAATACTCATCCAGAAAAGAATACAATAAAGAAGATGCCACTTCTTCTTCACCACCTCTAAGAGGCTTTCCACACCTCAAGTGAACAGTACTTCTTTCCTCAAAGCTCTCTCTCTTACGGTCCCAACACACAACTCAAACACAGAGTTGGTGTTCACCTCTAACCAGTCAGTATCCACTACTACCAGTACACCAGTGCTCCACACACTCCAAGTAGATCTCCCCTAAATTTCAACAACCTACAACCCAATGATCTTACTTATGGAAGGAACTGCCTTGCATTCCTCTTTGCTATAGATCGATTACACACCGTACTCCAAGTAGATCCCACCTGATCCTGCTCCCTATTGTGTTGCTGTCCTCCCTGATCTTGCACACCTGTAAATCAATCTGGTTCTATACACCTGCAAACCTAGATTCGGCACCCACATACACCTACAAATCAATGATCTTACTTACCATGTAGATCTCCTAACATAGCCATGCACACCTACTGACCAAGATCATACATACATGAAGAAACCTTCTGATTCTCCAAACCAACACCCACACTTGGCACTGTGGCACTATGAGGAACACACCATGCTCTCTTCACACATAAAAGGAGTTAATATTTTCTCTCTTACTCTCTAACACACTTTAAAATACAACCTATGAGTCTCTTAAATAGATCTCATGCAAACAATAATTAGACACCTAATTACAATAATTAGATCTGTAGCTTTGAGTCTAAAATTGGCTCTCATCATGCAAACACTCGGTTCGTTAACAAACTGTCCATAACACTCATAGTTCCAAACCACATAGGCGACTGACATCAGTCCCTATCTACCTCGAGGTGACCGACATCGACTGATCCCTGACCGACATCAGTTGTTCTTCCTGTCTAATCCTATCAACGTCAGTTGGCCTGACCGATGCCAGTGTCTGTGACACTTCAGCAACCTCCTCCAACCTCCTCCATGTCTACATCAGTGAAGCTTTTAGCTCCACAACCTAACAATCTCCCACTTGGAGATAAATATTTGCATTGTACTTGTACCTGTACCCCATCTAATCTATTTCCTGGCTTATATCCCTCTTCAAGATCAATCCTGAAGACCACCCACCACACAACTTATGGTGCACCTCCTGTCATCCAAGTAACCTACCACATCCGAATCTATAAACCCATGTAGTGAAGTCCTGACCCTACATAGCAAGAATCCCTACTGCTGGTCCCTCTCAAATACTTGAGAACTCACTTCCCTGAATTGGCTCCTAACTCTCTGACAACACCCACTGCTTGGGCAAACTAGGGTCTATACCAGACCTCATGTGATTTTGAACACTGAACTGTCTAGCCCTTAGTGTGCTCTGATTTTGCATCTTGCATAATGAACCTCACCAACACTTGATTCACATTAGATCCCACTAGAGACAAAATCAACCTGTGATCTTCCATGTCTCCCATGCCAAAAAATTTTTCTACTCCAAATTCCTCATGACATGCCACTAAACTAACCTTAACCTTAGCTCAACAAAACCCTATATGTGCAAACCTACTAGCTAGCATACCATCCACATATAGTAACAAGATAATTTTGCAATCATCATCCACCTGGTAAGACAAACACAATGGTTACACTAACATTGACTAAAGACCTACTTTGTCCTCCACCTGTCAAACCCTGTACCACTATCCTGTAGCTTCCTCAAGACCATATTACCTGGCCTTCCATCTCATGTGTCTATTCTCTCTATTCTTTAACTAAGGTATCCATTCATCTCTGAGCTTTCATACCAACTAGCAACCCTACCAAATCTCCCGTTTGGTCCTGCATCTTGTTCATACCATGCTCCCACTATCTCCTAGATCCTTCCTACTCTACAATTAGCAACTAGTATAAAGAAGAGGAACAATGAATTTGTGGCTTACTTACCACCTTCAGTCCTCCATATGGGCATTTAAGACTCCTTAACAACTTGTTGTCGGTCACCACATAGTCTGTATCCGACTGACGTCAGTTTCATGTGCCTATCCTGACTATCGACTCTGCCGACGTCAATGTCCCTATTGCTGACATCAGTCCTTGTGACTGACATCGGTCTTACCTATTGCCGACATTGGTCCTCTTGATTGACATTGGTCTTACCGTGCCTGACATCACTAGCTTCAGTCTGCACATGACCGACATCAGCACCTTTCTATTTGACAGTGGTTACCCTTAACTGATGCCGGTACCTGTGTTCACCTGTGAGTGATGAATTTTTACCCGTGAGCTCCTTTGAATCAAAACCCATGTCCAAACTACCCTGCTCAGAAGTATCCAGCCCCATCCACTAGTCTCTGTCCGTCATCTCCTCCAAGAACACTAAGGCTTTCCATTTCTTAAGTCTGTCAAACACATCTGTCTTCCACTTAAGAACATGCATCTCCTTCTTGCTCATGTGACCAAGCCTACAAAGCCACATCTTTGCAATAGAAGAATAATTAGTAATATTAGTAGATATATAAAGGATACCTACTTGCTTACCACCCACTAATTCAAGTGCATCCACTATGAGAGTTCTTGTGCATCTCTCATCACCCAACTTTCTTGAAGCAATTAGCTGCATCTCCAAGACTGGGACCTGCATGACCTTCTTCAACACCCCTATGTTGGCCGCCTAAAATTTCAGCTTCACTTTCCCTTTGCCAATTCTTTGGCAAGGCTCACTAGCTCCTCTCTTTGGGGCTGCATGGAAAGAGGCAACATAATCTATAAACCAAGATTCTACTTTATCCAAGAAACATACCAAAGCATCCTATGCAACAAACCCTGCAACATCTACATCTTCAGTTCCTTCATGTTCATCTGCTACCAACCAACAATCTTCTTTTCCTGGCTCATTCTTTCCATAGGACCGTAATTGACCATTCATGCTTTTCAATTCCTCCATTCTTAGCTTACTTTCTTCTGCCATTGCTATACTCCCACTCAATCAAAAACCCCTGAGAGTGCCCTGTAACCAAACACAAAACCTACTCCCTGCAACCTTAGCTCTGATACCAACTGTTAGGAACCTGAGGAAGCACAATTGATTACCATATACAAGCAACTTAAGATGTAGAATTAACCAGAAGTAACAAGTAACTAGAAACCAGAAACAACACAGAATATGAGAGACAATACACAACTTGTATTAATACTCATCCAAAAAAGAATACAATAAAGAAGATGCCACTTCTTCTTCACCACCTCTCAAAGGCTTCCCACACCTCAAGTGAATAGTACTTCTTTCCTCAAAGCTCTCTCTCTCTCTTACGGTCCCAACAAACAACTTAAACATAGAGTTGGTGTTCACCTCCAACCAGTTAGTATCCACTACTGCCAGTACACCAGTGCTCCACACACTCCACAAGTGCTCCATGCACTCCAAGTAGATCTCCCCTAAACTGCAACAACCTGAAACAACCTATAACCCAATGATCTTACTTATGGAAGGAACCACCTTGCCTTCCTCTTTGCTCTAGACTGAGTACACACCATACTCCAAGTAGATCCCACCTGATCCTGCTCCCTATTGTGTTGCTATCCTCCCTGATCTTGCACACCTATAAATCAATCTGGTTATGCACACCTACAAACCTAGATCCCGCACCCACATACACCTACAAATCAATGATCTTACTTACCATGCAGATCTCCTAATGTAGCCATGCACACCTGCTGACCAAGATCATACATACATGAAGAACCCTTCTGATTCCCCAAACCAGCACCCACACTTGGCACTGTGGCACTAGGAGGAACACACCATGGTCTCTTCACACATAGAAGGAGCTAATATTTGCTCTCTTACTCTCTAGCACACTTTACAATATAGCCTATGAGTCTCTTAAATAGATCTCATGCAAACAATAATTAGACACCTAATTACAATAATTAGATCCACAGCTTTGAGTCTAAAATTGGCTCTCATCATGCAAACACTTAGTTCGTTAACAAACTGTCTGTAACACTCATAGTTATAAACCACACAAGTGACCGATGTCGGTCCCTGTCTGCCTGGAGGTGACCGACGCCAGCCGATCCCTGACCAACGTTGATTGCTCTTCCTGTCTAATCCTATCGATTTTGGTTGGCTTGACCGACACCGGTGTTTGTGACACTTCATCAACCTCCTCCATGTCTACATCAGTGAAGCTTTTAGCTCCACAACCTAACATAGACATCCTAATGAAAGTTGTGGACCTAGAAAGGAATAGGTTGAGGCACTAGTATGTGTACCCAGGAGGGAAATTCATAAAGGATGAGGAGGATGACTCTGATATAATAGACCTATATCCCCTCCAAAGATAAATCATCACAAGGAGCATCTTCAATTTATTCTATGAGATGAAGTTATGAAAGAAGGGTACAAACCATAGGAAAGATAATGTTCTCCCCTCTAGAATGGTGATGATGGAAAGCCAAATACAATAATGCATAAGAAGTCTCCATATACAAATCAAGGAGAAACAATTGAATAAATTCAAGAGTGCATCAAGTTAAGGGTTGTCTCTAATGAGGAAGTAACCCCTTTCATCTCCAAAGAATAAGCACATGATATTCGCACCAATAACTACTTCATCTAGTAAGAACTAGAAAAAGAAGAAGTCTAAGGGACCTATTGTGTTGCCAATAATAACCCTATTAAAAATGGAGGAGGAAGAAGCCCACTCATAAAGAAGGGAAGAAGAGATAGAGGAAGAGGTAGAAGAAGAAGGCACAAAAGTCTACATTGTGTAAGAAGAAGAAATAGGAGAGGATCCCAACATAGAGGAAGTTTAGAAGACCCTCCAAGGTGACACTACCACCACACTTAAATAAAAAAGGAAGCCACCTAGTGCCTCATATAAAGATTGCTCCACAAAACCTCCACAAACTAAGGAGGAAAAGAGAAAGTTGTAGAAGAAAATGGGACTCAGTGAGGAAGAAATTCAGATGGTGTTGGCAATGGAGAAGTAAAGGAAGGCTATAAAGGACACCAACATGACTCTGATAGACATTGAGAAAATTAAGGATGAGGAGGAGAAGGTTGAGGCAAAAAAGGAAGGAATCCAAATAAGCAAAGGCAAAGAAGGATAAAAAATAAAGGAGGTTCCTACGAGCATGGAACCAAATATTTAATCAATAGAAGAGGCACCTAACACCCATACCAAAAAAATAGATAAAGATACACAATAAGGTCACCCAAGTAGTGAGGGGGTGCCTAAAGCAAAGGAGTGAAAATTTGACTCTGAAGGGATACACTGGAGGTTACCATTGAGAAACCCTAGGAAGAAGAATTAGACAAAGGAGACAAGCTTAAAGAAGAAACCCTCTAAGGAAAGGAAGAAGACACCTCTGAGGAGCCAAAGAAAGTGGTGTACACATTAGGAGGAAAAGAACAAATAAATCTAGCCATCACCAAGGAATAAGGCACAGAGTTGAGTATAAGGGAAAAGTTTTACAAGGGGTAGATGGAGGATGATTTTTACATATTTGAGTTCATGCCCCCTGAAGTTGCCATAAAAAACATGCAAATAATTTGTATTTGCATTTGATAGCTATATGGACAAGCCTCAATTTGAGTATCCTAAGAAGTTCATATTGGTAATGGATGAAATTGAGGAAGGACATGACCCCCTTATCATAAATCCATGTGCCATGAACTAAATTAGGTTGGTGAATTTAATAATTTAGATGGCCACTAAAGTCATGTGAAGGAATATAATCAATGATGTTAGGGAAAATAAATGGAAGAAAATTTCCAAGGATGTTGAAGATGATGTACAAGCCATAAATTTCAAATTATAATAGCTATATGAGTACATAAAGGCATCCAAACCATCACTTTTGGTCACCATTGATACATTGAACATCTCATAGATTGATAAAGTATGCATGTTAGTGAAGTAGATGCTCCTAAAGATGAAAGTGGATCCCATGCAAGAAGAAGAAGAAGAAAACAATTGCACTATGTTACAGAAAGAGATAGCTTCCAATATTGAAGAGGTAGAGGACCTATTCACAAATCTAAAAAAAGGTGGATATGCATTCAATGTCATCTGCATGAACTTTTCCAACTAAGCATTAGTCATAGATGTGAACTTTAAGTAGGCAAAGGGGGATAAGGAAGAGATTATGGTGTAGGTGTAGTTTGAAATTAGGGTCAAGCATGCATATATAATGGGCAAGGTCAATGTAGTAAGTACACAAATAAAAGATCAAGAGTAAAACCTAAATTCACTCTTATGCACCTTGGAAATCAAGGCCTATGAACAAGGAGTAAGCTTTGATGGAGGAGTGATGAAGGATAAGGAAAATCTTGTAGCTTTAAAAAAGAGTTAGAGAAGACAAATGTGCTCATGTTGAGTACCACCTCTATGGAGATAGATATCACTACTAAATAAATCAAGCTCACTATCAAGGGCTTTAAGGAATTCAGCACCAAACTTAAGGAAAGCATGCCCAAGTTATGTGCATTAAAGGTGTAGACAATAGAAAAATACACACCATGCTCTAGATGTTGAACTAACCCTTAAACCATCTTATGACTCCTTAGGTACCACTTCACAACCTTTTAACTGCAAACCTAAGTCAAGATAACTAATTAGCTAATTGACTGTGACTAACTTAAACTTTGACCTATTGACTGGTGATGATCACCCTAATTGTTGATGGTTCAGCTCAACAATTGACAATTAGGTTTTAACCACCTAAATAGTTAAAATCTATCACTAACTATAGCTTTTTTTTTATATTTAGCTTATCTAATCCATGTGAAAAATTAATGCATGTTATTAAACCTCTTATTAAACCTATTGTTCCACACTCCCTTCCTTCTATAAAAAGAGAGGAGGAAGAGGGAGAAACAAGGGTAATCAATCATCAAAGAGAATTAGTAATTATTAGATATTCTTATATTAGAACTTATTTTACAAGTATTCTTTGAAAAACAAGGTCAGAGATCTAAAGTGTTGTAATTCATCAATCACAACCAAGACACTGACACTATCAAAATTTTCTCTAGGCTCGATAATGGGTTTTCAAACCACCCACCTAAACATTATTCATGTAAATGAGTTAAATATCTATTTTTAGTAATTTATTCCTTTATTTCTACTTTATATCCAACATCGAGCCTAAACCCACCTCCCAAAATCACTCATCAACCCTCCTAACCAAACCTACCTTTACCTAGAACAAAACCTATAGTAATTTTTGATGGTCACCCTGACCACCGATCATCTATCCATAACCATATATGATTACCCAACTACCAATAGTCACCCAAATTTTGATGGTTTCACCCTAACTTTTGATGGTCACTATGTGATAATTCTAATAGCAAACCAATTTCACCAGTTAAACCCCAACCAAATCTCACTTTGTGACTTATTGCCTAGGCACAAAACATCAACCCATTTTATGAACCTTATCTAATTTATTTGACATTAATATTCAATTATTTATTTCTATAATTAGTCAAATTCATCTTTTTTAATCATTTCTTGTAATTGATTTTAGTATCTTCTATTATTTATACAAGTAATTTATCTTTCATTTTCCGAACTTGGTTGTTTAAAAGTGTGGATTGATAGCCTCCAAGGAAGCTTGTACTTCTTGGATCTAGCATGCTAGGTAATCCACCCTACTATCTAACTAATCAACTATTTATTTATTTATTTATTATCTATAGGTCATTCCTCTGAAGCCAAAGAGGAGTATCTACAACCATCTAGATCACGGAGTGAAAACCAAATCCAAGTTATACTAAACCCTTCTTTTAAGTATTACAAATTTCTTCTTAAGGAAATAAATAAAAATTTATGTGAAACATTCTGGCATGCCTGGTGGGACCCTTGAGTCTTTTCTTGGGTTCATAGTTGCATTTAGGTACTTCTTATCTTTCTAGTCATACAATGAAATCAAATTTTCATTTTGGGCTTAATATTAACTACACCTATTATTTGCTTACTTATTTTATCTCACATAGCTTAATTAATCAAGTGAATTAATCATATCTTCACTCTTATCACACACACAATAACAAACCACTTACACTTAATCAAGCATGAAAACATTTACATAAGACTCAACTAGGATTTCATCACCTAGAGATCACCTTTCCTGACTATCTTACTTGGATTTCATCACTAAGGGGAGAACCAAATTAGTTTTTTGACTGAGTATAATATATGGAAATAAATATATCTTGGCTAAGAACTTGACACCCTTATCACTATGGTGTGTGAAGTGAGGAGGTAGGCCCCAATATTAAGCCATGTACTGATTTCCAATACAAATCCCTTTGAGAGCCTAAACACAACATGAAACTAACCTTAGACTTCATTTTTAGTAACCACTCTACAATAAAAGTTGAGTCACACAATTCTTAAAGCTTGAGTCATAAGAAACAAGAGAGATGAAAAAGAACCTTAATATTTAACATGATTTATGTTAGGTTGTGGAGATAAAAGCTTCAATTATTTGCAGACATGGAGGAGTTGCTGAGTGTCACAGTCACCAGTGTCAGTTAGGCCGACTGACGTCGGTCAGGGGTGAACAAAAGAGCAACCGACATCAGTAGGAGTCGGCTGACGTCGGTCATATCCAGGCATATAGGGACTGACGTCGATGGCATGTGCAGTTCCAGAACTATTCATTGCATGAACAGTTAGTTCATTGAACTGAGTGTTTGCATGAAAAAGGCTATTTTTGGTCTTGAGTTGTGAGTCTAATTATTGTAAATTAGAAGTCTAAGTTATTGTTTAAGTGTGGGATCTATTTATAAACCCATTGGCATGTATTGTAAAGAGTGCTAGATAGTCAGAGTGCTAGTAAGAGTTGAGCAAGTGTAGCTCCTTCTAATTCCACAGATAAGCAAATAGAGGAAGGCAAGGAAGATCCTTCCAAGTGTAAGATCATTTGAATTGTAGGTTGTTGCAAGTTCATGGAGAAGATCTACATGGTGAGTAAGATCATTTGAGTTGCAGGTTATTGCAAGCTTATGGGAGATCTACTTGAAGTACTTTGAGTACTTGTGTACTGGTAGGGTTATTACTGAGTGGTTGGAGGTGAACACCAATTCTGTGTGTGAGTTGTGTGTTGGGACCATTTTTGGTAGGAGAGTGAACTCTTGATTGAGAATTACTGGGAGCCCTTGAGGTGTGGGAAGCCTTATAAGGGTGGAAGAAGAAGTGGCATCTTCTTTATTGTATTTTCTTTCTGGATGAGTATTAATACAGTTTGTGTTGTCTCTCATATTCTATGTTATTTGTGAATTCTAGTTACTTATTGCTTCTGGTTAATTCCACATGTTTAGTTTCTAATACAAGGTAATCATATTGTGCTCTTTCTGAGGAGCAAGATCCTAACAAGTGGGATCAGAGCTATTTTTTGTTCTTGATTCACCATCAATTTAGTGTGTGTTTTATTTCCTTAACCTATTCTTATCTTCTCTTTGTTTGAGTTGTGAGATTGCTTGTATCTTCCTCTTTTCCTTATATGCATGGTTTTAACTAGGAAACAACTAGAAAACCAAGAAAATTAGGATCTACCTCCTAATCATCCATCTTCCTCTTCTCCCTCATCCATGGAGTAAATCTCAAATGTAGATATTTTCCCCTATATTTATTGAAGTCCTACCATCCCTTGGATGGTTTCCCAAGGTGATACATATTTTTCTACCTTTATGGATAACAACCCCATATCCCTCTATCATTACCAAAACACCATAACTCACTGTACCCCTACTTTAGTTTCACTTATTAACCTACCCTATGGTATGACATCCCACCTTGTGGGAGACACTTCTATTGTCACCATTTCCACCCAAGTATCAGTCACCTAGGCATCATCTTCTACCAATAATCTCACAAATACCACCATCCAAAATTAACCCATTCAAGCAACCAACATCCAAACACTTTTCACCCCAACCAATAACCCTTATAGTATAGAATCAACCTAACCTTTGGGAACTAACACTCTGCTTACCATGGGAGTTCCCTCTAATAGTGTCACAACCCTTCCTCTTTTTCCCAATCTACCTATCTCAACTCCATTCAAGAGTTTGGTGGTCCCCATAACTTCTAACATTATACTGATTAGTACCAAAGTTTCCATCTATCCTTTATCTACCAACCCAAATGTACCTCCTACCCAACCTATGACAATCCCTCGATAGGTGCCCATTACACCAAACATGAGCTACATCCCTAGCCCACAAGGGTATGTTCCTCTAACTTCCACCCAACCATATACTCTATGTATTCATATGTGGCATCATCCCAGTCACCCATGTCAACATACCAATTTATGGAAACTTCTCAACCCCCCACTAGCTATTTATATGTTGTACCTACCCAAACCCAACATAATCTACCCTATAACTATGGGGGTGCACAAACACAAATGAATATTGTCAAAATGTTAATGGACAAAATGATTACTTTAGATTAATCTATCTCTAGTGCTCATAAAATCTTATCTTATGACAAAATTTACAATGAACCAATTCATCCATCTGTCCCCATTCGACCTTATCCTCCTCAATGGGAACTTTCAAAAATTTCAAAATTTAGAGCAAGGAAGACCCTCAACAACATCTAAGATCATTTAGGCATTCTTGTTATTTGTTTGCCTATGATGATGCTCTCCTTCTCCCTACCTTTCCCTTGTCTCTATCAGGTCCAACTCTATATTGGTACAATGCTATTACAAGTCAGTCCCTCTTTTCTTTTAACTAACTAGCTCAAAATTTCTTAGATCACTTTTCTATAAACATCTCCAAGAAAGTTTCCATCACCAATCTCTATTCCATTTAGAAAATTCATGATGAGTCTATATTTGACTTCATATCCCATTGGAAAATCCTGATAAATCAACTATCTTTATCTTTTCCCCAACCCAAGTTGATTGAACTCTTTGCTTGAGCTTGTACTAAACACATCTCCTCTACTTTATGAGTTTAGAGATTTAAGAATTTTGATAAGGCTTTTACCATGGCACAAAAATTAGAGAATAGAGCTATTGATGAGGGGAAGTTGAAATTGAGAAACAAGAATTCAACCTTCAAATAAAATGAGACTCCCTCCAAACCTCACAATCAAACCAACACTAAATCTAAAAACAAAGTAACCGCAAATGTGGTTGCCCTTAAAACTGCCCCTCCACCCATTTTTAACTAACCTAACTTTTCCAATTCCTCCAATCAAAACACTAGAAACCCAAATGACAACAACCAAAAGCAATTTAATCTACTAGGGGAGTCATATACTTTGGTCTTAGAGACATTTTTGAAAATGAATATCATACAACTCCCACTGATCAAACCTCTATAACAATTCAATTCCTTTCATCCTATATTTGGTTGGTATAAGGAGAACAAATTGTGCACCTTCCACCATGTCATTATACATGATGTTAGTAGTTGAAATACCTTCAAGAATGTCATCTAAAATCTCATTGACAAGGGGGATCTTGTTATGGATAAACCAAACACACCCCCAAATCAAGCACTTGACATTTTTAGATAGCCATTTCCCAACAATGACCCTACACAAACAATGAAAATATAGAGTAGAATTTTCTCACAACCACAAAGTCCATACCATTAACGTAGTTCTTAGTCAACTCATTATTGAGGAAACCATTGATGAGACTACTTTTCCTTCCCCTCTACTTATTGAGTTAGTGGAGTCACTCTCCATTCCTTCAAAAAATGAGACCAAATAAATTAATATTCCCCTTTCCCTGCTCATTGAGGTATTTGATCCACCCACATTTCCCTTGGAAGGCATACCAAAAGAGATAGACATTACCATTGTATCCTTCTCCTCTATCATACATCAATCCACTCTTCCTTTAGAAACCACCCTAAAGAAGTGATCGCTCTACCTACCTCTCCCATAAGATACTCATCTTCCCAAATCTTAGAGCCTTTTATTGAGGAAAAGAATTAGGTAACCACTTCTCTCTCTCCACCCATGGGTTTGACCTTTGAGCTTAGTATCGAAGGAATCGAACCTATCTATAAGCCCTTCTATGGACTAGTTCAAAACTCAAAGTACTTATCTCAACCTAATGCAAATTATATCACATTTTAGCACCATATCAGGCTTCCTTACCCAACTAAGCAAGAGCCTCAAACCATGCCACTATCATCCCTACCTTCTGTTTCACTTATTGAACCTACCATCACCCTGACCAAAACATTAATAGCCTCTAAAAATCAAACCATAACTAAACCATCTAAATTGACACCACCTAAAATAACCAAGTCACCCCTTACCATTCCAACCAAGCCCACCAAAAACCTTGGCATATTCCCTATATAGAACTTCACTCACCCCCATTTAAATTAGACTTAACTTCACCAAACCTATCAAAGAAACCCTAAAATAAGCAAAAAAAAGAAGGTAAAACCACCCAAGATTTCACAAACTAAAACTCTACCTCCCCTTTACACTTTTCCTTCTATTTTGGGACATCACCCTTATACCTTAATAAGGAAACCAACCATCCTAGATAATACCCAAATCCAACCACCACTTTTGGTTACACCATCACTCCTACTTTAATCCTCACCTATTTTCACCAAACCTTTTATAACCAAACCACATACTTATCAGGAATCTACCCCAATCCATTTTTCCTCTAATCAATCCATTCCAAAACCATCCACTAAGAATGCTCCTTCACCCAAATCTCTTATCATCAAACCCATTCCTAAAATGGCTCCCACCTTAACTACTAAACCTAAGATCTCCATGCCTTTTCCACCTTTACCCAAGTCTTACTCAACCATCCTACAGAGGTTATTACAAGCATTTTGCTTAACCTTGCCACCTATCAGACCATTTGACCCACATATTCATAAACCATCTTGGTATAATGACAAATTAGTATGCTCATACCATAGGACATCTAGGCATGATACTAAGAAATATAAAGCTCTACAAGTATTATCCCATTGGCTATATCATGAGGATGACTATTGTCATATGAATCTCTTACGGGTCCACCACTAACCTGAAATATAGGATCCATAAACCAACACTTACCTATTCCCCCACTCTCATCTCAAAGTGAATCAAAACATAAACAACCCCTTGTCCCAACTCTTTCCAAAATCTATAGCATCCATGTGGTCACACGATCACAACCTCAGCCAAAGGATAAGGGAAAATCAAAGGTGTCCATTCTATGGACATATCCCTCTTCTACCACCCAATCACCTAGCCAAAACCAAGTACATTTAACTTTAACCAAACCCAAGGTGTCTATTTTAGGTCACTCTCAATCTAATTTGTTTGAATCAATCCAACAAATAGTTCTGAAATAACTTCACCAAACATTGGTGAAGATGATTTTGTATGAACTAATAAATACTTCACCCCATCACTACCAAGTGATATTAAGGGATTTACAATCCATATAGGTCCAAATAGAACAGCCATAACCTCTAGTAGCCTTTGTCAGAGCTCTTCAACTTTACAACCTTGTTACCTTTAAGGATTCAAAAATACCCTCGATTCATATAAATGATCCATATCCTCCCCTCTTCATTACCACGTACATCAACCAAATATACATCAAGAGGGTTATGATTTATGGGGGAGCTAACATCAACATTATCTCCTCCCACACATACAACCAACTCAAATTACTTGAGAACATTATGTTAGAAACCTCAGTGATGCTTCAATCATTCAATGATATGATGGTCGTAACTTTAAGAATTATTGTCCTTCACATTTGCCTAGGACCCTACACACTTCCTGTGATCTTCTATATAGTATAAGGAGAGTTATAGTACATCATTTTGATGGGATGCCTTTGGATTTATTCTATGGGTTGTGTGCCATCCACCGTATAATAATAAATCAAATTTGAACATTAAGGTCAAGTTGTTACCATACAAGTTGACCTGAGTCATTTCACATCATATAACATGATGTACTGACCCAATGACATTCTCCTTCCTCTATCCAACAAGCCTTCATCAGTAAAAGATGAAGCCCCACCTTCCCCTACTAATTAATCATCCATCAGTTCATCCATCCCTTCAACCCAAATCCCCATAGTGGACCCTATAAGATAAACTTTTAGGATCTTTCATTGGGGGAGTATCAGCTTTTGACACTAGACACCCTTCCTACCACTCAAGAGTATGTAAATATTGACCAATAACTTCGTTATTACCCCAATATTGGATCCATTATTCCTTTTGGGCCCTCAACTTGTCAAAATAATTTCATCTATGGGGGACTTGATAAACCCCTTGACACTTTTGCCATCTCTTTCTTGCCTTGACCATTCACCTCTAGTTTCTCCTATCTAGATAAACCATGGTTTACCAAGACATACCTTTATAAGTGTGCTTGGAATGGATTTGGTCTAGGCCGATATAAATAAAGGCCACATGAATTACTTCCAATAAAAACTTGAAAGCCTCATGAAATGCATGGCATCAATTTCATGCCACCTAAAAATCAAACTAACTCACCTCCCATTACGATCATTGATGAGTAAATCCCATCCTCACCTTCCACTCGACCATCAATAACTGAGGATTCCAACATCATCCCCCCTAACTTTTTTTTTCATCAACATGATTAGCCTCAAACCCTTGACTTATCAAAATGAGGGGTGATTGTGACCATTCCTCTTACCCATCCTAAATTGATAGGAGATGACTCTCCTACCATTAATACCATTTGGTGTCATGATGATGATTGCATTCTAGCCTATCTAGGTGCAACTGATTCTTCTATCCAAAAATCTCTTCCTCTTAATACCTTAACCATGTTGATTGAATCCACCATGGATATTAACTTATTGACTCTAGATAACCCATGTATTTTCATAATTTACCAATCACTAAATTTTGAAGAGATTTGGGACTTCCCCTCCTTCTTGTAAGACCAAAACATAACATTTTCTTGGTCTTATACTAACATGTTAGGAATCGACCCCTCCATCACTACCCACAACATAGTCACCAACCATGATGCCAAGCCCTTTAAGTAGAAACTTTGATGAATATACCCTCACATAGCCCTTTTTGTCAAAGAAAATCTTCAACATCTCTTTTATTCCCTACTTAGTTATGAATCCTCTCATTTTATCAAGGAAATTCATGATGGGATATGTGGGGGACATTTTAGTAGCTTATCCATATCTAAATGCATCCTTTGCCTTGGCTATTATTGGCCTACCCTTTACCAATATTGTTGAGATTATGTGAAAAAGTGTTTCAAATGTTAATAATGTGCTAATTTACACCATGCACCTAGCTATAATCTTTAGGTATCTAAGGATCTCTATCCCTTCTCATAATGGGGTCTAGATCTCATTGGAGAAATTAACCCCCATTCTTCATAGTGACATCATTCTATCATCATTGCAATAGAATATTTCACCAAATGGGTAGAGACTATTCCTATAATCTCAACCAAAGATAAAAATATTATTTAATTTATCAACTATCAAATCATCTATCATTCTGGCATCCCTCATAAAATTATCATTGAAAATGGTAAATATTTCAAAAATAATTAAGTCCAAGGTCTTTGTGACACATTCAATATCAAGTTAAGTTTCTCATCACCCTATCTTCCACAAGCTAATGGATAGGTAAAAGCCTCTAACAAGACTCTTAATAACATACTAACTAAAATGGTTGATGTATCTAGTTAGGATTGGCACTTACACATCCCTTTTGCCTTATGGGCATATTATACTAGCTTTCAAACCCCTACAGGTACTACTCCTTTCTCTCTAGTTTTTGGAGCAAAGGTTGTCTTGCCTCTTGAAGTCCAAATTACCTCTCTTCACATATCCCTACAACATCTCATTTATAAATGAAATTATAATTAATAATTTTTATCCCAAATTGATCTACTTGATTAACATCATTTATCAGTGCTCACTCATCTTCGTGTCTATCAATAAAAAATCAAGTGTGCTTATAACAAACACCTTAATGTGCAAAAATTCAATATTAGAGACCTCATCCTAAAGGAAAATCAACATTTCTCTACTATGGAGAAAATCAATTAGGGCAAGTTTGTTTTCAATTGGATTGGACCTTACATCATAACACACAAGTATGGATAGAGAGCTTACCTTTTGTCCTCTATTGAAGGGAAACCAAAACTTAATCCCCTCAATGATTCACATTTGCATCTACTTTTTTATTAAACCTGATCAAACTCACCTTTTATCTAACTTAAAGCTCATCCCTTATTTTCACCCACATCCATCTCCCTATTTTAAGGATAATTGATTAAAGTTGAATCATGTCATTATTTGTTATAGTCTTTGCCTAATATTAAACATGGGTACCATGGCTCTACCCATGGCATAATCTTCATGGTACTTTCCATCCCCTTATAGGATGGATTCTCATGGTCAATTTCACTCACAACCTCTTTTACCCACCATCAACCTTCTTGTGCTTTAGTTTTACCTTCATAAAGGTGAACCTTTAAAGCCTATATAAGCAAGTCTATGTCATCAAAAAAAAAAATCAAAAGAAAAATAATCAGGGGTTATTTATATTATTCATATACTACTCCCTTGAAGGACAAATGCCAACACATATCAAAATCACTCAATATAAGGTAGAATGCTCCCTTGAATGAAAACTATCAAAAGCCTTAAATAGATCTCACAAACTTAGACCACTCCCTTGAAGGATGGATAATTATAGAATTTTTCAAATCATAGAAATCTCTTGTAATCTTACCACATAAATTAGCTTCCCCTATCCCTCCAAGAAATAACAAAATAGCAAAAGACCCATTATCAAAAATCAAAAAATTCAAGCTTAATTTTGGAAGCTAAAATTGGTTTTTATATGTAAATTTCCTGCATCGAATAGTCTACACCTTATATGACATGGAATTATTTATACTAGCTCTTTGATGACCTATAGAAGAGGCAAGCTAGTCTCCCAAGAAGGTTCCATTTTCAGCCCCCTCCCCTTTATTCACTCTATAAATAAGGGATTTTGAGCTTACTTGACATTATGTGATCAAGACAACTTTTTAACCAACTAATGAATGTTAATTCAAAGCATTCAAAGGGTTTATGTTATTAAGATAATCCAACTTTGATTTGTTTTAGTCTTTTCCAAAGAAGAAACATCATAAATTCTTCTTATTCTCTCATATTGGTTGATACATTCATTAAGATGTTTATCTTTTTATTGTCTTATCTTATTTTCTCACATTTAGTTTAATTCTCCAACCTACTCCATGTGTTTTAAGATTACAACACCTTCATGAAAATAAAAGAATTTAACCATGTATTTTTACCTTATTTATTTAAATGTTTTTAACCATAAGAACATGTTAATGAATGAAACATATCCTAAAAAACGCATCATCTAGTGATAAATCACATCAAATAAACCATCTATTATATCTACCATAATTTAATCATACATCACAAATAAATCAGTCAGTCACACATATCCACCACATGTCTAAATATAGCTGAGGAAACATATACTCATTAAATTTTAGCATGAACATAATCATCACTACCATCATAACATCCAATAATAAACATCATCATCACATAACCATATCATAAACATCATCATCATCCTATCTTTTATCACATCCATATAACTATGATCCATAAACCATAACCATAAAAATAATCACAAAACATCATAGACATTTCCAACAAAGCATAAGCATTATCATATCATAAACAACATCTATCAAATATCAAATGATGCCATGCACATAAATTAATTAGACATCACATCACATACCTAGCTAGGTGAGTCCACATTAACCATCATATCAAATCATAAATAAGCAACATGAACATTGTAAAAATGAGCCACAAACAATATATAATGATCATATCTATAAATCATGAGCTCATAATCAACATGATGATTGTCTATACAAATAAATACATCTCTCAAAATATGTATATACCTTACTGCATTGGCTTGTAGGCCAATATCAAAATCACAATGTCTCATAACAAATCTAATCCCCTATAGCTCCATTTCCTCCTAGATATTACCCTCCTACACATGCCTATCCTCTTGTAGAAGTTTCCCATTGACTTGGTGTCACATTACTAGCACCTTCTATGATCCTAGATCTATAATCACTCCATCGAGGCTCATATGGTAGATGACTGAAGACCAGTGCCTAATAATACTATAGCCCCTTTACTATCACTACATATATCTACATTGAGATAGTCCTTGGTGGTCCCATAGCTACTATTACTCCTCCTATCTATCAAAGATAATCTCTCTCCTATATCACCATGGCTAGCTAAGCCATAGCCTAATATCTTTCTTGTAACAGAATCTACCTAACCTTGTATTTCATCCTTCTCCTAGGTGACTAATACCAAGGATGCATATGTTGTGGCTAGTACCAATCATGCTTAGTCCCTCTTAATGATCAGTTCCTTTGCATTTGGACCACCCCTCCCACCTGCTGACCACCTCCCCTTACATCAACATTTATGTCCTACTGAACACCATCACACCTCCAAAAAACATAACATCATAGTGAACTTATTACCATATAAGATAGCCATATATGACGCCTACATCATCCACATCAATCCTCCCTAGTAAAAAATCTTGATCAATGAACTCAAAAAGTGACTATAGAATGGGTAGTGGAAACTTTGCATCTCCCTCCTATACCTCAAAAACACCTCGAGTATATCCTAAATGAGGCCAAACTATATCCATACCCTATCAAATGGAATAAGATATATCTCATGATCTCACTTACCATAGATCCATCTATAAATTTGAAGTGATAGGGTATGTCTCTCATAGTGTGCCCATCATAGAAACCTGACATATGGTCTCCAAATCATGTCTCCCACAACTAAAGCATCCAATCGGTCCATGTACTAGTATATGTTGTGTGCCCCTCCTGCTAGTCTTGAGAGGGCATAATCACATCTCCACCTCATATATCTAACCCTAAAATCCATTTGAACAAAACCATCCCACAATAGCCCCATATGTATTAGTACCTAGATGTGCTCATAAGACCCACAATGGAGAATAAAACTGACACTGATCCTATATCTCTTATGGGCATAGAATCCCAAGAACTCTTAGTAAATCTAAACTAATAACATAGGAACCCACAAGCACTATGTGGCCCAACCACATCTCAATGATCACCCCAATAATAAGGGAACCTCCCACTACTAGAATTTAGTAATGCATAACACGTGACCATTATCATCATAGTAAATAATCACCTCACATCACTATCCATCTAATATAGTAGTGTGTAGTGGAAACCCCCAAAGTGACACCTCTCATACTCATGGTCCTCTTCATAAAAGAGTTTTATCAGCCTATCTCTCTCCACATGCTCAATGTGATATATTGGCTTACCCCATATGGGTAGCTGCATGGTCTTGTGGATATCCTCAAGAAAAATGGCCATCTCACTTGTAGGAAGAAATAAGGTGTTATTGGTAGGATCCCATCTCTCAATGATTACCACTAACATTACTACATCTTAAGGTACATGCTATTAGTACCTCATGCCTCCAAGGCCCACATCCTCCATATGCTCCCAATCATCATCAATCATCCCTCACTATAATTCATCTAGTATTTGGGCCACCCAATCTCTCACTTATATCTACTCTCATGCCTTCAAGGTTCAAAACTAGTGCCTTAGTTCACCTAGTATAACATATTTTTCTTATAAATTTTACCACTTACCCCTACACCCTATTTTAAACTACTCACCTCATTAACAATAACTCTACTTCATCTAACCTATACATAAGACATGCATATCTTATCAACTATTTTACATATCTTATCTACATCACTAACCTTACCCTAAACCACTGACATAAACCATCAACTGCTACCCTCAACCACTACCTAAAACATCCAACCAAAATCTTAACTTTAACCTTTAATCTACACTCCACAAACTACACCCTTCACCTATAAACCTTCACTTATAACCTTCACCAAAAACCTTCACTATTACCTAATACCTATTCACCTAATCTACCTATTACTCACATAATCACACCTACCAAGTTAATCATTTCTTTCATGTTATCCTCTAGCTACCTTCACTACACCCATATCCACTAACCTAAACAAAATAATTAAACCCTCCTACCATTACTCTACCTCATCATTCAACCTTCTTGACCTATACCCTTTATCTTGACAACTAACCATAACCCTAACCCCTTGACCTTTCAAAACTACCCTTCAAACTAAACCCTTAGCCATTACCCAAGACTTTCAATTAAAACTTCTATCCCACCCTTTAAATAAATTCCTAACTATTGATGGTCAAAGTTTGACCAGTGATAGTTATTTTTTGAACCATCATTAATCAATCATTGACCACTAACGATCAAGTGGTCAACTATTGATGATCACCACAATGACCATTGGGAGGTTGCCTATCAACCATCGACAATCAATAATAACCACTAACAGTCATTATGTAGTGACCATCAATGATATTCAAGCCCTAGGGCTTGACCAAAGTCTCTCCCAATCTAACAAAATGCTAAAAATACCTACACATACCCATCCTAACATCAAGTACCTACTCACCTATCCTATTTATTACCTGATTCTCACCTAACAAAAACCAAAACAAAACCCTAAATCTAACCCTAGGTTAACCACACCCAAAAGCAAACAAAAAACAACAAAAAAATGAATTCAAGTCATAATCTACCAAATCAATGAAAACCCCTACCTCATTTCTCAATCATTGTCATGTAAGTACCCTAGGGGCTATAGATAAAACTTACACTTTATATCATACCCTCTACATCATTGATCACTTTATTAACTCAATAAATAACTCACTCAATCACTCAACCAACACTACCGAACTACTATCAAATTTTCTCACTCAAGTCACAAAGTAGTCATTGAAGGTCTAAATTGAAAATGACCAAATAAACCTTTAGTGGCTCTTTTTCTTCACCCTTTTAGGGCTGACATATAACTATCGATGATCAGGGTGATTATTGATGGTTGACCTTTACCATCAATGATCAACATTTTTGGGACTTTCCTTACCACCCACAATTTTCCAAACACACTTTCATCACAAAACAAATCCACTACTAGACCACTGGAAATAACCTTCTCTGATAACCAAAACTGATGATATAAACCTCATCATGGGTCTTTCTATCCTAACTTCCACATGTTTTACAATGTCATTACTTTACTCTTTTTGACTTTACTGACTAAATTACCATCTTGAAAAATTTTTAACTTGCACTATCTTTTGTACGCAACTGACCAATTGTGTCTTCCCATGATCACTTCCTACCTTGGATACTTGTGAAAACACTAACCTTTTCTAAGAGACTTGCATTTATAAGTATAACCCAACCTCCATGCCTAAATGAATCCATGTGGTCCATTTATCACTTGTCTTTATAGTGTTAACCTTATTTTTACCAACCATGGTAACCTAGTTAATGCACAATCTTGGCTATCACACTTAGTCACACTTTGTATGCATGTTTATGCTTCAGCACCAAACATATCAAAAACTTTATCATCAACTTACCCACTCATCAAAACCACATCCAATTATATTTTAACTCATCACTTCCTAGTTTAAGAGGTAACACCTCCTCCCATGCTTGTGGGGCAACCTAACCTTTAACCTATAATTCATTTTTGTTTTGCAGCTTGTTGATATAAATTACATAACAAAAAAGATTAAATGTAGACACTAGAAAACTACACACCATGGTTTTAGATGTTTAAATGACCCTTAGACCACCTTGGGACTACTTCATAACATTTTTATTATAAACCTAAGTCAATATAAATGATAAGCTTACTGACTAGCTAATTAACTTCGACCAACTTAACCTTTGACCTATCGATCGTTGATGGTCGCCCTAACCACTGATGGTTAAGATTGAATATCTAAGGTAAGGTTTTAACTACCTAAATAGTTAAACTCTAACACTAATTACATCTTTATTTTTTAATATTTATTTTGTTTGATCCATATGCAAAATCAGTGCATTCTAAAGCTAAATTTAGACACCCTATTAAATCTCTTTTTGAACCTATTGTTTCATCTCTACCTTGTATAAAAAGAGAGGAGGAAGAGATGAAAATAAGGGAGAATCAAGGGAAATCAATCATCAAAGAGAATAAAAAATTATTAAAGATTCTTGTATTATAACTTCTTTTGTAGGTATTCTTCTAGTAACCAAGTCAAAGATCTGAGGTACTACAAGTCATCAATCATAGTCAAGACATCGACACTCTACCAAAATTTTCTCCAAGCTCCACAATAATTTTTCAAACCACCCACCTCAACATTATTCATGAAAATGAGTTAAGTATATATTTTTAATAATTAATTCCTTTGTTTCTACCTCATAACCAACATATAGCCTAAACCCACCTCCTAAAATCACTCAGTAACCTTTTCAACCAAACCTACCTTTACCCAGACTAAAACCCATAATAACCACTAATGGTCACCATGACCATCAACAATCTATCCATAACTACCAATGATTACGCAACCATTGATCGTCACCTAACCATTTATAGTTTCACCCCAACCACTGATAGTCATTATGTGACAATTCCAACATCAAGCTAATTTCACCTATCAAACCCCAACCAAATTTCACTTTTTGACTTCTACTTGAGCACATAACATCACCCCATTTTCGAAACCCTATCTAATTTATTTGGAATTAATATTCAATCATTTTTTTTTATAACTAGTCAAATTCATCTCTTTCAAGCACTTCTTATATTTAATTTTAATATCTTTTGTTATTTATCCAAGTAATTTATCTTTCATTTTAAAAAATTAATTGTTTAAAATTTTGGATTGATAGCCTCCAAGGAATATTATTCTTCTTGGATCTAGCTTGATAGGTAATCCACCATACTATCTAGCTAATAAACCATTTCTTTTATGCTTTCTTATCTACAAGTCATTCCTCCGAAGCCAAAGAGGAGTATCTATAACCATTTCAATCATGGAGCACAAACCAAATCCAAGTTCTAATAACATCACCCTTCTTTTAAGTTTTAAAACTTTTTTCTTAAGGAATAAAGCAAATTTTATGTGAAATAGAAGGCTTTTATAGCCTAGTCCAAGGATGGACTAGCAATTTGTATGGGGTAAATGTTGGGCCCTTTTTCCAATGAAGTATGGATCTACACCATCATTATAGACACCTAAATGTGAGGTGATCATTTGAGATGATTTATATTTGATATCTTTTACACTAGATGGAGGAATCAACACACACCTTATGTCAGTTGGTAAATGCTAGTTAATTTAATAGTTTATTGGGAATATTTAAAGAGTGGTAGTATGTGGTGATCTCAACATAAAATGTTCAAGGTAATGGTTCTGATGGAATAATTTCTAAAGATTTATCTTGACACCTATCATGTGTAGCTTCACCCTAGTAGACGGTGCTCCTATAACCTATACAATCAAACTCAAACTAGTGAGCTAAGGAGGACACAAATTTAGGTAAGAAAGATATGTAAAACTAGCTCTGTAGAAATGGAATTGAACCATTAAAACTACCATTTGTATCAAAATTATCATGGATGTCATTTAAGCTCC
Source organism: Torreya grandis (assembly GCA_037957365.1). NCBI lineage: Eukaryota > Viridiplantae > Streptophyta > Pinopsida > Cupressales > Taxaceae > Torreya > Torreya grandis. The sequence goes on along the minus strand of JARHVA010005939.1, from coordinate 395,602 downwards.
AAAAATATATTAGTCAAGATCACTTGTGAGCCTCTGGGTTGTAAATTAGTTTAGTGAAGCATAAACTCTATTTTTAATAACTATAGACTCTATCCTATAACTAAGATTTTGTAAATGAAAAGGAATGGTTATGGTAGACATGATACTATATGATTTATGCATCTTTACATTTTTGTTCAAATTATGAGTATAATGCTATGCATTTGCTTCAATTATGTTTGGAATGTTTTTGGAAAGCTTTTGGGTTTTATCGTTAATGGCATCCCTGTGTAAAAGATGATGTGAGTATACTTTGTGAAATAGCCTACGTATATATATCCCATGTGCTTATGTTATTACTTTTGATATATGTATGAGCTTAGAATGAGCCATTAAATTAAGGCATCCCCTTGACCTATCTAGTGCCTATAATTCTCTATACTTAACTTGATAAAGGCATACACCCTTATGACTAGAACTAAATCCCTAAATAGGCTTGCACCTCTAGACCATCATACTTAGCCAATAAATGGCCCACATTATTGAATCAACCAAAATTATTCTCTCAAATGACCAAGTCTTATATGTGATGCATTATACCATGGCACAATTGCCTGAACATGGCCCTAGTTATTTTTATATTGGTGAATTGATGCTAGTGTATAAGAGTGATGAATGTTGAGCATTACAAGAAGATATTATGCTTATATCTAGTTTTAGTGAATTTATAACTAACTTGGATAACTAAATAAATGATTAACCCCATAAATTATGAATTGACCTCCCATTTTCTATAATATATCTTATGAGATCATTAGATAATGCTAAGATACAAAGTCAACATGGTCAAATGGAAATATCGGTCTTACAGACCCATCTCATGAACTTGCATCTTCAGTATCTCATCACTAGATAGGTCAACTTATGAGTAACATTTTTATTATATCCATATATCTTCAAAACATATATCCAACATGAGCATGTATTAAAAGTATTGAACAACCTCTTTATGCACTTGTATTCATCCCTAGTCTATGTTAGCACATCAATAATTAACTTTTCACTTTTGCCTAGTTTTCTCATTGTCTACACCATTAGGCCTGTTAGTGATTAGTCAAATTAAAATATTGGTTTATCACACCTAATGGATAGAACCTAATTTTAAACCACATGGACATATAATAAAAGTCTCAATCTTCAACCTTCATCCATATAAAAAATTTGACTTGGTCAACTCTGACTACTACAACAAATATCCATGAAACAAGGCCTTTCCTATAGGGTCCACTAAATCAATTAACAAACCAATCACACATAGAGGCTCCTAAGATATTTAATTACATTCTTCAATCACTTAACTAGCCATACCAAACCATTCTGATCACTTATAATAAGATCTTTTTCATCAGGTTATTATTAGGGTTCTTTGAGGGTTTAAACCATATTATAGTCTTAACAATCATTCATAAAGCTTATCCCATCATTCTATAAAACAATACATGGAACTTTGATCTAGGACCCTTACCCATCTACCATGAATGATTAAGTTCTCATGCATAGGTTACACATGCCAATGAATACTTGAAAGTTCTTCTCAGGTTCAGAACCCTCCATTAGGTGCACTAGAGAGACTTTTATTGCACTTTGTCTTTCCTTAACCTTTAAAATTTGACCTAATACTTGTTCAAAATATTTTAAAAAACATGAAATACCTTTAACAATGCCCATTTATCCATTCTTATCTTGAAATCTGAAACTCATACCTCATTTGACCACCATCTTTCTCTTTGATTGCTTAGACCTTGACCTGCAAACCATATTAGGTCTTGAAACTAAAATTTAACACTATTCTCATGTAATCTCCACCTCATATAAATTATTAAAAAAAATATATCATTCTCAAACACTATCAAACATTATTCATATATCTTGTCAATAGTTCATGTTCCCTCATTACACTAAGTAGGGTCTAGAAGTGGTCTAGTTGCATATTAGGTCTATATGTCTTACCCCTATAGGCTTACCTTGAGACTCACCTAAGTGATCCAACACCTCAGAATTATATTCAAATAACATTATATAGTATTTTATTCCTATATGCATCTATATTACCATGCCACCAAGCTTATACCTTCTCACAAGATCTTTTCATGTAATGACCAATATCATGACTAGGCTTCTCAAGCTCTTGAAGATTGAAAACTTATCTTGAAAACACTCCTTGATGATTCTACACCTTTCTCACATGCCTTTCATACTCCTTATTAAATATCATTCTTCTGTATATACCTCTTCATGCTAATCATGCACATGTTCATGATATGACTAGGATTCTCAAGACTCCTTGTACTCAAAGACTAGTACTCAAAAATGCTTACCTTGGTTTGAACCTTGAAATCAACCTCAAACTAATCATTAGGTTTCCTTCATAAAATTTCTCAACAAAAAGGAAAATATGTTTCCTCCAAATTCTATCTATTCACACAAGCTCATACCTCATAAACCACTCACCATACATCTTTACCAAATGCATCTTGACATCAATGACATCAACCTTGACCTTGACATCAATGATATCAACATTGACCTTGACATCAATGACAACACTTATCAATAAATTCCTAGTTTCTCATTGATATAAAATAATTCATCAAACTGATCAATCTCCCCAGTCTAGTCAATCTCTCTTCTTGGACTTTCTCCCCCTTTGATATTAATGACGAAGGGTCATATATAGAATACCATATGGAACCATACCTTCTTGATATAGGATCTCAACACACATAATATGAATCATTAAGGTAACATGATCCACCTTAATCCATTCATACCATTTTTAAATGAACTTAGATTACAAGACCACTTCTTAACACAGATCAAGCTCAGTTAATAAATTGAATAGCTCCCCCTCAAACCAAGCATCCACCATGCTTATACTAACTAAAGAGTGTATTGATGAAGCCTAATGAAGACACCTCTTTCCATAGGGAACTAAAACAACACCAGTTTAGGATATTCCCATATCTTCATGCTTTCACAAGATTGAATGTCCTTCAATATCTTTTTTAATTGATTGAAATTATGGGATTTATCCCTTCATCAACCATTTTATTATCAATGTGGTATGACAATAGGAATTACTAACTTAATTTTAGATTTGAATCATGATATATCACATTAATTAGTCCACTTGATATTGTAGACTGATCATGACTCCTATTCATTATCTTTAGTTTTGATACATTCATTTACCTTCTTTCTTGCATTCTAGGATTTTTAAAATTATTGTTTTAACCTTATGACCTTTTAATTTTGTTAGGAAAACAAATTTCAATGTGTCCTAAATTATGAAAAATATAGAAAATCACCTTATATATACCTTTTGACTAATGTGAAATGTGACTTCTTCTATAGTTCCATGAGTACTCATTCTTGGAGGGTCTTCTACAATGTCTTTCTTTATGACCAAAGTGACTACATACAAAATAGTAACCATTGAATGAACTACTATAACTTATAACATTAGGTTGTTTTATAGGTCCTTTCATGTTGACCTTATTTTATTAAATAGACTTCTCTTTGACTTTAACTTCCAAATTTTGTTCTTATTTTAAATTAAGACTTATCTTGTCACTTTCAAACTTTTGACTACTTAATATATCATCTAGATCCTCAGTGCTCTTCTCAAACTTCAAAAATATCTTCACCTTATTAGATGTTTGATCCAACTTAGTTTTCAAAGATTCTACTTCAGTTTCATGCATGATGCATTCTTCCTCTCTATCCTTTAGGCTTCCATTGACTACCTCTATCTATGTCTCAACTTGATTTATGATCTCATCATACTCCTTCAAAATTTTACTTAGCCTTTCCTAAAATAAGTCAATATGATTTGCATAGTCCTTAAATAAAGATATTAGTTTATGATTATTTCTCCTTTGTAATTTTAACTCCTCTAGGACACTTACCAACTCTATTTCAAGATTCATGTCAACTTCTTCTTCTTCTTCTAATTTTACATCAACCATAAGGCCTTTCCCATTCGATCAACCCTCATTATCAGTTTCTATGGACATAAATAAGGTTTAATTATTGTCATGTTTAGGTTCATTATTACCACCATCACTATAAAATTCACTTAAGTCACATTATAAAAGTTATCTTCTTCATTATAGAAGTTCCTCTTATTCTTGAAAGATCCTTTCTTACCTTCAAACATCCTGAACTCCTTTTTTTTTCAAGCTTGTAGGCCTTTTTGTCATATCCATGATGTTCATCATGTTATTCATGCTTATTATTATCCTTTTTAGGACACTTGGATTCAAATTGACCAATCTTTCCATAGTTGAAACATCTTAAGGGTATATTACCCTTATACTTACTTGAGCCAAACCTCAATTTCCTTGTAAACATGGCTAGTAGGTGATCATCATCAACATTTGAACATTAATCATCCTTGAAATTTTTGACTTTTGAATTATTCTCAACTTTAAATTTTTTTTCCCTCTTGAGAGGTCTTCCTTCATTTTTTCTCATCTCATAGGCAGTCAATATGTCATGACGCCCATCCATCTCTAGCTTGTCCAAATATTTCATCTCTTCTACTATAGACACCTTAGATTTAAACTTAGGAGTTAGTGATATAAATATTTTTTTAATAATAATATATTATTTAACTTATTATAATCCTATAATGGCATTAAAAAATTCATCAACCCTCAATAGCTAATATGCAATGGTTTCATCTTCATTCATCTTCAAGCTATCAAATTATCTTCAATGCATCTACAACTTGACCATCTTCAACTTGGTGTTTCCTTCATATATATTCTTAAATTTATCCAATATATATTTATATTATTTATAATTCATTACCTTCACAAGATATACCTTTCATAGGCCACAAAGAATGGCATTCATTACCTTGGAGTTGTTTTCACTAGCTTTCTTACTTGGTGCATCAGTTGGTGGAATAAGAGGAGCACTATATCCATTATAAATAAATTCCAAATATCATGACCTTGAGACAAAATATATCTTAATATTGAAATTATAAAATACATATTTATATCCATTAAATAATGGATCCTTACTAGTAGAGAAACCACCTTGAGCTTGCTTACTAACCATCCTTACTTCTAGTATCTCCATTAGGTTTTTAGACCTAATTCAAAATACCAATATCTAATACCAAATTTTGGAATAAAAATGAATAATAGAGGGGGGGGGGGTGTTAATTATTATTCAAAAACCTTTATTTCAATTCCACCTAAATATTCATGAACATTCACTCAAGCATGTGGATCAAACAATACATAAGCAATCAACATACAAGCATGAAACATAAGAACACAAGATAACAAAAAATATATGTGGGAAACCCTAAATGGGATGAAAAACCATATATATATATACAAATTTAATACAATAATATAATATAAGCATCAACTTTAGTGAAGCACCAACCACAACTAGTTAAGCACTAACTCAGTTAGGCTTTAACATGCACCCACTTACAAGGAGGCACCAACCCCCTAGATTAATAAGCACAAAATAAGACATATAAGAAACTTTATCACCTTAATAATACCTTATTTATCATATAATACATTATTATATCCTTCCTCATCTCTTCACACACGTTTATCCTTCTCAAAGCTTGTCTCTATCCTTCTTCACTCAACCATCCCTCTTATTGACTTGATTAAGTAAAATGACCTTTATATTCATATCAAAAACCTATAATAATGGTATATAATATCTTATTATACTCACCAAATATATTATCTTATTTTCTTGCACTCTTCTTACACAAATCAGCCTAACACTGCCTAATATTTATACAATTCTCTTGTTCATATCCTTCTTAGTCACCCAGAAACTTTTATCCTCTTATGTAATCAAGGAAATGGATATTAAAACATATAATATACATTTATAATACATTATTTCAGTCCTTTTATGTCTTAATTAATTTAATTAAGCCTTATCTCTCCTTTAGGTTTTATGAAGACCTACTCCCATTAGGCCTACTTAGCACACATTACTCTTTATCTTTGTTGGAACACATTAAAACATTTAATATGGAAGGAAAAAATCATCTTGAATTAAAATATACCCATGTTAGGATCATATTTTTTCCATGATTTTTATCTCAAACCACTACTTAGAGAATATCATTAGTATTATTCATATTAGGCTTGTGCATACCCAGAAAGTTTGTCGTAAATAATTGAAGTATAAACATAAATTTTATAAATAACCATGAAAATAAATCATACATTAAAAATTTACATGGAATTATTATCATCACAATGTTTTTTTATACTTCACACAATAGGTAAAAATTACACAAACCCTTCTATATAAAGAGTCCACTCATAACTGCCAAATAGCCTCAAAACATAGTCATGGAAACATGAATTTATGACACATAAAATAGCATACTCAATAAATTATAATGAATGAATATGATATTAAAACATAATTATAACAACCTCAAATAAATATATCATAATAACTAATGGAATATATTGGTCTTGTAGACCAATTTGTTGACCTTCTCTCTCACAGACTTCACTCTACCTAACAAGCCATTTTGGCTTCAACATTTTAACCTCTTACACTAAATTCAATGTTTATAAAAATAATGGATACATCACTAAAGTCCCATATAAAAATTTCAGGTGTATTAAATATATTAACTTAGGGAAAAGAGCCTCCAACTCATCACTACAATATGCTTACCTAGATCTGCAAGTTTACTTTCAAACACATTCATGGTGATAATTACCTTAGAAACTTGTATTCCTAATTTTAGATACTTATAATTCATTTTTATTATATTATTGTATTATTATAAAATTATAATATATAAATTTAATATGGTTAAATCTAAATAATGGTCTTGTGGATCAATCTCATGAACTTGCATCTTCATTGTCTCATTTGCACTAGATAGGTCAAATTATGAGAAACATTTTCATTTAATCCATTGACCTAAAAAACATATATAAAACATGAACATGTATTATAAGTCTATAAAAACCTCTTTATGTACTTGGATTCATCCCTAGTCCATGTTAGCACATCCCTGATCAACTTTTCACTTCTACCTAGTTTTCTCATTATCTGCACCATTAGGCTTATTAGCGACTAGTCAGCTTATAAGACTAGTTTAGCACACCTGAGGGATATAACCTAATCATAAAAAACCATGGACATATAGTAAAAGTCTCAATATTTAACCTTTATCAATTTATCAACTTTAACTTGGTCAACTCTAACTGCTACAAAAAATCTCTAAGAAATAAGGCCTTTCATGTAGGGTCTACTCACTAACTTAAAGGTGACTAAAAGAGTTGACTACATTATCCAATCACTTAACTATACATACCAAACCATTATAATCACTTTATAATAAGATATTTCTCATTGGGTCATTATTATGGTTCTTTGAGAGTTTAAACCATCTTGTAGTCTTAATGATCATTCATAAAGATTAACCCATCATTATATAAACTAATGCTTGTAAATTTGATCTAATACCCTTACCCATCTACCATGAATAGCTCAAATTCTCATGCAGAGGTTACACATGCCACTGAATACTTGAAATTTCTTCTCAGGTTTAAAACCCTCCACTCTATATACTCGAGAGACCTTTAAAGCAAATTTTCTTTCCTTAACATTCAAAATTTGACCTAAAACTTGGTCAAGATATTTGAAAAAACGTGACATAACTCTGATAATGATAATTTTTCTATGATTATCTTGAAATATGAAACTCATACCTCATTTGGCCACCATCTCTCTCTTTACTTGTTTGGACCTTGCCTTGCAAACCATATTAGGTCTTAAAATAACCTTCAAGCATATTTTCATGTGTTATACACCTCATATACATGCTCAAAAAACCTATCTCATGATAAAAAAATATCAAATATTATTCATGTGTCTTGTTATCAACTAATGTTACCTCATTAGTCTAAGTAGGGTCTAGAGGTGGTCTAGTTGCATATTAGGTCTATAGGTCTTACCCCTATAGGCTTACCTTGAGACTCACCTAAGTGATCCAAAGCATCATAATCATTTTCAAAAAACCTTATATAGCATCTTATGCCTATCTGAATTCCTCTTACTCGGCCACCAAGTTCGTACCTTTTCATGAGGCCTCTTCATGTAATGACCAATGTCATGACTAGGCTTCTCAAGCTCTTGAAGCCTAACAACTGAACTTGAAAACACTCCTTAATGTATATACACCTTGATCACATGATTTCAAAAACCCTTAGATATTATAATTCCTCTATACATACCTTTTCATGATAATAATTCACATGGTCATGATATGACTAAGTTTCTAAAGGCACCTTGTACTCAAAGACTATTAATCAAGCATGTTTACTTTAGTCTGAACCTTGGCATCAACCTAAAAAGAATAATTAGGATTCCTTTAAATTTTATCTAAAAAAAGAGACAATAGGTTTCCTTTAAATTCTCTCTAGTCACACAAGCTCATACCTCACATACCACTCACCATGCATCTTTACCAGATGCATCTTGACATCAATGACATCAACCTTGACTTTGACATCAATGATATTAACCTTGACCATGCCATCAATGATAACACTTCTCAACACTAAGAACTAATCAAGAAGTATGTTTATAACCCAAGGAGCGTATTCAAATGTTCACAACTACATGGGGATCCAATCACTTTAGGGGAGGTTGAGAAACTTTTTGGCATGCATTTTATTCAATTGGTTTAGGGATTCAAGCCCTGGTCTCTATGAACCATCACTAAGACCACCAAGCACTCTTAAAACCCTTTAAAACCTAATAAGGAATCAAATAAAAAGGTTTATTATAATATCAATTTAAACACTCAATAACTATTAAACAACACCTGGAACATTTTTCCAACTCAAAGGAGTCCATGGCCATGACACCTGATTGTATAGAGGTTGTATGGATACCTCTAAAAAGTAAAAATTTATAGGGTTTTGAGCATAGAATATGTTTTAGAGCCTAAAAAATAATTATAAACTATGGGAAAGGTAAGTTCAAGGCCTATTATACTCCTCTAATACCATAAAAATCCATAAATCTACTTATATGTGTCTCTATTAGATCTTCCTAAGTAGCCAGTATATGAATCTAGTTCAAGTGGCCTAGTTAAGCAAGGTAAATGTGTTTTTTGATGAAGGATAATTAAGAGGTATACATTAAATGATATGGGGGTTAATATAAGGATAATATAAGTCTTCTCAAGTGTTTTAAGAGTCTAGTTCAATTGTTTAAAGTCTTAAAATAGTGAATATGCAAAAAATGAAGAACTTACAAATTAGGCATACTTAACTTATAGATAGAAGGATATAGTGGGCTTAGAATAGAATTATTGCATTTATGAGACACCATTGAAATTTTTAAATACCCATTTAGGTGAGCATATCACAAATTAAAGACCATTATGAAGGGTGGAGATAGTTTTAAGGACAAGTCAACATGTATATTAAAGGAGAGGCTACTTAATGCCTCTTAGAGGCCTAATAACACCCCATTTATATCATGTAATTTTAAAAGGAGATAATTTTGGGATATTTTGAACATGTTCAAGACTTGTATAGAGTCAAAATATGATTTATGTTCCCCACACCTCATCTCAATGCCAAAATGGATTCATTAAAGGGCATCAATGCATGTGGGGAGTAAATATGACTATTGTAACTAGAATATTCCACCTTGGCCTCATTCATATCCTCCCTTATGACTATATTATTCTCTCTTCTCTATCTAAAATTTTATTTATGTAGGCATTGATCTCTTATTTTGGCATCCCTCAGTTAGGTGTAGTAAAGCTCTACGAAAATTATACCTCACCTCTTTGAATCAATAGAATAATAATTATAGACTTCATGTTTAGATGTTAGTGTGAATTATGAGAGTTGATTTTATTAATGTATGAATTCATTTATATTTTTAGGTAATTTCATGCATCTAATTCCATGTTTTCAATCTATGTAGGCTGTGTGAAGTGTTTGTAGGTAGAGTTATTATTGAAGAGTTATGAACTAATAAAGTCTTATACAGATCGAGGTTCTCATATTTAAAGTTGTAGAACTCTCACTTGACCTTCACATGAAATATTCATGATTATAAATTCATTAATAGGTTTGATCAATTATTATTTTCATTAGGTTTATAAATGTGTTCAAAGGATAAACTAAGAGAGGATCTTCAATCATTGTTGCATCACCATTTTAGTTTAGGTTATTTTATGAGTTTTCATCCCTATCCCTTTCCATCCAAATAGGATTAAGTGTTAAAGAGAGAATTAAGTTCATAATCAAGGGAGCTATCCCCATAAAAACTATAAGTTTGAACTAAATTTTAGGTAGCCCATAACCTAAAGGTCAATCCAATGTTAGTCTAGGTTTAAAGATGGTTTGAAAAATCCTTCTTCAATAAGGGTGAAACTTGGGTAGCTAACAACTATCTTTATGTTCTTTTTCAAATATTTATTGCACAAAATATGCGATGATAATTCTTGTGAAAGGGAGAGTCTTTTCATTATTCTTCATGGTTTCTACAAGACATTTGACTCCTTCATTCTGAAGACCCAAGTCTTTAGATCTTGTGTTGTCATGATTTGTGTTCAACATTTGACCTTTAGAACTTTTGTTTGAACCAAAAGTCTTGACATAATTCTCATGAAATTTTTTGTGATCCTTTTCTTATTTTTTTCATGACTTTGCATCTTCCTAACTTGATTATCATGAAATATTTTATGAAGACCTAAGTCTTCATAAGTTTTGTCATCAAAACATTTATTCTGAACTTAGTCTTTGCAAGTTTTATCTTTGAGCCCTCATACAAAAGTTTTGACTTTTCTTCTTGTATTTTTTGACTTTTACCTTATCCTTCAAAACTTTTGTTACCAAAAATTTTGTTCAAGCAATGGTATTTGAGATTTTCATTAGGCCCAAATTTTTTGACTAGTCTTCACAATTTTTTTTCTAAAAATCAAAACACTTATAAAATTCTCACAAAGTCTTCAAGTTTTTTGTATATTTTCATTCATGAATTTTATGTTGAAGGTCTGATCCTTCACAATTCTTTCCTTCAAAAATTTTATTTGGAAAAGTTTCAAAAATATCGTAAAACATTTTTTGAAGACCTAATACATGAATGTCTTTTGTGAAGTCTTTATAACTTTTGTCTTCTTCATGACTATTTTGTTGATCCTTTGTGAAAAATTTCTAGCTCACTATTGAAATTTTTCTCAAAGAGTAAAAAAATTAGACAAATATTGCTAAGTCTTTAGGTTTTTTTAGACTCTACTGCACACAAATGTTCTAACAAATCTTTTTACAAAAATTTTAAAGGCCAACTTCTTGGGGCACCTATAGGCACAATATGAAATGCATAGTTGATGAATTTGGTTTAAAAAAATAATGGCTAAGTAATTGAAAATAAATGGACAAGAAAAATCAAATTAAAATGACTAAGTATAAAGTGAATTTATGAATAGACTTAACCATTTTGATCAATTTAGAAGCCAATTTCATCCATTTTTATGAGAATCTACTAAGTTAGAAAGTAAAAACTTATAAATGTTTAGTCATTTATATCAGAATGAGAATCAAAATGGATAAAATTACTTAGGAAAAGGAGAAATAAAACTCTAAAATAGTTAGATAATTTTCATAAATCTAAGGTGGAATGGCATAAATTAAGTTTTAAATGTGTTTACAAAACACAAGCAGACACACAAGCTAAGACTTAGTAGATTTATGCAAATTCAGATATTAAAATTAAAAGAGTCCTAAATGTGAATAAGAATTAAGAACTTATGATGAACATTTGATTATTCAAACTTAGTTAAAGTAATGAAACACATTTAGGCTTCAAATATTCCCATCTAACAAAATAGGCATTTCAAAGAAGGTTATTTTAGATAATTAAATACAATGAGCTCCTAAAAGGTATAAGATTAGACTCCGAATAAAAAAGAGGGTCCCCATTTTTAGATTAAAAATTAGGGTGTGTTTTAAAATAAATAATAGAAAGGTAAGTAGTAATGATAATAATGAATATATATATATATATATATATATATATATATTGCGAGAAGTAAGCTTACCTTACCTTATCAGGTAGGGCATAGCTAAGTAGGTAGGGAAAGAACAAAAATAAATATATATATCAGGAAGGAAATCTTCCCTTGAAATCCACATCTTATTCTTTTTCTATCTATCAGGAAGGAAAGCTTCCCTTGATATGATATTGGGTGAAGCAAAGCTATATATCAAGAATGAAAGATTCATTTTCCTTACTCCTTAGCGTGTATAAATTAGGTATAAAAATATTCACTTGAATTATCAAGTAAGTCAGGCTTGAGATCAAGATAGGTCCTTCATATCGATGACATGATATATATATATATATATATGGTAAGGGATCCATTCCTATGTTATCCCTTGATTTATTTATTTGGGACTAGGGCATAATATAATTAAGGGCCCTAGTTTGAGAATACACCATCTATAATGGTGTTAACATTATAACCTTGACAATATGGGAATAGAGGTATATGTTTTCATTGAGGGTTAGACATATCAGTCATGATAATTTGATGCATATGTGCATACTCCATCTCATCATATTAACATAGAACCTATCTCTATCTCAACTAATCCATACCTAAACCTCTCTCTCTCTCTCTCTCTCTCTCTCTCTCTATATATATATATATATATATATATATATGGATCCCTATCTCTATCTTGACTAGTGAGATCCATTTTTAATCTTAGATCTTAATAAATCCAATATTTTAGTCAGTTTTCAATCTTAAAATTATGAAATCTATGTATTGACCAGAATGGATTTTAAAAAACTAACTTCCAAATTGAAACTCCTATAGCTCTAGAATTAAATTTAGAAGATATAGAGCGGCCCTAATTTATTATATTTGATAAAATAAAATAAATTATAAGAATATTAAATGTAATAAAAATTAAGTTTAAATCATTTACATTTATTTTACTAAATATTTTGAAACTCAAACAAGCACAAACAAGAAAAAATATATTTTGTACCTCAAAGAGCATATGCCCTTTTCTAAATGGTATACACCTTTTGCTAAAGCATTTAAGGCCTTTGATAAAGGGCATATTCCATTTTTAGTACAAAATGATGCACCTTTTAACAAAGGGCGTACGTCTTTTGTACTACAAAGGGGTTACACCCTTTAACAAAGTGTATATGCCCTTTTTTTCAAAATTTTAAACCTTACCTCCACAAAATGTGTTCTAAAGGACATACACCCTTTTAAAATGGTATACACCATTTAAATAATTATTTATGTTAATTTTTCCACTTTCCCTCCAACATTTGTTCGATTTTAGGTTTAGGGGGATCCAGACCTAGCCTAAAACTTATCATGGAGTAGACCATGAGTTTTAGTAAATTTATATATTTTTTTCCTTGGTGACACATCTAATTAGACATATTTTATTATTTAAAATATATATATATATGGCTTTGTAAATGGGAAAATAGGGGAAAATAGACCAAAAAATTTGAACATGCTAATGTTTTAGTGAACTCACCATTTTGATCCATAATCACACTGAAAGGTCAATAAGATCACCGATCTTGTGGCATTCCTGCCATTTTCATGGGAAAATTCACCATTTTCCTAATTGGGAAAATGATGGGATCACCAAACTACCACTTTCCTACATGTAATAAATATAATAAATGATAAACTAAAAAACCAAAAAAGGTACCTATCAATGCTCCACTCCTTGATATTCATTGGTACTCTCTGACATGCTCCCTAAGATAATGGTAGTGTGGGATATTAGCCATTGTTCTTAGCTCTCCCACACAAAAATTTCATAACTCCAAAATTACTATAGTTGGGGGATCAAATGACTTATTTTTCCCCCAAGGGTCAAAATATAGTAAATTCTTTAAAAAACTTCACCCCATAGGTCTATAGTTATTGCATTTTATCTCTCTTGGGCTAATATTTTAGCCCTACTAATCTATTTTTCCTCCCTCTTTATTCTAATTACTCCATTTTTTATCTCTTTTTCTGAATTAACAAGATTATAATTTTTTCTGATCGAGGGCCCACCTATCAAATATTTCAAAAAAAATTATCTTTACCTTGAGGGGGCATCATGGGCCTGATGCCTTCCAAATGATGTTTGGTGCATTTTTAAAACTTCTCTCTCTCTATAATTCATGAAAAAAAATAAAAATGGAAAGTGGAAACATAATTTATTTCTTTTGATTATAGGGACCTTTTCATTCTTTGAAAAGGTGTCACTTCGATCAAATGTCTTTCCATGCCTTCTATAATAGGGAGAAAATGTAGACATCCAATTCCTATAACTATTGTGTTAAAATTATAAATCTAAGCAATATTCTATGACAATGCATAATCTAGGAAAAAAGCACTAAAATGCACTAAATGGTTCAAATTTGTCACGTACAAGTGTTGATTTAGGCTAATATATCCTTAAATAGGGCAATGCATTTTTTGTGATTATTATATTTTCTCAAATCACTTTGAGTCAAATTAAAACCACGTAAAATGAAACTCTAGGCCACTAAATTCTTCTAATTCGGTAGCACACATCATGTGCATGTGTTATTTCACATCCATTATGCCCTAACTAGGGTATTATTCCATACACAATTGACACCTTCTTCTGATTATACTTCAATAAAATTATGACTCAATAAAATGACATTTTTGACCAGATTGATTAAGTGTGAGATAAATTTCTAAAGAATTACAAAAATTTATCAAAGCCACTTAAGGAAATTAAATCAAATCAGGAGCTTATGTTAAAATTCCATGGAAGTTATTGAAAATCTATTTATTGGAAATTCATTTCTCAATTCTACATCATCCCATGAAATCATTAATGGGGTGGTATCCATAGGCCATTAATGAAACAAATATTAGGATTATGCTCTCCTATGCCTCATTAATTCCCCATTCTTCTAAGTCTTAATAGAAATATTTATGGCTTCTCCCTCCAAATTAAATTCATACATGACCATACATCTTGATCTCAAGATGGATGATCATAGTTGATTTTGAACAATCTTGAAAATATATAAATAAGTGAGCCAAGATCATCATTTTTAAGCTTTAGATATACAAACTTACTATGCAAACATTACTATATAAAATATTAACCAATTTATGTAAATCAAAAAAATATTTTAAGACTAATCCATTGTTTTACTTCGAAGTGATGGAAGAACACGTTACTCATCATTGACAAAGACTTGGAGCACCAAATCTAGGGAAAACCATGATTTTTAGCTGATCTTGGAATGAGGGATGTTATTTAGAAGCTTTGGTAGTATTCCTTATTTAAAAATATCTTATAACTCGTTAGCAACACCCCATGAGTGAGTGGGATTGATGTTTTAGTATATATATGCTTCTTTATAGAGATTTTCTTGACTAATGCATGGACTAACATATCTTATAATCCTAATCTATAATATATACTCATTTATAGATTTTTAAGATTATTTATAATCAACCATGACCATCCATATTGAGATCAAGATGTGTGGTCATAGATGAATTTAATTTGGAGGTAAAAGCCATAAATATTCCCATTAATATTTGAAAGAATGGGTCATTAATGAGGCATGGGAGAGCTTAATATTGATATTTGTTCCATTAATGGCCTATGGATGCCACCCCATTAATGATGTCATGGGATGATATAGATTTAAGGAATGCATTTCCAATAAATATATTTTCAATAACTTCCATGGAATTTTCACTTAGGCTCCTGATTTGATTTAATTTCCTTAAGTGGCTTTGATTAATTTTTGTAATTCTTTAGAAATCTATCACACATTTCATCAAACTAGTTAGAAATGTCATTTTAATGATTATTTATTTTACTAAAGTATAATTAGAACAAAGTGTCAATTGTGTAAGGAACAAAACCATAGCTAGGGAATTATGGATGTGAAATAACACATGCACGTGAAGTGTGTTGCTAAATTACAAGAATTTAGTGGTCTAGAGTGTCATTTTGCATGGTCATAATTTTAATTGAAGTGATTTGAGAAAATATAATAATAACATAAAATGAATTTTCCTATTTAGGGATACATTAGCTTAAATCAAAACTTGTACATGATAAGTTTGAACTATTTAGCACATTTTAGTGATTTTGGTCTAGATTGTGCATTATCGTAGAATATTGCCTAGATTAACAATTTAATCACAATAGTGATATGAATTAGATGTCTACATTTCCCCCTATTTTAGAAGGCATGGTGAGACATTTTCTTGAGGTGACATCTTTTCAAAGAATGAAAAGGTCTCTATAATCAAAAGAAATAAATTTCTTTCCCACTTTCCATTTTTTAAGTTTGCATGAATTATGGAGAAATAAGTTTACAAAATGCCCCAAACATTGTTTGGGAGGCCCAAGTTGCCCCCTCAAGAGGAAGATGGAAAATTTTGGAAATATTTTATGGGTGGTCCCTCAATCAAAATAAATTATAATCCCGTTAATTTCAGCAAAAGAGGCTAAAAATGGAGAAATTAAAAGAAAGGAGGAAAAATAGATTAGTGGGGCTAAAATAGTAGCCTAAGAGAGATAAAATGCAGTAACTATAGACTATTTAGGTGAATATTTTTTTAAAAATTAATATATTTTGACCTTTGGGGGTAAAAACAAGTCATTTTAACCCCTAGCTATACTAATTTTAGAGCTATGAAATTTTCATGTGAGAGAGTTGAGAATAATGGCCAATATCCTGCACCACCATCATCTTGGGGAGTGCATGAGAAAGTGCCAATGAACATCATGGAATAGATCATTATTAGGTACCTTTTTGTTTTTTAAATTTATTATTTATTGCATGTATTACATTTATTGCACACAATAAAGTGGTGGTTGGGTGATCCTATTGTTGTCCTAATTAGGAAAATGGTGAGTTCACCCATGAAAATGGTAG
The DNA here is from genome assembly GCA_037957365.1 of Torreya grandis. NCBI lineage: Eukaryota > Viridiplantae > Streptophyta > Pinopsida > Cupressales > Taxaceae > Torreya > Torreya grandis. Next base: position 378,598 of record JARHVA010005939.1, on the reverse strand, counting down.
GAATGTTATGAGATTGGAAATCTCATCGACCTTTTAATGGGATTGTAGATCAAAATGGAAATTTATCTAATTCATTGGTGGGTTTACATTTTTGGGTGTATTTTGCCTTGTCAAATGGTGAGTTCACCAAAATTGGTGGGATCACCCTACCGATTAGTAGGAATGACCTACTAATTGGTAGGGTCATGATAATTATCAAGATCAACCTAAAAAATGGAAGGAATGTCTTGATAAATGATAGGATCACAAAAATAATGGTGATAATACCAGAAGAAAATATAGTGAAACCCATAAGAGATTAATCTAGGCCAAAAATTAGGAGATAGAGACACATAAAGGACTAGTCTAAGTCTCAAAATTAGAAGAATATGATAGAAAGATAATTGACATGATGCCCTATGTTTTATTTATAGGAGTGAGTTATGATTATCACATCATGGGAGTGGTGTTCTTAAGTACTATTGTGAAAGGATTTGATAATAGACAAGCTCATGGGCATCCTAGTAGTAATGGAATTGTATCACCTAGCATATTTGCTAGTGATATACATGAATAAATCATACTTATAAGAATGAGTGGAGAGGTGGAATTTTGAGACCTATAATTTTCATCTTTTGATTGGGGAGGTGATAATGACAATAGAGGATGTACACTAGATTCTATGGGTGCCTATGAGAAGACCCAAGATTACCTAGATGGGGGATGGATGACAAACCATGGTAGATAATCTACTTGTAGTGCACTAGGAGATGATTGATGAGTGCATATATGTTAATGCACTAGAAGATTTGGCTTAGCCTTCAAAGGGTGGAGTAGGATAGGGGATAGTTCCCCCAAAGGTGGTGGTATTGATAGCTCTTCTTAGTGGCCTTCTACTACCTAAAAAGAGTGGGTGATTCTCTCCCTTAGGGTTGATCGATGTGGTTTAGTAGGTGTTTGATCATCTGACATAGTTTTCCTAAGGACCAGACATCCTAGCACAACTATAAAAAACTTGCATATGATTTCTTATAAGGGAGGGCATAACATATACCACAACACATTATTGTAGGTATGGGCCTAAGATCATATAGTGATTTCATGACCAATGGGGTTGCAATATGAGAGGGGACTAGAGTATCATGTGGATTTCAGATGGTACCCTATAATATCAAGCATGCATGGACACTTGGGGGACCTACTCTACTATAAATGAGCCATCGATGAGATGGAGGATGGATATTTCATTTAGTGTCCCTACTTAGGAACACATTTTTTAAGGGTGAAAGACCTATTTATGATCAGCTATATGATCATGCCATGCTACATCATAAGGAACCATGACTATGTGGTGGAATGATACATGATGGATTAAGTCTAATAGTAGTTTAGCATGCAGAAGGACAACCTAGAGGGTCCACATTACTTTGCACATGTGACTGAGGAGATCAGGGAGTGGAGGCCACCAATGCCTAAGGTAGAGGTAGTGATATATTATGATAGGGTTATGCATGTTCTATAGGACTATATCAGAAGAGTTTCAGATATAAGGGTTGTTGGGTGAATATTTTGTCAGCTATCTAACTAGTGACCAAAATAGTTCATATCACCACAACATAAGGAGATGGGTCATCCTGGTGTGCAGGTTTACTACATCAACAGGGGACAAATCTCTCCTCTCATCAAGGAGAGGTTCCCTATTAAATATGTGAAGCTATATACAATATAAATAAGCAGAAATTAAGACACATGGGTGGGACAAACCATCCATATCTCTTCTTTTAGAGATGATGCACATAGACAAAGGAGAAAATCCTAGCTATAAATGCTGAAGGCACTTCTCTTCTTTCAGAAGTGTCCTTACAAGAAATAGTAGGAGTTTCTTTCAGGTAGTGAAATAACCAGTGATCTAAAGAACGTAAGAATAACAAGATGAAATAAATCTCAAAGTATCCACCTTAACTACCCAAAGATTATATCACAAAGGATAATGGGGGCATAAATTTGCCCCAAAATCCTCAACACAAAAAGGAAAGAAAAACACAGACTAAAATCAATTGTGAAAGCACAAAGTCTTCTCACAGTTGGTTTTAGGACACTTCTTTATTACCTTCACTAATTCTACTTACCAATTTAAATAAATAAGGACATTCAAAATATAGACGTAAGAATGTTCTTCTAAAATGACACAAGTCAGAACATCACAAAGTCTATGGAAAACCTACTTTCTCATTCAGATAAAAATGAAAATGAAATTACAACCTAAGCTCAAAGTCTCAATCTTCTTCTTTCAAATTGGGCAGAGTTTCGCTCATGTAAAAAATAAAAATTCTCCCTTGTAACAAATGAGAGATTACAATATATAAAGCTCCAAGAAAGACTGGGTTCTTATTTTCCATAGAACGGCCCATGCTGTGCATTCAATGCCTTGAATGCATTTCCAATTTTGTCAAAGGACTACATTGAAAATAGGGTAGCTATCTTAACTATGGCATGCCATTTCATTCCATATGTCTTCTCCTGAGTCTAGATCATCTGGTCTCTCCTCTGACATATGCATATTTGTCCATTTGTCTTTACTTCATCGAAGGAAAAAATAGGCCACGTCTTTAAATTGCAAGACAAAGTACCTGCTTAGTGGACTATTCCACCTACTAAAATTAATTTTGTGTAGACATTTCAGGCTTTTCCCTCTTTCTACTTTTGTCTTTTCCAGCTTTGTCTCTTCCTATTATGATTTGAGCTATCGGGCTATCTTTTCAGCTAGTCACTTGGTTCTTCCTTCAAGTTCCACACTTTATTTGAATTTCAACAGATATTCCCTTACCTTAAATTTGACATTTGCAGGGACATCATTGGTTGACTATTTCAATGGTTTGGGTGGCCTTCTTGGCTCCTTGGTTTAATCATTTTCTTGCTTCAATCACTTTATTGGTTCAATCGCTTTCCTGCTCCTTAGTTGAACCATCACTTTCATTTGAACTTGCCTTTGGAATCATCCATGTTGCTTCTCTCTTTGCTTGAGGCCACCTTTAAACTTTTAAACCATGTTGAATCATTGAACCTTGAAATCTTTTAGTTCAAATTTTAATCAGTTCATTGGTTTATTTTGTGTCTCGCTCAAACATTGCTTCCTTTATCTTTGTAATCTTTGGTTGAACCTTTGAACCTACTGACTGAACCAACTGATTGAACCAACTTTGGTTCAATGATTCAATGGTCCAATTGATTCATTCTTCATTATTTGGTTGTGTTGAACCCATTTCTTTCCTACAGAGTCCATAGAAACCAACCTTGAGAGTCTGTAGGTTTGAGCCTACATACATAGTTCATAGATTCAAGCCTGCAGAGTCTGTAGATTCAAGCCTGTAGAGTCTGTAGATTTATAGAAAGCTTGAAAAGTGAAGAACCTAAATGCTCAGAGCAATTTTTGAAAGGGGAAGAGAGGATTTTGGTCTGTAAGACCAAAATAGTTAAAATGTTGTCCCAAAAAATGAGTGATATTTTTGGTGGACAATAGCTAGCTCCAGTTGGGGAACTTCCTTCAAATGAGAACTTGGAACAGTTGAGGGGAGTAGAAACCAGAATCTCCAGTGCCTTGAAGTGTACCATAGGGATACAGAGTCATGCTACTCAAAAAGAAAGGCTCCAAAAAATTAAAATTAAAAGCACAAAATAGAACTAAGGACTATAGAAAGATACATATGAACAGATGATCTTATTTGATGCCTCAAGATTTGAAGCACTTCAGATGCTGCCCACTGTGAAATAGTGAAAATGGTGTGCAATCCTGATAAACTAGCAGGAAACCATTTTGTCCTTAGAAATGGTGACGAGTGAATGAAAATCTCCACCAAGAATCACATTTTTTGTGCCTTCCCCTTGGTTTTATTTTCTTTTTACCACAAAGAAAGACTTGATTTTTGGTCCAAAAACCACAAATCTTTGCTCTCCTAGCAAAGAGTTCCTTTTCCTAATTTTGATGGGTAGCAGCATGGCCTAGTACCATAATTTGGTGTTCTGATAGCTTAGCCCATCACATGTCTTGATTGTCCCCCTCAGATATCTCAGATTCTTCTTCATTTAGAGGGGAGAGCTCTTCTGCACTTATGCTACACTCCACCAATTCTTCTACTATTTCATCCCTGCCTGAAGACTCAAACAAAATTTGGGCTACAAGGGCTGCCATTTGGGTCTCGACACATTTGACATGATTAATTATGTCAAATCACTAGATTGGACTAGGCACAGGGGATGGGAGTTCTTCTTTTTGGTTTATGGGAGGGGTGGGAGGATTGATCTTTGAAGTTGAAGTAGAAGGTGCAGAGATGTTTGGAATACTTACTTTCTCAGCAATCACTGGGTCCTTCGGCTGGATAGGCAGAGTGGCCCCATACTTAGCAATCAAAACTGTAGGTTGAGGTCGCTCCTTTGTTTGTCCTTTATTAGCTTGTTGAGTTGATTAATTTTGGGATTGGGTGACCATAGCATATGATCCCTCAGATGCTTCACCTTTACTTCTAGGTTCATCTTGGTAATCTAGGAAACTGATGTGGGAGTCACTAGCTAACTCTTCTTGATCCTCCATGAAGAGACCAACGTCATTTTCTTGATTAAACTCAGGCTGGAAAGAAAAATCATGTTCTATTTCCAAATACGCAACTGCTGAGTTGGTTGGAAGTGCTCCAATGGCAAGGTTCCTCTATGGGGGAGGAAGATGATTGGGTTGCCCTTGATGTGCCTGATTAGGGAATGTCCTCCTTGGTACATCTCTATATGAAGGAGTAGATGACATCCCTTGTGTCATTTTTTTTTGAGGGCCGGCACTTCATTTGCTAGCTTCGGTACCATTGGATCAGTGGTCACTATAAGTGAGTTATCAGAAGATGTGCCTTTGTTTGAATCCCTTCTTATCTTTCTAGCCAAGATAAGGTCATCTTCTAACTCAGTGTCTAAGTCTTGAATAGCTTCAAGATCTATGTGGCCAGTACATCTTAGCAGAAAACTCACTTCAAGCAGCTATGAGTTTATGAAGAAGCATTTGAGGTTCTCAGGTGTGGGCTGAGCAACTATGGGAATATTATTTCTTAGCTTGTCAAATTTTGTAATAAAATCCCTCATGGGCTCATGAGGTTCCTTCTTCATCTGTGTAAGTTGGGATAGCAAAGCATGAGCATCTTTTGTATGTTTGAACCTTGCTTCAAACTTGGCTTTGATAGTGTCCCAGCCAATCACTGATCTAATCTACAGATGGTAAAACTAGTCTGCAGCAGCACCTTGTAGTATCTCCACAAAAAGCCTGACTGCCATGTATTCAAATTCCACCCCTATGACACCACAGGCTATGGTGAAGGTTGCAATGTGTTCATCAGGGTGGACTCATCCATCACCAAAGAATTTGGGGAAATTCTTCCTTAAACTGAGTGGTAGCTCATGCAAGGGTGGAGTAAGATTAAGTGGGCCAAATGAGTTACCCCAGGGGCCTTGAACTGCCATGATTAGATTATGAAAAATAGGGATAACACATCTGAGTGGAGTTGCCAGATTATAGGACAAAAATGGAAAAGAAATTAGCCCTACTTCAGCTTAAAGCTTGAGGCTTCAAACTACACTTTCTTTCCCAGTAGCTTTAGTTTTGCAGACCAGATAATATAATAGAGACAGAGGAAGATGGTAAGGCTATAATGATACTGGGTAAGACCCAGATGGGAGTCACCAGACTCTATAATGGATAAGGTGATAATGATAATGAGTAAGACTTAGGTGATTTTTCAATCTGAAGCTTGAGGCTCCAAATTGCACATAATTATTGTGTCCCCAACGGAGTCACCAAAAATTGTTGGGTGAATATTTTGTCAGCCAGCTAATTGGTGACCAAAATAGTTCCTATCACCACAACATAGGGAGATGGGTCATCCTGATGTGCAGGTTTACTACATCAATAGGGGACAAATCTCTCCTCTCATCAAGGGGAGGTTCCCTATTAAATATGCAGAGCTATATATGATATAAATAAGTAGAAAGTAAGACATAGGGGTGGGACAAACCATCCATATCTCTTCTTTTAGAGATGATGCACATAGACAAAGGAGAAAATCTTGGCTATAAACACTGAAGGCACTTCTCTTCTTTCAAAAGTGTCCTTATAAGAAACTGCAGGAGTTTCTTTTAAGTAGTGAAATAACTAGTGATCTAAAGAATGTAGGAACAGTAGGATGAAGCAAAGCTCAAAGTATCCACCTCAACTACCCAAAGAGTATATCACAAAGGATAGTTGGGGCACAAAGTCACCCCAGAATCCCCAACACAAAAAGGAAAGAAAAACATAGACTGAAATCAATTGTGAAAGCACAAAGTCTTCTCATAGTTGGTTTTAGGACACTTCTTTGTTACCTTCACTAATTTTGTTTACCAATTTAAATGAATAAGGACCTTCAGAAGATAGATGTAAGAATGTTCTTTTAAAATGACACAAGTTAGAATAGCACAAAGTCTATGGAAAACCTGCTTTCTCATTCAGATAAAAATGAAAATGAAATTACAACCTGAGCTCAAAGTCTTAGTCTTCTTCTTTCAAAATGGGTAGATTTTCACTCTTGTAAAAAATAAAAATTCTCCCTTGTAACAAATGAGAGATTACAATATATAGCAATCCAAGAAAGATTTGGGCGTTTATTTTCCATAGAATGGCCCATGCTATGCATTCAATGCCTTAAATGCATTTCCAGGTTTGTCAAAGGACTGTGTTGAAAATAGGGTAGCTATCTTAACTATGGTGTGTCATTTCATCCCATATGTCTTCTCCCAAGTCTGGATCATCTGGTTTGTCCCCTCTAACATCTGCATAGCTGTCCATTTGTCTTTACTTCATGGAAGGAAAAAATAGGCTACGTCCTTAAATTGCAAGCCAAAATACCTACTTAGTGGACTATTCCACCTACTAAAATTACTTCTACACAGAAATTTTGGGCTTTTCCCTCTTTTTGCTTTTGTCTTTTCCAGCTTTGTCTCTTCCTGCTGTGATTTGAGCTATCGGGCTATCTTTTCAGCTAGTCGCTTGGTTCTTCCTTCAAGTTTCATGCTTTATTTGAATATCAACGGATATTCCCTTACCTTAAATTTGATGTCTACAACGACATCATTGGTTGACTATTTCAATGGTTTGGGCGACCTTCTCGGTTCCTTGGTTCAATTGCTTTCTTGCTTCAATCGCTTTATTGGTTTAATCGCTTTCATGCTCCTTGGTTGAACCATCAATTTCATTTGAACTTGCCTTTGGAATCATCCATGTTGCTTCTCTCTTTGCTTGAGGCTGCCTTTGAACTTTTGAACCATGTTGAACCATTGAAATTTGAACTCTTTTGGTTCAAAGTTCAATCGGTTCATTGGTTTATTCTGTGTCTCACTCAAACACTGCTTCCTTTATCTTTCTAAGCTTTGGTTAAACCTTTAAACCTATCGATTGAACCAACCAATTGAACCAACTTTGGTTCAATGGTTCTATAGTCCAATCAATTCATTCTTTGTTATTTGGCTAAGTGTTGAACCTGTTTCTTTCCTGCAGAGTCTGTAGAAACTAACCTTGAGAGTCCATAGATTTGAGCTTGCCTGTAGAGTTCATAGATTCAAGCCTACAGAGTCCATAGATTCAATCCTGTAGAGTTCATAGATTTTTGGAAAGCTTGAAAAGTGAAGAACCTAAATGCTCAGAACAATTTTTGAAAGGGGAAGAGAGGATTTTGGTCTGTAGGACCAAAATAGTTCAAATGTTGTCCCAAAAAATGAGTGATATTTTTGGGGGACAATAGGGGTCATCGATGCATATGTCATATGGTGGATAGGAGTGAGACACATTTGACTTACTAGGCCATTGCCCCAACAACTAGACTTATGATATAGATGGGTATGAATAAGGAGGGATCATAGATGGGTCCTAACATCATGATAGGTTTAAGTGCCCATGCATCTAGCCATTCCTTATGCCATTCCATTACAAGTGGTATAGCCTCAGGGACATAAGGATCCTACATAAGATGTAGAGATGGTTGAGATAAATTATTAGGATATGGATACAAGGGATGACCTTGTAGATGATAAAGGCCATGGGATGGGTTTTAGAGAGGCAGAGCCCTCTAAAATAGGTACAATTTTGGGATCAAGATTAAGAGGGGTAGGGCCCTCAAGCATAAGACAATTGATAAAAGAGTAGGATTTGATTAATAAGCTCCAAATCAATATTACTACATGCCTCTCAAATATAATAGGGTTATAGAATACTATGGGTGGGTTATATACATAATTATCTATTGATAAGGAGAAACGACTAGGCTATAAGTTTTTATTATAGCCAAGGATGTAGAGATTGTGTGTCTTAGAGGACATGTGGCATAGCTAGTAGGGGTTCAAGCCCAATTAACCACATGAGACATGAATTTTATAGTAGCATTTCCTGAGTAAAATTTTACTTATGTAGAGATGGAGAGACTAACATAAGAGAAAGATGAGGCTTGGAGAGTCGAGATAAATATAGGGGCCAGATCAGTGATAGCCTTGACTAATGTGATTGTGGCCAAGAATGACACCTTGATCACAAAGTATAATTTCCTCAATACCAAGGATGAAATATCCTATTAGAGGCAAGATTATGCGGTGAAAGTTCTTGTAGAGTGCAGAGTGGCTTCTTATAGGGAGTTTATGAGGTCACAGTAGACTAGCTAGACTTCCAAATTTAGACAAGGGAGAGAGTTAGAGTTAGAGTTAGAGTTCGAGTTAGAGTTAGAGTTAGAATAAAAATTAATTAAAAATGTGAAATCAAGATATGAATAATCAAGATCCATGTGTATTAATAAAATGTACTTGAAAAATAAACAAAAAATAAAAGAAGCCATAGACAAATGTAAAAAAATCAAGCTTAATTAAAAACTAGACTCAAAAGGTTTATATAATGTATTTAAACACAAAAGAACATAAAAATACAATAAATAAGAGAAAATGGAAAAACAAAATATAAAAACAGAGGCACAATGAATGCCAAGAAACAATAATTAATATATTAATACAATAATAGAAATAACAACACAAAAATAAATAAAAGAACAATGCAATAAAATGATAATGAAAATCTAATAAAACATCAACAAATAAAATAAAGACACAATAGAATGAAAATACAAATAAACAACAAAATGCCAATAAAAATAAATGAAAAGACAATAAATCTCAACAAGAAAACAATAAAAAACAAATAAACACACATAAACAATGGTTAACCATAATGGTAGAGAAAATGAAAAGCAAATTATCCATGTGTGTGTAATAGAGCCATTATGTTATGTGATAGGGTGACTCCTAAGCTAAGAAATAATGACACTAGTACAATGAGAGAAGAAAAAAAGGAGACAATGTTCCCTCCCAAGTTATATGGAAATAACAACACAAAACAAAATAGGGAAAAATATAATAAAAAGAATGGGTAGCTGTGTTGAATCTATATGCACGAGGCAAGTGGATGCTACCTTCATAGTTCCATGGATGGAAGATACAACATAAAATCTAGTCCAAATGTAGTTCTCCTAGGACATGGGATAGAATAAAATGGTGATCAAGAAAACATGATTATGTTATAGATGAATAAGGAAATATAGGGCTCATAAAATGGTGAGAGCATGAGAGATGATTACTTGTAAAATGGTGAGAGCATAAGATATTTGGATAATGTTTTTGGAAATTTCTAAGCATCTCAAATTGATTGAGAATTATGAGATACTAAATGGTCCATATCACAAAATGGTGAGAGCATGGGATCAGAATAAACATAAGTTCAAGGTAATGTTTTTATTCTTTTTTTCTATCAGTTTCTAATGTTTTCCCATTTTTGGGATAGGCAGCTAAAATGAAATATTAAAAAAAGGTGCAAGAAACTACCTATATGAGGAGATGCACTTCCAAAGGTAAGATTTCAAACAAAATCTAAACTAATTACAATGTTACTATAGAATATAAATAATGGTACAGGGAACTAACTAATCGAGGAGATGCACACCCAAGAGTAAGAGTTTTGATAATAGCTAAAGCTAGTTGTAACGACCCTTTTTAGATCCTATCAAGGAAATAATGCCTAAAAAATAGGAGAAAAACAATAATAGAACATCATACAATGTTGGATAAATATGAGGAAATATGCATTAAGCAAAACCCATGTGCTAACATATCTTTGTACACTTGTCTGCAAAAGGAAGTTGTGAAATACTATTCAGGTTGAACTACTTTATAGAACAAGTGTTGAGTATGTCTAAAATTACTTATGAGTCATAATCAGGATCATAATTGGTTATGGAAAATAATTTTTCATGTTAGAATGGTCTAGAATGGGATGAAAATGAGTCCAATGGAATATAAATGATCCAAAATGCGAACAATCTAGGGGTACAATGGTCTAAAGTTACAGTGTAGTAAAAGAATAATGTTTGAGATATAATGATCTAGAATAGAATGAGATTGAATAAAAATGGTCCAAGATAGGATGGTCTAGATTATAATAGTGGGAAAAATGAATTCATCAAAAGTTTTCCCCAAGTAATATCTCTTGTAGATAGTGGTTCAAAGTCTATTAAGAATAGAACTTCTTGAGATGTATAATATTCTTGGGTTCTAAGAGTTCCTAACCGTTAAGAGTAGCCAATCAGTATGCCCCCAATCCATAATTTGTTGTGATAATATATGGGCCCAGCCAATTGGGTTGAAACTTACCCTTTTTCTTGCATTTTTCATTAGTGTTCTTTTTGTTTTCCTTCAATGGAAAATCACCAATTTTAAAATCCTTACGGAGAATGCACTTGTTATAGCTTCTACACAATCTATTTGGATATGCTTACAAGTTGTCTAGGGAAGCCAAACACTTTCCATCAAGGATCTCAAGCTCGTTTAACCTGGAAACTCTATAATCTTTGTCATATTCAATGTTCCCAAAGGATACCTAGAGTGAAGGAAACTCAATATAAACTAGGATAATAGCCTCCACACCATAAACAAGGGAGTATGGAGTGGCTCCTATGGGGTTTTGATGAATAGTGTGATAATCCTAGAGGAAAATAAAAATTTACAAGTGTCAATTATGGATAGCATCATTAATAATCTTCTTGAGGATTGCAATAATGCTTTTGTTAGATGCCTCAGCTTGACCATTGCCTTATTGGTTAATAATGTGGATTTATTGTGCTTGATTTTGAATTTGGAAAAAAAAAACTTAACATCTCAGTTTACAAATAATCCACCATTATTGAATATAATATAGGCTGGGATACCATATAGCCATATGATATGGTAATGGATAAACTTAGAAATCTACATTCTAGTAATGTAAGTGAGAGGAATGGCCTTAATCCACTTAGTAAAATACTTGGTAGCAGTGAGAATATGTTTGTGGTAATCATAAGAAGTTGGGTTGATTTTCCCAATAAGATTGAGTCCCCATGTAGAGAATGACCATAATATAGTGATCATCTAGAGTGGTCAGGAAGATGTGTGTATAAAATTACCATGTTGTTGGCAAGCAACACACTTCTTGATGTAATTACAAGCATCTATTTCCATCTTGGGCTAGTAGTATCCTATTCTAAGGAGTTTTTTGGTTAAGACTACACCATTTATGTGGGACTCATACATTCCTTCATGAACCTTCTTAAGTGATAACTTATATTCTCCTAAAGATAAATAATTAAGTAACATTCCATCATAGCCTTTATGATAAAACATGTTTATGAAGAGGGTATAATGGGATATATGATAAAGGAATACTTTGTGGTGATTATGTGAAAGGTTTGGAAAAAAGACTTGGCCTTTGAAATAGTTATAAATGTCTTAGAGCTAAGGTAGTTCAGGTGGTGGATTGGGACCATTAATGGTGCATAACCTCTCTAAATATGACAATATATGAGTAACCTATAGAATATTTTCAATGATAAAATGATACTCTTTAGCATTAATAACAATTTATATCATGGACCTAATTGTCACCATTGCATTGGTTGATATATTATTGGTCCATGGTACATGTTCAAATTGTAGGAATTTGAAATGAGTCATGAGATTATCCACAATATGCTTGTATGGTAAAATCTTGTCATCTCAATTTTGATATTGATTTGTGGTTTGATTAATAATCAATTGGGAATATCATTATACCATTAAGTACTCGATATCCCACTATACTAAAAGATGAAGTCCTACAATAAGGGCTTTGTACTTGGCCATATTATTGGTATAATGAAAATTAATATGAAAAACTTTGGGAATCAGATCCCCTTATAGTGTAATCAACAAAATATTTGTCCCAGATCCAGTAAATGTAAGGGATCCATCAAAGTATAACTTCCATTGTTCAAGTTCTTGCATCACTTCTTTTATTTTCATAATAGAATCATTTGGAAAATCAAAGTTGAGTGGTTGAGTATCTATAATAGGAGCTTCTGCAAGTTGATCTTAAATGACCTTCCCCTTGATATAATTTTGATTCTGGTACTCCACAATAAATTCATTTAATAGCATGACCCATTTGGCTATGCGACCTATAAAAGTTGCTTTGGACAATAAATATTTGAGGGGGTCCACTTTAGTAATAATAATAGTCTTATTATTTATCATATAGTGTCATTATTTTTGGGAAGGGATCACCATTACTAAACATGCCTTTTCCATAGGCATATAATTATGTTTATAAGACATAAATGTGTGGCTCAAAAATTATACCACATTTTCATCATGTTGGGCCAAGATTGCCCCCAGTGCATGTTTCATGGCTAAAATATAAAGAATTAATGGATGTCCAAGTATTGGTGGTCTCAAAATTAGTAGGTTGGATAAGTATGTTGTGAGATTAATAAATGCTAATTTAAATTCATCATCCCATTGAAAATTGACCCCTTTCTTCAATATGTGTGTAAATGGGTGGCACTTATCTACCAGTTGTGAAATAAACCTAAAAATAGATTGAATCTTTCCCTACAGGCTATGGAGTTATTTGAGATTAGAAGGTGGAGACATTTATATAATGGATTTGACCTTATAAAGATCCACTTCAATAAATCATTGTGACATAATGAACAATAACACCTTTCCCTAAGTGATGATAAAGACAAAATTCTTAGGATCCAAATGAACTTTGTACTCATGAAGTCTCTCAAATATTCTTTGTAGAACATCAGGATATTCATCACATGTTTTTGACTTGGATAGAATGTCATCAAAATATTCCTCAATAATATCATGCATCATGTCATGGAAGATGAAAATAATATCATTCTGATAGGTGGTTACATGTTTCTTCAATCTAAAAGGCATGACTTGGTAGCATAAATTTCCTCATGGTGTGGTGAATGCAAATTTGTGCTGGTCTTTTGGAACTATCTTGATTTGAGTATATCCTGAGAATCCATCCATGAGGGATAACATCTCATACATGGTATTAAAATATACAATCATTTCAATATTGGGCAAAGTAAAATCATCTTTGGAACACACCTTATTGATATCTCTAAAATTAGTACAAATGCATATACCCTATGGATTTTTTCTTATTGGGACTATGTTTGATATTCATTTAGAATAGTGCAATGGTCCGATGAAGCTAAATCCTAATAGTTTATCCAATTATAATTTTACCAAAAGATAAATACATGGATGCATCTTTCTAAATTTCTATTTGACTGAATTAGCATCTCAATAGACAAGTCAATGCACAACCAAATCAAGGTCTAAGCCTAGCATTTCATAATAATCACATGTAAATATATTAATAAAATGGTGATAATATGATCATCCTCTTCATCGGATATAGGATCTAAGATTAAAAAAAACTGGGGTTATCATAAGTCCCCAATTTCACTTCAGTGGTGTTTTGTATGAGGAACATAGAACCATTTTATAAAATAGTGGGTAGCGCTATATCCTGATCCTCCTCTTCTAATTTAGTTTCTATTTGTTCTTCCCAAAGCTCCAAATAATGAGATGAATCTAAATATACCAATTTAGGTAGTGGCCAACTAAAAAATATATCTATAAATTCAAGATTAAGATGCTTGAAGACTTTATGTTGTTATGATGTGACACTAGCACTGGCAATGTAGCTAGGACTCAGTAGACACTACATGTCCTTTGGAAATGAGAAAACTTCCCCATCCAAGAGTGTCTAAAATAGGTTTTCACTCAAGGGCTTATATTTTTCTTTACTATTTCTCTAATCAATGAGTGCCTTGAAGAGGTTTTAACCTGAAGATCTCAATGTTTTATCTTTTTTATGACCAAGAAATAGTGCTTGCTCTCCAAAGTAGGTGGAAGACTCTAAGGAGAAGTTAGAGCCTTGATTATGATCACCAATTATCAATTCATCTTTAAGTCCCATGTACTCAAAAATAGAATCCTTATTCTTAAATTTATCAAGGGGTATAATAGAATCTTGTTGGTCATAATTAATGAGGTTGGGATGGTGAAGGCAAAGGGGATAATGGGATGTGATAGTCATAATAGATTTGGTATCAAATATGTTAGTGTCATAAAACTCATCACAAATTCTATAATGGGATGTTGCATCACTCCTAGTAGTCTTATTGGTGGTTGATTCAAAAGAATCACTATCAAAATACATGAGGTCACCCTTAGGTGGTATAAATCTAAGACCTTGACTCATGTTAAGCTTACCAACTAATAATGGTTTCAAGATTCCTTACTCTCATGGACCAAGACCTTTTATTGTATAATAAAATTTATCCATAATTTGGTTAGGGTTAGTATATTTAGGATTTTGAAAACAATAAACAATGTTATCAGAATATAACTAGTTTCCTTTAATAAAATCTTCCCAGTCCTGATTTAGTGAATTAATAGGTATGAATACCATTGGTGGTTTCTATGTATATTTATTCTTGTACCAAATCATGTTGGGCCTATAAGATCTTTGGGAAGGCTTGGGTTTTTCTAAAGAATTAGGAGAGTTGGGAAACTTATCAATGTGAAGGGCATATTTTAGATGGTACATGAAAATGCTTGCAACCTCAATAGTGACCTTTTGTGTGCATTTTGTATGGAATAGATCAGTAAAATTGGAACCAAGGTCAATTGGGTTAATATAATTAGACTTAGATGTTTCAAAACCTATTTCTTTATTCTTTTTCATAATTAATTTGGATCCAAGGAAATAGTTATAATTATAAAATTTAACTTCTAGGTGTTTGTAATATTGGTATGACTACATATTGTTAGGGGTGAATTCAACCCCATCATGGAGGAACTTGAGGTATTGGTGTAAGGTGGACAAGATAGAATGTACTTCATAGATATAAGGATGACCAAGAAGTATGTTATATGGTAACTCAATATCCATAATATGGCACAAAATATGATGGGATACAGACCCAACAATGATTGGAAAATAGATAGTCCTGAAAGATGCCCTTTAGACATTGTCATATGCCTTAATCATGACTATATTAGGCTAGATGTCCTTCAGAGTATAACCCAATCATTATACTAACTTGAATGACACTATGTTAATCCCAAAACCATTGTCTAGAATAACCCACTTAATTTTATGATTTTTAATAATGACCTTAATATAGGGGTTGTTTGGATATGACCAAAAGAATACATATCTCTTGGAAAAATGTGAATTTTCAAAAAGGAGATAAATTCCATACAAGTGTTTGTAATTGTTCAAGGTTAATGTCTTGGGGGATAGTGGACTATTGAAGGAATTTATTCAAAATAGTTTGGTGGACTTATGATGTACAAAAAATATCTAAGATATAAATTTGTGTATGGGTTTTACTTGGTCTAAAATACTATATGGCTTTTTAATGGAAGCACGAGAGGGTTTAGCCTTGACTGACATAGTGTTAAATTTTGGATTTGAAGGCATAGTGTTTATGTGTCATCAAGATTTGGAAGAGGGAAAAGGGAAATGGAGATTATCTTGCAAGTGTCTAGTTATGATTTCATAATATAGAGTTATCAAGGAGCTATTACAATTAGAATAATAAGGTAAATGGCCTTGAATGGTGACTCACAAGTGTCTAGTTGTGGTTTTACAATTTTGAGTCAACAGGGAGTCATTATAATTAGAAGAAGGGGTTCCATATATAGTAATCAATAAAAATGAGGTGAAATGGAATTTAATGAACTTGATGTGGTGTTACTTTAAGAGGAAGGTGTTGACCTTATAATGGGTGGTCCAATACTTCCAAAAGTTTTGGATGGTTCATGAGCTTGGATGGTGATGGTGGTAATGGGATTTACAAAAATGTGTCCCATGGTGATATTATAATCATATGGCATGTTATTGTAACCCAACTTATTAACACAGGTATTATGATCTTGATTATGATCATTTTGATTATGATTCTCCTTGTGCTTGTTGATGTTGGTTCTACCCTTGATTTTGATTATTTATTGATGGCTATTAATTGTGTTTAGTAAATGCATCTTTGTAAATTCCCATGTCCTGATTAGTGTTTCACGCCACGTGTTTTACTTCAATTTCACCACTTTAAATCAAGTCCTCAATAATATTCATTAATTGAGCATATTAGTAAATGTCATGGTTGATAACACAATAAATTAAAAAACTCATCTTTCCAATACCAATCGGGTTTGGATTGATCTTCAGGGAATGGCCATGGTATAGACCACATAATTATATTGGATGCTACAATATTTTGAAACATAGCCTCAATAGGCTTTCCAAAATTTTTGAATACTATATATGTATTGAATTCCCTTCATGGAGGATCCCTTTCAAAGTGGTTGATGTATTAGGTGGATCTAGTTGCATATTTGGAGCTATCAAAGTCTGCACCATTTATACATGTCTAGATTTTATCACTTTGTTTCCCACCATGTTTTTATTTTTGTTGAACCCTTTAGGTTTTTATATATAAATAGATTGAATAGGTTATTGGGTTTGATTAGACATTTGACCCTATGAATAAATATTGATAAGGCCTTTTATAATAAGTACCTTCTCAATCTGCACACCCTTATCTATGATTTCCTCAAATGTGTTTTCACAAGTGAGTCATAGATTATGAGCCCCCTTAGGGTGTAAATTTTGTACAAAAACATTATCTATTTTTTTATCTAGAAAATTGTGTTGGAAGAATCTAGTTAATGCTCTCCATCACTATAAATATACTATGAAGCTTTCCCCATCTTGTTATTATGCTTTGCACAAGTCAATCATGGTTAACTCATGTTTAATTTTATAATAGAAATGGTTGAAAATATATATTAGATAAATCATTTAAATATGCCACTAATCCCTTAGTTAATTTGAGGAGCCAATCCAAAGCTTGCCCAACCAAAATACATAGACATAATCAAAGCAGATAAACACTACTATAAACTACCTCATGGCATAGTATGAAAAAGGATTGGACATGTTCTCAAGGGTCACCCTTACCTTTTTATTTATAGAATTAGGGTGCCTAAAAATGAGGTGGAAAGGTAACTTGAAGAATAATCAAGTCAAATATATATGGATATATCTTATCAAACTTATATTTATTGACTTGGTTTCTTGTCTCTAACCTTAACTCTATTTCCTTCATTAAATTCAACTCCTATATGTTTGGTGCATTTATAGGTAGAACATATTTTTTTGGGGGCGGTATGTACCCATATTACATTGTATTTTATGGATATAGACCCTATGATCAATGACTTTATTCTAATTTAGCCCTTGAGTCAAGGAGGTCAGTCATTGATTCTTAGGTGGTTGATAAATATTTTCTAAAATTTATCGATGTGAACTATAATTATACTGTGGGTTTTGAGGATTCTATGAATGATTCATTAAAGGATGTGATGGTTGGGAGGAAATTTCCAAAGTTTTTTTAACAATACCCTTAATATGTGTTGATTTTTTTATCCCTTGGTTCTGTGAAGGGATAAGATCCTCTTAGTGATAGAAGAATGCATGCTCTATGTCTGGTAAAAGATGTTATGAAGCATCCCTAGGTTTGTTTTGTTTAGATGAAATGTTAGAATATATTATGGATGTAGGATAAAATAGGGTATGTTGTACCTGATCTATTACATTACATTATTTTTTTAAATCCTTGTTGTTGATCGAATTTGCATCCAAAGAATCTATTAAATCCATAATAATCTATTATGTGTATTGTTGACTGATTTTATTAATTTTGGTAGCAAGATTTTGATCACTAGGTACAAAATCTAAGAGTGTTTATTTTCCTTTTCTAGAAGAAGAAATATTGTATTTTCAATATGAGTGAGAGGTTGATCTTATTACTATTCTTCTACCCTAACAAGTGTGTATAATTTTTTGACTGGGAAATTTGGTGGTAACCTAGTGCATGATTGTATTAACCTTAAGAGGGATTTGTGTTTGTCTTCTAAGGGTTTAAGTTCATAATAATATTATTCAGAACATATAATTATTGGGATATCTTAAAACATGATAGAGTTCTCTTGTCCATCATAAAAATGATCTTCCTCATATCTAGGGCCATAAGAGAACCCACTACAAGTATACATTTGTGTCATTATTTTTTTTTTTTCTACATTTGTTAAGATGTGAAATGTGATTTGAAAATTTTTAAAAGGAGTGTTTGGATTTCTTCAAATAAGTGACAAGGT
This sequence comes from Torreya grandis, assembly GCA_037957365.1. Classification (NCBI taxonomy): domain Eukaryota; kingdom Viridiplantae; phylum Streptophyta; class Pinopsida; order Cupressales; family Taxaceae; genus Torreya; species Torreya grandis. The sequence goes on along the minus strand of JARHVA010005939.1, from coordinate 359,971 downwards.
AAGATGAGACTATAATAAAAGGAGTGGTGTAGTACCACACATTTATAAGAAATTAGCTATGAGTTTTCTCAACTTTGGTGGGTTAAAATTAGAAGAGGGTAAGATAACTTTGGAACTTAAAGTGTAGGATAGCATAATAGACTTAGGCTAAATATATGTCAATAACATAAAATCTAGATACAACAATGATGAGTTAAGACTATAAAATTAGAAGGAGGTCTTTCTGATTAGGAAGATAATAATGTAAACTAAGAAGCTTAAAACATGAATTAACATAATAACTCATAAGTATAAAGACAAAAATAAATGGGAAACACAATAATGCCATATGGTAACAAGATATAAAATGGTCCAGAAACTTAGAGTGTGAGTGAACATAAGATAATCTAAGTTCACAATGAGAATAAAATAATGATGAGTCTAGGTAATGGCCTTCAATCCAAATAGTAAATCATACTCAAGTTACTCAAACCAAGTGTGAAAGGTAAACCGATAGAATATTGGATTAGAACTTAGAAAGGTGAGATTTCAAATTTAGATAAAAATGAAGGCCTTTGAGATTTTGAAAAGTAGGCAAATGGTTTAGACTCAAATGGCTAGCATAAAAATGATGTTCATAAAATACAAACACATTGTTCTGAATGAAGATTTGAACAAGGTAAAAATTGATTTTTATTTCGTCAATTTAATGATTATTTATTAAAATAAAATGGTGTATGACAAAGATTTTGGTTTTTTGATGTGTTTTAGATTTCACACAAATAGTTTTAGACTCAAAAAAACCAATCAAGTAAAGGATAAAATGATAAAAAGACCTAAATGTAATGTCCTAAATCCTAAAACTGATAAGGTTGCATGGTACCATTAAATTCCATCTATATAGTGCTCTTGAGAGATTTTTAATTCGTAATACAAAAGTAAGAGCTTGTGAAAAGTAGGGTTTTTAGGCCCCTCTCCTCTCAAGAGTTTGTATAGAAACATGGAACTTTAGGCTACTTGCCTTGAATCAATAGTATGTCTGTTACAAGTGGGGTTTATCTCAAACTAAATTTTTGCACATCTAGATGGTCCCAAGTGTGGATAATACTAGATATGTCATGTCAATCAATTCTATCTCAACCATCTTGTTGTGAAAAGGTCTTGTTCTTTTCACAACCACTACATCCATCAATTCCTGAGTGTAGTATAATGTTTGAGTTTCCGCTACGATCTGAGGTTGATAACCACTAATGGATCTTGTTTTAACCACTCAAAATAAGTGTAATAGTAGGTCACCCTCAATTTATATACCCCACTATGGAATTGAGTTGAAATGATGCTGAGAGAAGAAATCTCATGTCTACACTTCCCTAGAGAACTCATGAGGAGGTGATGAACTCTTGCTCACAAGCTAAAGTGCATAAAAATAAATACAAGTGAAAGGACTTTATGGTCATTTTAAGATCACCCAAATTGTATGAATTTGAGGAGGGACCTAGTGACTTTGTTTTAATTCCTTTAGACAAGGTAACAAATGCAAATAATGAGTGATTTTGGTCACCCAATATCTCTAAAGGGGATGGGGGAGAACATACACAGAACACTCATTTTGCTAAAATCAAACACTTCAATAAAAAAACATAAAAATAGAAATTTTAAGAGTATTTAGCTAATAATGAGAGTTCATGTTAATCACTAAAATGAAGTGTGTAATGAATTTTTACATTTAATTTGTTTAGGAAATGGAGACTAAGTGGCTTAAATCTTGTAAAGAAGATGTTAGAAGTCTGAAATCAGGGTGTGAAATATTAGAATAACTTCTAGATTGATATTTTAAGTCTATGTTTTATTATACAGGTTGATCTCACCATTCCAAAATGCATTCCCACCATTCTATAGATCGATCTTGTTGAAAGATAAAGCAAAGGAAACACTAATTTGTGATCTCATCGATTGATAGGGTGATATCATTGATTAACAGTGTGATCTTACTGAAGTATATGGCATTTCCACTAAAATGATACAAATTGATAAAAATAAATTGGAAAGATTGATCTTGCCATTTTATAGGTTGATCTCACCAATCTATAGAGTAAACTCACTGATCTGTAGTATATTTTGCCAATCCATAGAGTGATCTTGTCGATTTGCAGTGCAATCTTGTTGATCCTATAAAACACACAGGGAGACAAAGATTAAATAAATTAATCTTGCCATTCATGTATGTATTCCCCCATTTCATAGGGTAAACTTTTTCATGTTCAGGTTGATCCCATTGACTTCCATAGTGATCCCATCATTTAACAAGTCAATCCTACCATTTGTCTAAAAATCTACATAAACGTAAAATGAGAGAAAAGAGTGAAAAATAGCCTCCAAATAGGGTCTGGATGTATAATTAGAAGGTATAAATACTTTTATGAGGTGTGAATCCTACCAAGTATGTCAAAATGGAGAGTATGATTACAAAATGCATTAGTCCATGTGTTAGTCAAGAAAATATCTATAAATAAACATATAGACACTAAAACATCAAGCCCACTCCCTTGTGGGGTGTTGATAATGACTTATAAGAGCTATTTAAATAAGGAATACTATAAAACCCTCCAAATAACATATCTCCTTCCAAGAACAGCCAAGAAGCATGTGTTTCCACAAATTTGGTGCTCCAATCTTTCATATATGATGAATAGCATGCTCATCCATCACTTCCTAGTTCACCAATGGCCTAGGCTCACAAGATTTATTTTATTTGTGGAAATTGGTGAATCTTTTTTATAGCAATTTCTACATAGTATGTTTGTATATATGAAGCTTAAAAATTGTGGTCTTGGCTCACTTATTTATAGCTTTTCAAGATTGTTTAAAATCTACATGACCATCCATATTTAAATTAAGATGTGTGGCCATGGATGAATTCAAATTTGAGGGACAATCCATAAATATTCTCATTAATATTTGGAATAATGGGGCATTAATGAGGCATGAGAGAGCTTAATCCTAATGTTTGTTCCATTAATGACCTATGGATGTCACCCCATTGATGATGTCATGGAATGATGTAGATTTGAGGAATGGACTTCCAATAAATATATTTCTAATAATTTCCATGGAATTTTCACTTAGGCTCTTGATTTGATTTAATTTGCTTACTGACTTTGATTAATTTTTGAAAATCTTTGGAAATTTGTCACATGCTTAATCAACCTGATTGAAAATGTCATTTAATGAGTTATAATTTGACTAAAGTATAATCAAAAGAAGGTGTTAGTTACATACACAATAATACCCTAGTTATGGCATTATGGATGTGAAATAACACATGCACATGATGTGTACTACCAAATTAGAAAAATCTAGTGGTTTAAAGTGTCATTTTGTATGGTCATAATTTGACTTGAAGTTATTTGAGAAAAGATAATAATCACATAAAATGAATTGCCCCATTTAGGGAGACATTATCCTAAATTGGTACCTATATGTGATAAGTTCGAACCATTTAACATGTTTTAGTGATTTTGGCCCAGATTATGCATTGTTATAGAATATTGCTTAGATCAACAATTTCAACACAATAATGATAGGAATTGGATGTGTGTATATAATAATAATAATAATAATAATAATAATAATAATAATAATAATAATAATAATAATATCCTGACCAATCTTTGACATTTCATCTATCCATATATGAAATTTCGTGCAAAAATGCATCTGTTTACTCAAAAAATGTATCCATAGACATGATATCTCCTTATATTTTCACCAAAAGGTGTCAAGATATTATCATAAATGCATCAATTTCATACACTTTTATCATCTCAATATTTAAAATTATTATATATTTAGAAACTAAATTGAGAATGCCACAATTCATATTCTTACATTATTGTCAAATTCATTTTCCAAGTGTCTTTAAAACTCTATCGAAGTTCAATTATTTTTATTTTTAAAATAAAGTGTATCATTAATCCTCCTCCCTTTATCCCCAATTATCCAACATCTAACCCAAATTGTATACCTTGTATCTTACCAAGATGAACAAGCTCCTTCATTGGATTAAATATTATTCAAAGGATACAGTTGCAAAGACATGTCAAGGTGTGTGGTCAATTTGGTTGCACCTCCCCTTGCACAATTGATGTTTTGGATGATGGACTATGATGATGATCAAAGATTTGCATGAACATTTAGTACCACTTTGTTGTAACCTGAAATCTTTCTTTCTAATTTGTAAAAACTTTGTTAGTCAAATTAGACTTGTTGAAATGAGAGAGGGATCTCTCAATTCATAGTATTTCATGATGACTCTAATTCATTAATCTTGATCAAAGATCAATGGTGGATAATGATTTCTCCTCATTATTAAATGAGGGATGTTAAGGAATAAATATGAGGTTTTGGAATGTGTTAAGTATTTTCATTTATAAAGCACGGAGTTGATTTGGTTTGAAATAAGTTTTCATTACATGTGGATGTGGAGAAATGCATTTAAATTTGGCTTTTATTTTTTAATGTATGGTTGCCTTGGGATTCGAGTGTCATGTGAGTATATTTGTATGTTTCCTATTTTACAAAATAAGAATATTCAAAATCCATGTAATTTTTTTATTAGGTAAGGATTATTTAATTAGTTTTTATTAATCAACTAATGGAATAGGATATGAATTTTGTGGGATTGGATGTGCTTATGATAAATAATGAATTTGCTAAGGGTGATGAATAGTGGTTAGGTAAGGGATGTTAGTGTAGATATAATAATGATTAATATAAATATGAAATGTCCCATTTAGGTGTCTAAAATGACAAATATGAATATTATTTCATGATATATTTGAATGTGCATCATGTCAAGTGTCTTAGGCCAATAATACAATGATGAATTAGTGATTTTAGTAATCTTTGTAAAAAATAAGAGACAAATATATCCAATTGTTGAATAACTTGTGAATATTGAAATCAAAGTGACTTAATATATAATCCTTGAATAAATAAATGAGCTCCTACATCCATGGAAAAAACTCACAATGTATAAACAACCTATGCAAATAACAGATCATAAGCAAACAAATAGATTATGTGCTAATGACAACAAACAACCCAAATTACAATGCACATGTACAATAGTATATATTTTATGTTATTAACTAATTATTATAATATCCAACCTTAATGAATAAAATTTATCTCCAAACTTTCAAAAAAAAAATTACTAAGAGGTTTAGTCATTATGTCAGCAGTTTGATCTACTTTAGGATAATAATAGAGACAAATGTCTTAATTATCAACTAACTATTAAATGCAATGGTGACTAAATTAAATATTATTAGTTTTTACATGACATATGATTTTTTATCCATATTTATAACACTATTTTTTTCACATAAAATTGTGGATGGTGTTTCTTATTCAAGTTGACAATTGATAAATATCCTTCATAGTCACATCCTCTCACATTCGTATTGAAAACTACTATGCTATTTTTTATTCAATATAAGATAAGGAAATTGTTAGTTTAATTTTTATATGCCATAATATTAATCCTAAACAAAGAGTGAGGACATATCCTATTGTATATACAATTGTATGAGATGATCAAGCCCAATCAGAATTAGTATATCTAATTAGCATGAAGTCAAAAAATCTAACATATAGAATGCCAAATTCAAGATATTATTTGACATATATGGGAGGTCATTTTTCAACTTTCCAATGTTCCTATTAAATCTTAGACATGAACTATGAAAGACAACTCAAAAAAAAAAAATGAGTTTGGTTAGATGGTAGTAAGATAAATTAAACTACCTACCAATTTCTAATATATTAATTCAATAAATCAGTGAAAAATTAGTGTAAGTTAAAATATTTATCAAAAATTATATAGGTGTAACTATTTGGTTACAAGTAGACATTCTAATTTTTTTTCTAAAATAGCTTTTAAATACTTGGTGTGTGATATAAAAATGGTATAATTATACTTTCAACATTATACACCTAAATACTAATGAAGTGATATTAGATATATCATTTTAAAAATATAATAAATGTTAGCTTTCATTGTTGAATTAAGTCAACACTACTTCTTGTGATGAGATTTTCAACATTGAACACTAGGATCATTATGTCATCACCAACAATTTTTACATAAAGAATTAGTTCTTAATATTCCTTTTTAAACCAAAAACTTTAAGGTACTTAACAATTTTGAATCAACACTCACAAAGAGCCTACTTAAGTCTTTACAATGACTTTACCAACCTCTAAACTATATGTTCTTTTTAAAGAATCTAGAACCCCTACGATTAGACCATAAAAAATATTCCTCCAAAACTCCATTAAATAAGGCAATATTAACATCCATTTGATATACCTTACATCCAAATTGAGTCTAAATTCTAATAACCAACAAAAATATTACCATTTTTATAGTACGGGCAAAGGTTCCTACATAATTTATCCATTTTTTATGCACATGTCCTTTGGTGACAATATGAGATTTGTACTTTTGTAAAGAAAAATTTGGTTTAAACTTATCTTTATAAATCCATTTACAACCAATGGATTTCTTACCTTAGGGTAATTTTGAAAACACTTAAGTCTTTTTATTCATTAAAGAATCATACTCCACATTCAAGGTAGATTCCCATTTAGGCTTCCCTTTGACCTCTTCAAATGTAATAGGCTTAAATACCTATGAAATAGCTAAAGTAATAGAAAATTTTACCTTATCACCACTTTTCACTACATTTTCCCCTAGTTTCATGGATTGTCACTCCATTTTTTTATGGGAATCCATTTTCACATACATCCTTAATTATGGCATAATTCTACTTTAGTATCCTTTCCTAACCTAGCTAATCTAACTTTGAAAAATGAGAATCATTCTTTTATTCACTAGATCCCTCTCGAGAACATGAATCCTCTAATGTTTTTGAATCTAATCCCTAATTCATTTAAAACATTGAATTTATTTCAACATTATTAACAATAGTATCCCATACATTATGATTTTTAATTTTATCATTATTTGAGAAGAATGGTATTTTATCATCTACAAAAACATTTCTATTTACCATAATTTTGTTTGCAGAGACATCTAATAATACGTGTTAGACTACTTACTATATCCAAAAAATATATATGCTTTTATTTTGTAATCTAAATGAAATCACTTTTCTTCATGAATCAATGAAAAATAAGTGCAATAAAAAACATAAAAAATCACTTACATCAGGTGTTCTACTTGACCATGCTTCCTCAAGGGTAGCATTCTGTGTTTATTTACAAGGAATTATATTAAAGGTGTGCATTATTATATTTGTATCTGATTCTTAGTACCAATAAGGTATATTTTGGCTTGCACCATGCATTGTTCCACCTCCATAACTTTATTATTCCTCCTTTATATGACTCTATTTTTATATGTAGTGTACAAAGTAGTATATGTACGTATACCCTCCCACTTGAAAATTTAATTTTTTTTTAAATATAAAATTGCCTCTATTATCTAATCTGAGAGCTTTGACATATCTACTTGCAATAAAATTTTAGAGAAAAAAATGATTCTTATAAAATTCACCAATTAATAGTAATAAATATGTGTTTGAGACACCAGAAGTGTCTTCAACAGACCATGGAAATCTTTGTATACTAGGTCCAAGAATCCTTTAGATCACCAATCCTTATCAATATTGATGGATGTCAAAAATAAATACCTACTTGACACCCTATATGCACATTATAACTTTATAGAATTGATGGAAGTCCATTAATTATATTAGTCTTACTTAGTATGGAAAAATTCTAATAATTAAGATGTCCATAGCTCTCATGCCAAATTACACTAATATTTTCAAATGTTGCTAGTGTATGTGATTTTTTTAATTTTGGGATTATCCAATTTATATAATCCATTATTACCAATGGTAATAATAACTTTGTAATCATGAAGATTAGTAACCATACATTTACTTCCTTTAAATTTTATACAAATATTATGATTTTTAGTCATCTCATGAATGGACAATAGATATTATTTTCATTTGACTAATGTATTGAACACTCTTGAAGGTATAGTTACAAAAAAAATCAAAGTGATTGGAACATGTCTACATTATCTAACCTAGTGATTCCAACTATTACATAAATAAACAATTTCACTACTAAAATTATTTCTAATGAAAGTAACATATTGGTCTTTATAACATGTATAGTTTCAGGGTGCACCCAAGTCAAAAAATCCATATTTTAAAAATAGTTGGCTGGTTTTGAGATGCCAAAAATGCAAAATCATTAGGTGCATATTATATATCTCCTTAAATAACATTTTCATGCAATGATGTATTTTGACCATTTGATATATAGCATGTTTTCTTTTCTAGGAAAAATTTTCTTGAAATGTGTGGGCTTATTAAAATAATGGAATTTCCATTGTGACCTCTTTTATGTGTTACTACCTTTGAAATAATCATCATTCAATAAAGGGATAGAATTATACTATTATTTTATCTACCTTTGAACCATGCATTAAATGTATTCTACATAATTAATGAATTTGGATCTTTTCTATGATCTTCCCTTTTTTCTTTTAGCATGAGAAGTGTTGATAACCTCTTATAACTAAGCTCTTGAATATCTAAAATCAAATGTAGGGACTCAAAAAATGAATATAAATATGATGTAAATTTATGCATCACCAAACGAACCATATCTTGATCATCCAATAGCATCTCAATAGTAAATAGTTGATCACTAAGATCCTTCAAATGTAAGAGATATTAAAAAAATAACTTCCTTCATACAACTTAGTGGAAAACAAATAATTTTTTAAATACAAACCATTCACAGATTCTAATTCCTAATATTTATTTTTTATATTTTTCCATAAAAAATATGCTATGGTGGCATTTCTTACTTTTGGCACTAAGGTACTATCAACTAGAAATTTTTAAAGTATTAAAGCTTCTTTATGACTTTTATCATAGTCTTTTGGATCATCCTAGAGTGTTTTTTTATTTTTCTAAAACAATCTTGTCAAGATATCTATACTCACACACAATGATTATGTTATGACACTATAAATATTTCTAGTCATTTCTTGTTATGTAAGAAATAATAAATGTTATATATTGGTTTTTTTTGTCTAAAAATTAGAACATCAAGACCACAAAGGATAATTAAATTGTTATGATCCTTACACATAATCATGTAAATATGTATAAATATAATGGAGATAAAAATAAAGTATATTAGTGGGAAAAAATGCCCAGATATGAAATATATTCATAACAGAATGATAATGTTTAAGATAGGGATACACCATACAATACTCATTTATGAAGTAATAACTCCAAAATTATATTTAAAACAGAATACTCCAACTTAATTGATACCCTTTATAGTGATATTCCACTCATTATATATACCTCTATCACTAATAATGGGTGGCTAAACTCCTAATCGCAATGCATGCCAACTAATTACCCAATATAATTAATACTAAAATTTACCCATATAACTCCATAATATACTCACTAAGAAGATGTGTGACACATGTTGGTATATAGACCCACTAATAATATAATCTCTTTAGGTACATTACATTTCACCCCATTTAACACTTTTCACTCTGAAAACATGAAAAGAATCCAAATATTAAGTGTGTTTCAAATCATTTCACACTTATCACTATGCTCGATCATTTAGCCAACCATATGTTATATTGGTGAGTGATATCTCTTTGACCATAGTTTTTTATTATATTTCACTAATCTAATTCCATCCATAAATAAAGTTGTTCATCCTTGCCTTCCATACATATCCATAATTATTACTCATATGATTCCATGTTCCACATTTTTTTCTCTTTTAGTCCATGTATAACCATAGTAATTTTTTATTTGATTCCATATAAATACATAGTGATTATGACTATGATACTTCTTGATATGCCTCCATGATTTTTTCCTTTCATGATGATGTGGGTGTATATATTCCTCAATATTAGTATCATTTTTTTTTCTTTGACCTTTTCAAACATTTCCTCTTCTAGTACCTCTATATCTTGAGCAATTGAATTATTTTATTTTTATTGTATATTTTATTCATATTTTAATTCATCTAAATATTTATTAATCTCTTCTTCACCATTTTTGGATTATTCCTTAAGCTCAACCTTGACATTTATTTGTTCTTTTCTAAGTGTTATATTCTATAAATTGACCACCTTTTTCTTGTACCAAAGCTTCATAAAAAAATTTATTTACATTAATATTAAATTTTCCAAAAGTATCCAACTAAGTATATCCAATAAAAATAATCCAACCCATACATATCAAAATCATAAAAACATGAATGCAAAACTTAATTTTCCATAAAAAGCTTCAAATATTCAAAATTTTAAACGTTATTACCTTTCAGTTGAGTGTCCTTAATTTTCTTTGCTTGACCTTGTAGTTGGTTGGCCAAGTCAACATTGATGAATTTATACCTATTTCTTTGATTTACAGAATAATAACCTCATTTTTTTGAATTCGTCTATAGAATTTAAATATTTAAGCTTCCTTATTTGAATCTAAATTGGTTGAATCCTTAGCCTCCATCTCTCATTATTCTATTTCCTTATTGTTGGTGTAGGATATTTATTATTCTAATTATTTTTTAAATGGATAATCCCTACAAATGTATCTTCAACTTGCTTAGGTGATTCTTTAGTCTACATTAGTTGCTGTCACTTGTCTTAGCTACGTGGTTGTTACACATTTTTTCTTCACTAGTCTATTATCAATTAACTCCATGATTTTAGGTGGAAGTTACATGTTTTTTCTCCTATATAATACTCCTATTATAAATATATTAATTAGTCAAGGAAATTATTACACATCTTCTTGCATATTTAGGAATATAAGTAGGGCCATTTTTGTTCAGAATTCTTGTATGCCCACTTTACCATAAGATCACCTATTGGCCAATTCTGACATGGTATCAGATATCTAGGTTATAGCAATGAAAATCAACATATTTTTTATTTCTATTTTGTATTATCTTTAATTTATTAAAAGGAAAATACATATTGCTTGTATATGCATTTGCATGAAAGGTTTTTGATGTAGATTTGAAAGGCTTATTACAGTGGATTCTTCCATGGCAGCTAGGAGGTTTTACACCCTATTTTTTATTGTTTCATCCCAACCCCACACATAGTTCATGGTCTTTGAAAACCTTCTCTGTGCCATTAGAGCCTCAACTTCCACCATTGGTGGATTATTTATCTACAAGGTTAGTCACAACATCTTGTTCTGATTTAGATCCTTCAATCTAGTCTTTATACCATATGCATTCATTTAACCATCTAGTCTCGATGTTGTATGTATTCACTCATCTTAACTAGTCTCTACGTATAATTCAAAGGGGTTATCTTATCCATCAACTATGCAGTTGATTTAGCAAGCTCAATTTAAGCCAGGGGAAGACATTGTGGAGGTAGCCATCCTCCATCGAGATCCATAAACTTCATCAACATATATTAATTTATTGTTAACGTACCTGGCTTCCATTTTTTAGTTTTTGAAACTTCATCATTTATACATATAGAATCACCTTTGACTATTAGAACTACATTCGATAAAATACAAACATAGGCACCACTTTCTTGTTATTAAATCACATAGACTTAGATGTCATTCAACAAAAATAGACCTACTTACTAGTTTGGCATCCTACATATATGTTCAATGCTTCATTTTGGGGCATGGGATTTTATTTGAGTCACCCATTTCACTAAGTCCTTGTGTGCTCCCTCTAAGAGACACGACAAATTCAGAGAAAAAATTCACAATTTTTTTGAGAATTTTCTATTTGCAGGCCTGCATATGTTGATGTTCTAAATCATCAGTATTATGCTCTTATTATCATCATGAACTTACATTAGCTCCTTGAATAAAATCTGTAGGATGATCTAGATCTAATGACAATAGTCTAAATAATAGTTGATCTAATCTATAATGGCATTTACCTTCCTTTATGAAATCATGAGCCCTTTATTTGACCTAATCTATGCGCTAACTAAGCTTGAGTTGAGAGTTTGAGGGGATAATTATATGGTTTTCACTCATTTTGTGATATTATTTATAGCGTGATTTGTAGTCTTGTATGTTGTGACACCCTGAGTTATTTTGCTTGGTCAACCTCAATTTTTAAATCATGGACTTGCATTCTCCCCCCTTGGCAGTGTCATATAACTTTTTTTCTCCTAAATCTATCCTAATTTCCTTTTTTTTAAAATTGGCTATTTTTTAATTATTAATTTTAAAATAGATTTAATTTTTTAAATTAAAACACCTTTTAAGAATCATTTTCTAGTAAAGTGCATGTAGGGGTGTATAGGCAAGTTGTTTTTGACATTAGTTAACTTGAGGAGGATTATGGTTCTATGCCAATTCTAAAAAAATTATGTAAGGCTATGTTTTTCTTGCATACCTTTGATCATTTAAACCTTTAGTGCAAAATTCATTAAAAATAGGCCATAAATGATGGGAAATATAAATTATCATAACTTTTGATCAATAACTCAAAATATAGTTCTTTTTTTCTACAAAAGTGCCTTATTTTTCATTTTTGATCCATTGGTTGTATTTTTATTATAAATTCATTAAAATTATAAAGTGCCATACTCAGGGGGGTTATAGGTTCTATGGTTACTACTAATTTATACATTATACTGTGTGCACCAATTACTCACATGTGGATGCATTTTTAGTTGTGTCTTACATCCCCATTCTGAGCATTCATTATCCCTCATCACTCTAGCAATGATCGCTCACTTGGATGCATTCATAACTATGCCCATCATCCTATTAATGAATGTGCTTCAAGGGTTTATTGTAGATTTTACCATATAGTCTTGTACTTTATTTATGTCTTCTCTTAATCATGACGACTCCATTTGAGAGACTTCATAGGAGTAAGGTTGGGTCTATGCCAATGGTCCTTCTTGGGAAGACCAATTATGCTTCATGAAATGTGTACATGGAATGTTCATTTATAGGTTAGGAACTTATTACATTCTTATATGGATAAATTCCTAATCTTATTGACCTAGGTCAATTTGATAACTGGGAAAAATCTTAACTGTGTATATGATCATTTTTTGTTGCATGTTTCATGGGATATACACCACCATGTGGAGCACACAAGGTATCCTTCCACTATTTTGAGTACTCTTCATAGTCTTTTTAGTGATACTACTATGTTTTATGTCACATCTCCACCTCCTCTTCCTATTATCTCTTTTGAGACTATTGTACTCTCCCCTCCTACTTCTTTTTATTGTGATGAAACATCCACGGTGGATAGTTCTCTTCCTTCTATCAATCTCCCACTATAGGATGAGATTTTGCCAAACCTTAGTTGTCTCATTATAGATTCTACATCCATTCTTGTGCAAATTATTGCTCTTGTAGATCCTTCATAGACTTATATAATTTTGGAGGACTTTATTGATTGTAGTGAGAATCTACACATTAAGATTATCAATGACTCATATGTTATTGTAGACATTCATCTTACAAATCTGAGTGCTTCATTTGCAGACCAGAGTTCAATTTTGATGGCTATGGAGCCTTGTTCTCCTCTTCCCATGGACATTACTTTCGTGAATGTTCCATGCCACTCTTCTTGTTTGTATGTAATGAGGGTACTTATAAACCCTCTTGTTATCTCCCTTTCATTATATGACTCCTTATTTCCATCTTTAATAATTAGGATTGTGATTTGTTATCAGAATTTGGCACATTTGAGTACTAACATGGATAATTTTAAGCATTTTCCATAGATCTACATCATTATTCCTATCTGCAATCCACTTGAGTGGGAATTAAGTAGATTGATAACTTGGGGTTTCTTTCTTCCAAAAGGAAGAGACATCATTTATTGTAGAAGGACCTACTATAATATTCATCATGTGACATTTTACACTTACCTTCTCTCTCATCCTTGTGGAGACATATATCTTTCATATTTTGTAGGATATCTAGATCATCACTATGTACCTAGGTACCTCATTGAGTCTCATTTTTGGGGCCCGATTTTCTAGCCCACCTAAGCTATGCTTAAGGCAGGGTGTTAGTGGGATTTATAGTCATATATTCTATTCTTTGTCTCTCTTTTAGGGAGGGAGTTTTTTCCCACTAGGTTTTTTCCTTTTACTCCATTTTTTTGAGAGTTGCATTATACGTGGGTACCTCATCAGGGCTTGTTGTTAGGCCCCATTTTTTATTTTCTACCAATCTAAGCTACACTTAAAGGGGGGTGTTGGTGTAGGATATTTATTATTCTATTTATTTATTAAATGGATAATCCCTACACATGTAGCTTCAACTTGATTAAGTGATTATTTAGTTTATAGTAGTTAGCTTTCACTTATCTTAGCTAAGTGGTTGTTATACATTTATTCTCCACTCGTCTACTATCAATTGACTCCATGATTATAGGTGGAAGTTGCATGTCATTTCTCCTGTATAAGAAGCCTATTAAACATTTATTAATCAGACAAGACAATTAGTTCACATCTTCTTGCATATTTAGGAATATAATCAGGGTCATTGTTGTTTAGAATTCTTGTATGCTCACTCTCCTAGAATATCACCTGTTGGCCAATTCTGACACTTATCTTGCTCATAATTATTAAAATAAACTCCTATTTTATTATTATACCACTTATCCTCCATTTTTCCATTATTATCATTAGTTTCTTTTTCAACATCCCATTTATTTAGGAAAGCTTGTTCCTATAAAAAATTATTTCAATCTTTTTACACTTCAGTATACCAAACAAATGTAGGACCATAGAAAGAAATAAGAAAATAAGAGTGCCACAAAAGTGAATGAAAATAGATCTCATTGATTTTGAGCCATATTTTTTAGCATTAATATCCTTATCTCTAGAAAAATAAATTGGAAACCCCATGATCCACAATCATAAAAACTAGGTTTTCAAAAATAACTGCATTCACTACATCTCTTTTGCTATCAAATATCTAAGAATAACAATATGTAAAAAAATAGATAAAAATATCTATTTTGAGTTAAAAAAAATAGAAATTGATTTTCTCACCCAAAATAGAAGATATGGATATTTTCCATGGGTTGCGTATAATTTTTTAATGAAAATTTAAGTTTGAAAGGTCATCTTCATATCATTGTATCTCCCTTGACATTTCTCATAATTCTTGGTGTGACCAATTTTTGGAAATATCTCAAATTCATCTTTCTAGTCATGATTTTTTTTGAACTGGATGCCTATGTGAGGAGAAATATCTTTTGCAATAATTAATCCTTATTCTTGTAAAAAAAATTGTGAAATAAAAATTCTCCCACTTTGCTTAAATTATTGATATAATACTAAATGTTATGATCTTCACATATAATCATTGAAAATATACATAAATCTAATAGAGATCAATACAAAATATATTAGTGGGCCAAAATTATCAAATATGAAATACATTAAAAATATAATGATACTATTTTAGGTAGAGATATAACATACAATACTCCCTTAGGAACGAATAAGTCCACAATTATAATTCGAATAAAAGACTCCAACTTACTTGATATCCTTTACAATAGTATTCCCCTCTTTATAGACTTATATCACTAATAATGGATGGGTAGACTCCTAAATCCAATGTAAGGCATCTCGTTACCAAATATATTAAATGCCATAAATTACCCATATGACTCCCTAATATACTCACTAAGAAGATGTGTATTACATGTCATCATCTCCACCCACTAATAATATCATCTATCTAGATACATTGCATAAATGTATAAAATAAAAATATTTATACTAAAATTATATACATATAAATGAGAAAAGGGATTTCAAACCTACAAGCATAAGTTATGCATGATAAATATAAGGGTTTAAACTTTTACATATATCAATGAGCATGAGTGACCACGTTTCTATTAAATATTATAATGAGGTTTATTTTTTATAATGATTTATATATAAAAAAGTCTTTAAATAAGGGTTTTGAATTTATTTAAAATGTTTATAGACTAGTAGAATGGAGGTTTATGGTTAATTATGGTTTAGGGTTTTGTGTGGTATTTTCCTATGATTACATATTTAATTAAGGTGTAAGGTTTTGTTTGGAATTTTATTTTTAATTAGAGTTTGAGGTTTTATTTTTAAGATTTTTTTAGAGTTCATTTTCAATTATGGATCATGGTTTTATCCAGGATTTTATATAATTAAGGTTTAAGGTATTTTGTAGGGTTCATATTTAATTACCCTCCAAGACTTGAGGTTTGAGTTTGTATTTTATGTTTTTATTTGGGGTTTGAAATTTTAAATTTGTACACATCAAATTTTAAAATTTAAGGTTTTGATGAGGGGGTTGTGGTTGGGGGGGGTTTATATTTTCAAATATTAGAGATTAAATTATTGTATAATTATATTTAAGATTTGAAATTTTGGCTCAAGGTTTTAAATGCAGGTTCTGTTTAAATTTAATATATTTAAATATAAATTGGAGATTAATAATTGTAAAAATAGGATATATTTTGACTACAAATTTCAAAATTTAAGGTTTAAAATTTTAATATAGGATTTATCATTTTATCAAACATATTCTAATCTCAATATATACTTTTACAAAAAGAAAATTACTTTGCTAGGGTTTCCCATGGTCAACTCGCCTTTGCTTGTGTGGTTTCTTACCATCTTTACATACCACATCTGTAAGACTTTTTAGGGGTCATGCACATTTATTACATTTGATGCTCTACCCTATGGGTAGGTCAACCATATATAATGGCTTCCCCACTCTTGACTATAAATTTTGTTGCAGGATATGAGAGAAACGGATCCCAAGAGAGCCCAAAAGTTTATCCCAAAGGTCTTCAATAAGGTACTCCCTCTACCCTTCTTTCTCAGCCAAAGGTATGTCTTGCTGATGACACTATTAAAAATACATGAAAATGGTACGATAATTTTCCCTTATTACTTATTTTATTGTTCGAGTCCCTTAGAAAGAGTAACTATAGAATTAGTTTTGCCACCACTAGGAACTAGCGGGCATTTATGTGGTTGGAATCAAAAAGCTTACCAAACATTTTTTATTTTTCACCTTAAAAGAGTCATTTGAAGTCCAAGCCCTCCTTTCCAAATCAATATGTTAATTTATTCAAACATGCTCTTTATTTTATCCAATTAGAACCATGATTTCATGGCCATAGAACAAGCTTCTCTTCGAGTTCCCATATGGGTTGAACTTCCCATCTTGTCTGTGCACCTGTGGACATTTATAGACCAAATTATTGTGCACATTAGATGCATTATTTTCCATGAAAATTCGAAGTGGTTTTCCTCCCACCCCAAAAAATGAGTTTGCATTCAGGTCACAAAAAGTTGTGTACTTCAACTTTCCTAACACTTACTTTCAATGTCAGGCATTTGGCCATCATATTAGATATTTCCCCCTTATGAGATGTTTAAAACCTTCCTTGGCCCCTCCATAACCTAAGAAGCACAACATGGAAAACAATAGGGATAACCAGACCACGGTCTATTTCAAGAAGCCTTAGCTAGCATTAAAACCCTCCTTCCCTACCACCTCCTCTCCAGTTGACAAGCCTTCTTAGGAGATACCCAATCTACCTCACCTTATTATTATAGTCCCTTAGGCCCAATAGATCAAAATTTCAATCAATTCTAAAAATTCCTTGGACTTTACCACTAGGATATCCTTAATTAGTGGCTCATTCTCGAGGTTGTCTTACATCCTACCCTATGGTGATGATGACTCTCCTTGAGATGACCATGGTTATAAACATTGATTTATTATGCCAAGAGTTTTTTATAGCCTAAACTAGTGTAATAATTTTATTATTCTAGCATATTTTGAGGATGGACAAGGGGGATTCCACATAGACAATGTTTCCTAGTGAATGTTTTATTTCTTACAGAGTCCTCTCAAAAATACTCTCTATACACTACCTATCAACAAATAATCTCTCTATATTTTTTTTATCTGTAAGAGGTTAAAGTTGTAGGTTTTCTTCTACAAACTTCATTGCATTATTTTTGGAAGGATGCCACCCATTTTTACACTCTACATGAAGATGGGTGTGGTGGTGCCCACATATTAGTCTGACATAAGTTCTCCCACTTCATTATTTCCATGTGGGAAGACACGTCACATTGGGATATTTAAGTTCTTTTAGACATTGTTATCCATTTATTTGGCATTCTTAACATTTATGCCCTTAATGATGGTCATAATAGATTTATGCTTTTGTGCCCCTTATATGGAAATCTTCCCCTACCATGTGGGTCATTTATGGGGATTTTAATATGATTGAGAGTTCAAAGGATAAATTTGGTGCCTTGCCTATGTGGTGGTGCATCAAAGAATGTGAAGGATGGTATTATTTCAATAATAAGTGGGGTCTTGTCATCCCTCTCCTCAAATGACACTCAATTAATAACATGTTTTGGTTTACATGGTCTAATTATCATGATGGGTATCATCACATGCTAAAAAGTCTTGACCATTATATTTTATTGGAACAAAATACTTTCTCTTTCTTCAACACTAATGTCCATCCTATCACTATCTATGTATACTTGGTTCTCTCCAATCATAATCATAACTCTTGTAAAGTGGAATTGGTCATAGGGAAATACAAGGTGCCATGTAATCATTTCATCCTAAATAATTATCTTTTAGGCCACACAAACACCATTTGTATGATTACCCAAATATGTAACTTGGACCTTCACCTTCCTTATGCTACCAGTTAGATTGAATGGTAGAATGAGGCCATTTTATGCAACACCACTTTCCTATGCCACTATGGTAAATAAGTTTCATGAGTCAAGAAACGTAGTGAGGATGTTGCACAAGGAATTCTTAATTATCTCCTCCCTCTTTGATCTCAATCCTTTCGACACTACTTTGTATAATATTTGTACCTCACTCAAACACCACATTAAGGTGGTGGATACCCATACTGCCAAAGGGGCATGATTACATGCCTGACTACACTAACTCAAAGTTTAAGATAAGTATTCTAAGGACTTATTCAAATACTTCATATCAAAACAAGCTCATGATCAAATCAATGTCATTTAATAGGCCTAATATAGGCTTACTTCCCTTTAAGACACTGATTTGGCATTCGGGGATCATTAAAAGCTAGTGTTCTAAGACTAAGAAGTTACACTAGAAAGAGTTCAAGATTTACAAGAGTGCCTCGATGTGATTTCTTACAAGGTTAGATCGGCCAACCAATGGCTCTCATGAATCTCCCTTAACCCTCAAGGAAATCATAGAGGCTCTAAAATGCATGAATAATGACAAAACCTCAGGCCTCAATAACTTTCCCTATGAATTTTATAAAGCCACATGGGATTTTGTTGGGCCCAACCTATTCTAAGTGTACAAATGAGACCTAAAAAACATTCTTTGGGAGATTTAATTAAACAAGGTAATATTAAGTTCATACCCAAAGCAAGCAATATGGAGCTTCTTACTATCTAGTGACTTATTACCTTGTTAAATGTCTCATACAAAATCCTCACCAAAATCTAGCCAATCGGCTCTATTTTATTCTTCCTGCCATTCTTCAACCTGAGCAAACTATTTTCATTAGAAGGAAATATATTTTAAATACAATCTTATTTTCATCTATAAATACATGGAATGGGCTAGAGTTTCTAGTCAGAGAACCATTTTTCTTAATCTTAACTTTGAAAAAATCTATGATATAATTGAGTGGGCTTTTATTCTAGCCATGTTAAAAGCTCTAGGTTTTGGTCAATTATACATTTTGGTAGTCCTAACTTGCTTTCAGATGCCTCAACTTGACTCACCATTAATGGATTCAAGTCTACTATTATTGACCTACAACGTTCCATTATTTAGGGATGTCTTCTAGGTTTGGTGTTATATGTTATTTTCATAGAAGCTTTAGGATATCATCTTACCTCTAGATCCAATTTCAATATAGTTCATGGTATCTCTTTATATGACCACTCTTCTTAAATCATTAATGATAACTTTGTGGATGATATTTTTATTACGCTCTAAGAACAAGTGTGAACCTTCATGGAAGCTATAAAATATATTGATATCTTTTGTTTTGCCTCTAGGTCTAGTTTACAGTAGAGATAGATGTATTAATTCAAACAAATTATGATGCCTATGCCCGACTGGCTTCTCCATTATAATTGGAAATGGATTGTGCATAGAGAATAGTTAAATTTTCTAAGTATCCAGATGAGTTGTTGTAGTATAACATCAAAGGAGTCGATAAAAAGATTGAAACTGGATTACCAAACTATGATCCTTAGTAAGAAAGTTCCAAATCTATTCCTAGATTCTGGCAATCACCCATGTTTATTATTCTTCTTGTTGGGATCCCTTCAAAGTGTCTTCTGATAGTTTATCCAAAATCCTTAGGGATTTTATTTGGTATAATTACAAAAATGACAATGGATTCCATCATGTTGTATAGGATATTTTCTACCTCTCTCAAAATAAATGAGGCATGGGAATTGTTGACCTTTACAGGCAGAGTGCAGTGTTATGTGTTAAATGGGTATTTTTCACCATTGAAGGTAATGAGGCCTGGAATATATTGTTAAAGCATTGTATCTCTTTTAAGACCCCTTAAGGAGAAAATAGTTGGAAGAATATAAGTTTCCACTCCCTTCTCATCACTACAGCTCCTGTTAAAATTGAATGATCTTTTGTTGCCTAAAGCATATGAAAATCCTTTGAAGATGTCAAGCCTCACATTAAATAGATTGGGGATGATTTTCATATAGTTTTATATTACAATGATCATAGCATCTAGTGGTCTCTTATTATGATAAAAACTAATGTTATGATTGTTGAATTTTTAGGAATCAAAGCACGAGGTTTTTTGGAAAGGTATAATTTTCATTCATGATTTGGTTTTTGTTAGGGTTTGGATTACTTGACCTAATTCAAAATTTAAATTTCAATCAAATAATATTGAATTAATTTTTGGTCTTCCTAATCAAAAGATGCTTATTGATGTTATGCTTCAAGCTTGATAGAAAGACTGGTGTTGGAATTATCTAAGAATGTATGGATTAAGTAATGTGAAATTATAAAATGTTTTGTAGGAAGAAAAATTTGGTTTGGAGATTATAGGTAAAGATAAAAAGGATTTAATATTACAAATGCTCAATATTTATAAGTTTGGAGTAAATAATACATCTAAAGATAATATGAAGAAATTATAAACATATATCGATCTTAATATAGTAAATATTTAAAAAAAAATTTAATTATACCAATAGGTGTTCCTTACAATGGCATCCGAAGGGGGTGAAAGGGTGTAATGGCATGAGTGGATTGGAAATTAATTAATTGGAAGCCAACTTAATAAAATAATTTAACATGGGGAGGTGTGGAAGAGTGTAATTAAAAATTAATTAGAAGTCGACTATTTGAGGAATATGAACCGATATACCATTTTAAAATATATATATATATATATATATATATATATATATATATATATATATATATATATATATATGAGCGCAAGGTAGAGGTGAGTTTTTAATTCAAATTTATGGTATTTCTAGTATGTATACAAGAGTCATATATATTTTAATTGTTATTGTTGTACAAAAGATACTTATTTCAATTTTCATTGTTATAATTAAAATTAAAAATATCATAAAAAATTGCCCTAACTACATATCATCTTCCACCATGCTACTATATGGATTGATTCAAAATTATTCAAAAAGAAATCTAAATAAAATACCATGTATTGTATACATATAAACAACTATATCGTATTCTGTTTAAATTTGTATATATCAAATTAATAGATAAATCATTCTTTACATAAATTTTACTACTATTACATCCATTAGAAAGGGCCTCAACCAAAAACCCCTAATTACAATTAAAATAAATTGTTATTAATTTTAACTAAACACCAAAAATAAATTATATAGATATTATTAAAATATAGCTTATCAATTATATATACAAAGCTAATAGATATCCTCAAATATAAAATTATAATATATTCTATATTAAGTTTGATATATCATATTAGTATACAGGTGTAAATATCGTATATTAAGTTAATAACTACATATTTATAGTATATCATATTTACACATATATATCCTATATTAAGTTAATAACTACATAGTTGCACAGATATTGTATTAAGGCCTATATTATTATTAATTTAAATATTCTAATATGATACAGTTATTATTAGTCCCAGAGGGAGACTGTAGGAATCATTCTCCATTAATCTGAAATTAATCTTTATACTTCTGCCCAATTTGATGTTATTGATTTGTATGCCAAAAAATAATTCAAACTTTTGTATTAAAGCCTAAATTATTATTAATTTAAATATTCTAATATAATATAGTTATTATTAGTCCCAGAAGGAGACTGTAGGAATCATTCTCCATTAACCTGAAATTAGTCTTTATACTTCTGCCCAATTTAATATTATTGATTTGTATGCCAAAAAATAATTCAAACTTTTACAAAAAAGAAATAACATATTGTTTAACAAAACAAATAAAAATTCTTATTTTGATTATTCCTATTAGTCCAAAAAAATATACATGTTACGGAAGCCTTCATTTTAATCGATGCAGCCAAATTTGGGGAATCAGAGTGCAGTTAAAGTGGATTCATTTTAATCCTCATGATACAATTAAATCAAGGCAATCACCATTTGAAAGCTTCATTAACTGCAATCAACGTATCACTGTCAATTGCGGTTATAGGGATGGCATGTTTATGTGGTTGGGAAGGGTGGTGCACCTGCTATAAGCAAGTGGTGAAGCCATCTGTAATATCTTAATCTATTATCTTTACACCATATAAATATTTGTGAAGTTAGATGTTATTTTGTGTTTAGGGTTCCAAAGTATTTATAATTATTATTGCTTCCAGTACTGTGTTACGATTCAAACACTAGAAATTTTGACATGCGATTGGTGTTTTTCTTCTGTGTTTTTTTTTTTTTTTAAATTTATTTGGCGGTGAGATAAAACCCTTGCGAGAGTGGTGAGAAAAAAAAATAGTATGCAAATTCAGGATTCCTATGGGCCATTTATGGACCTTTTCTAAGAAGGTAATGATTCATCTAGTTTTAAAACAACCTTATGGATTTTTAACCTACACAACTATGGCCATGAATGACCTCTACTTTAAAATCATAGATATAGCCATACATACAATAGGTAATCACACAATAACCTACAAATATTTACATTTAATATTCTATTCAAGGTATAAAACATTAATATTTTAAAAACAATTTCCATGATTAATAAGACCCAAAAAAAATTCACCTTATATGTGTGTGTATGTATGTATGTATGTATGTATATGTATATATATATGTATGTATGTATATGTATATCTGTATATGTATATATGTATATGTATATATGTATATGTGTATATATATATATGTATATTTATATGTATATGTGTATATATGTATTTATATATATGTATGTGTATATATATGTATGTGTGTGTGTGTGTGTGTGTGTGTATATATATATATATACATATATACATATACGTATATACACATATACATATAAATGGCCCATAGTGTCGATGGGGCAAGGCTCAAACTGGGTTCACACAAATCTTGGTTTGCTTAATTTGGATCAACAACGTCCTTATGGTCATGTTGGGGGCCCTACCACTCATATTCTTTTGGCCCTGCACTCCATATTTTGCTCGTAGCCTTCTTTTGCCGAGCTCTACAAGGTGTAGTGCAAGGTATGCTCTTAACTCTTGGTTGATTTTCATGTAGGAAAGGGTTACCACTATTGAGTACAAATTTTTTCTTCAATCATTTAAAATGAAACAATTTAACTTCTTACATTTGTGGATATTCTTGCAGGAAGTAATTTTTTAACATGAAGTGAATTTACAACTTGAAGCTTGATCCCTAAATACTTTAGAATTTTTTTCATGCAAGCTTTGCCCATATTTTGATTATATCTTGTTCGATTGTATTTACTATTATTGAAGGACAAACTTGGCTTGTTATGTCAATCAGCTAGGTAATTGGAATTTTTTGTGGGACTTAAAATTATTAGGCTTGTGATGTCTTTGAAGCTTGATTTGTCAACACCTTTGAGTGTTTGATGTGAAAGGTTTTCTATATGTTCATGTTTTTTCTTTTCTTGTGTAATGTGTTTTTTATTAGCTTTTTGGTTAAGTGATAATTCGATCATTTTTTCATCATAAAAGGATCTCAGGGTTTGTTGTTTGTTTTATTTAATAGTGAACTTGATGTAATTCATTTAGCTGGAAAATGACTCTGATATTTGTTAAAAGGGAAGTAGGGTTTTTGGCATTTAATTGTAGCCCAGTGTATCATCCTGATTTCCATGGTTTGATTCCAGTGGAGATAGTGTTTACCATTTATTATTTTTAGGTGAGAACTTTCTACAATTTAACATCTTAGTGAAAAACTTTGTGGGAATTATATGATATTTATTATTTTCAAGTGACAATTTTTTGTAGTTTAACATTTAGTGGAAAACTTTGTGGGAATTATATCTTTTTAATGGGTATGTAATGTCTATGAAACTTGATCTCTCAAAATTTTATGTGTTTGACAAACAATTTTAATAATTTTTTGTTTTGCAAATGCTTTACAATTCTTTGATTAGTTTTTTCTGTTAGGTTAGTCTAAACCTGACTTGTTTATGTATTATCTAGGAAATGAGTTGGCAATTTCAAAGGCTTTCAAATGTACTATAGATTCCATCATAACTATTCATCAAGAGTGAAGCTTCTTGATGTCTTTATAGTGTTATGTAATAAAAATTCAAACATGTGTTTCTAGCTCAAGCAATGATTATGATGACCAGGCAATGACCAAGCTCATAGTTTGAGATACACTTTGAGCTTCAACTTTACTTTCTTTCTCAGTTCATATCATGTAGGGACTTGGCACTCTGCACCCTTGCTATCAAGGTTGTACCCTATATGTGTATATTAATTATATACCCCTGTATGCTAATATGATATATCTTTAGTATATCAATCTTCAATATTTTCATTCTATGTAGGGGTGTAAATATCATATATCATTTGATAACATAGTAAATTAAGATATTTTACATCTAATCTATAATAAAAATATCTACTAATATTACAGGGTACCTATCTTATCTCTAAATCTCATATTTATTCTCGATTACATAACTACAATAATCATTATCATACGATAGAAACTAATAATATTAATTGGCTATATTACTATAATTATATTACCTAAATAGATATTAATTAAAAACATAGTTACCATATTCTTATGAACATAGTCCATATACCATTCGAATCAAATTTTTTGATCAAAATGAATTTGTTTGAATCAAACTTTTTGAGCAAAATGAATTTGTTCAGTTAAATTCATTTTTTGAAGGAATATTTATTTTTTTAATATTTTTATTCATTAAAATCATTTTTGTGGGGGGATAGTCAACATGATAAAAAAAAAATCAAAACCCCTAAATTTAATATGATTTAGTATTTACCATGGTCTATTTTGCTTTAGCATATACGGGAGCTCACAATTGAAAGTTGAAACCATGGAAAATAAGGTTTAGAAATTCTAGCACATGATGAACATGGTTGTAGTCTAGTAAGTGGTAAGCATGTCAAATGGTGAACAGGGAAGTGGAAACCTGAAACAAGCAAGCTTCAAGACCTAAATGGCAAGCCATAGATGGCAAAACATTTTAACTTTTAGACTTTAGCAACTCAACAATGACATAATATTTTAACATCGAGTGAGGTAAGTTTTATGATTTACGTAGTATTTTTTTTTATCTTTTAATATTTTGAATTTACTTTTACTTTTATTTTATTGTTTGAAATTTTGAATGTTTAATAATTTTAATTTGATACTAGTAATATTAATTTAGAAAATACTTTAAAATTATTACTATAGTATTTACTATTTATGTATTTTTAGTTTGAAATTATTATTTGTATTTAATAATTTATTCTAATTTTTTTGTGTTGATTTAAAATATATTTTAAGACTATATATTTATAATTTTTATTTTTGTGTTATTAAAGTTTAACAGTCTATTAGTTTGTGTTGTCATGTGTTATCAATTTATTTATGTTTATGTTGTACAAATATGTATGATGTATTTATTTTTTATAATTTACAAAATTTCCTAACGAAACTACCAAATTTACCAAACCAAACTTTTTTTTAAAATCCTGAAATTCCAAACTGTTTTCCCCTTACAAACAATCTAAACTTTTCGAACATGGTAACTATGATTAAATATAATTCTATGGTATTACCACCTTAATGGACATAGATATCATACATAAAATTGAGATATCATTTACATTAAACTAAAAGGGGGTAAAAATATTATTAAAGACTAAAACCGGCACAAAGAGAGTTACATAGTTTTATCCTGGTCAACTAAATGATCCAGCGTAAGAGATAAATGCGAAGGCAGCATGCATTGATCAAAAATATTCCAAGTCGGCCCATGCTCAGAGGCCCATTTGGCCAAGCAATCAGCCACCTCATTCCACTCTCAGGGAATATGCTTAAAGCACATCGAATCCAAAAAAGTACAAAGCTGAAGAACTTGTCACACCACTCCAGCAAGATGCCAATCCACCGTCTCCAAATCCTGATTATTCAGCAAGTTAATCACAATGAGTGAGCCTGACTCGTAAATAACTCTTTTCCAGCCTAGATGATAGCACTATTGAACAGCCACTAGGATCGCCTGAGCTTCCATTAAGTTATTCGTGTAATGGCCCTTGTGGATGGAAAAGAGAAAATGAATTTTACCCGAGCGATCTCTCCCCACTCCGCCTATACTGTCAAGGGACACCTGGAACAATAAACATGCTTCGATGCCTACTTAGTCAAGATCTTGCTCTACCAATTAGAGCACATATGATTACTTCTTGTATTAGCAACTAAACACGGAATTATACCAGAATCAATAAGTAACTAGAAATATGAAACAACACAGGAATTTGAGAGACAATACACAATTTTATTAATAATCACTCAGAAGAATATACAATAAGAAAGATGCCACTTCTTCCTCCACCTCAAAGGTTCACCACACCTCAAGACCTTCTTCCCTCTCTCTCTCGGTCCCAACAATCAACTCTAATACAGAATTGATGTTCACCTCTCCAACCAGTCAGTAACATGGTGCCAATTCACCAAGTACATAACCGTACTCCAAGTAGATCCCCTACTCTCTGCTGCTACCTGCAAATCACTAGACCTTACTCACCAATGGAGATCTCTTTACACCCCTGAAGAACCCTTGTCCTTGCCTCATCAAGTCCTTATGATTCTTCAACCAGTACCCCGATGGATCAGCTCCTTGACCTTGCAGACCTTGCAACTCTCCTTGATCATACACACTCAGCACCCCTTTGGAACTAGGAGGAGCTACACGAGCTCTCTCTAAAAGCTCTATGGCTTTCTAGCACACATTTACAATACAATCATGAGTCTATTATATAGATCTCATCCAAACAATAATTAGACATCTAATACAATAATTAAATCCGTAGATCTCAATCTAAAATTAGCTCTCATCATGCAAACACTTGGTTCGTCAACCAACTGCCCGTAATAAACTCGCAGCTCGAACCACAGGTGACCGACGTCGGTCCCTGTCTGCCTAGGGATCGCCAACGCCGGCCGACTTTTGACCGTCATTGATTGCTTCCTATCTCCTACCTGTTGTCGTCGGTTGGCCTGACCGACACCGGTGTCTGTGACTCTCTGCAACTCTTCTGCAACCTCCATAACTTCTCCTGTTTGCATCCTGGTGAAGCTTTTAGCTCCACAACCTAACAATCTCCCACTTGGAGATAAACAGCTGCACCTGTACCTATATCTGTAGCTCGTCTAATTTGTTTCCTGGCTTGTATCCCTCTTCAAGATCAATCCTAAAGACCAACCACCACACAAACTGTGATGCTGCACCTGTCATTCAAGTAACCTGCCACATCCGAACCTACACATCCATGTAGTGAAGAACTTGACCTTGCATAACAAGAAACCCTGCTGCTAGTCCCACTGAACTGCCCTCCAGTACTCCTTCCTTGAATTGGCTCCAAACTTTCTGACAACCCCCACTGCTTGGGAAAATTTAGGTCTACAATAGACCTCATGTGATTTCAAAACCTGTTTCAAGCTAAGCTTGAACTGTCCAGCCATTGGTGTGCTTTTTGATTTTGCATCCTGCGTAATGAACCTCACCAACACCATCTTCACATCAGCTCCCACTAGAGATAAAATCTCCATGTCTCTTATGCCAAAGAATTTCGCTACTCCAAATTCCTCATGACACACCTCTAAACTAACCTTACCTTTTAGCTCAGCAAATCCCTGTATCTACAAAACCTGCTAGCAAACCATCCACATACAGTAACTGGATAATGTCGCAACTCATCATCCACCTGGTAAGAATAAAACCACAATAGTTACACTGACATTGACTGAAGCCATGCTTAGTCATCCACCTGTCAAAACCTGTACCACTGTCCTGCAGCTTCTTCAAGACCATATGCCTTGGCCTTCTGTCTCTTGTGTCCATCCACTCTCTTCTTTAAAATGGGAATCCATTCCGTCTCTCAGTGATTTCTTCCAGCTGACAACTCTACCAACAAACACTTGTTTGGTTCTTCTCCAAGGACTCACACTCCTCATCCATGCCAAGCTCCCACTGTATCTGGATTCTACCTGCATTGCCTCTTCACATCTTCCTGGTTCTTGACCATCAATAAGCAATATAAAGAAGGTGAACAACAAAAATGAGGTTCACTTACCCTTTCTGACCTCCACATGAGCGTTTGAGACTTGTTGATAGCTTGATGTCCACCTAATATCCGTTCTAGTGACCGATCTCGGCCATCTCCCAGTCTACTCCCGACCGATGTCGGTTCCCTGTACTTACCCTGACTACCGACGTCGTTTCCCTGGCCGACGCCGGTGTCCCTTTTGCTGACGTCAGTTCCTTATGATCGACGTCGGTCTTCCTGTTGCCGACATCGGTTACTGTCTGACTGATGCCGGTACCTATGTTCGTCTGTGAGTGATAACTTTTTACCCGCGAGCTCTCCATGGATCAAAATCTTAATCAAATCAACCTTGCTCTACTCAGAATAAATCAGTTCCCTCACCTGATCTCTGTCTATCATCTCCTCTATGAACACCAAGGCTTTCCAGTTCTTTAGCTTGTCAAAAACATCTGTCTTTCGCTTCAAAACCTGCATTCTCCTTCTACATATGTGACCAAGCCCATGAAGCCACATCTCTGTAACAGAAGGTGAATCAATAATATAAGTAGATAGATAAAGGATACCTACTTTCTTACCACCATCTAATTCAAGTGTATCCGCTGTGAGAGTTACAATACAGCTCCCATCACCCAAAATTCTTGAAGAAATTAGACTCATCTCCAAGACTGGTACCTTCATGACTTCCTTCAACCACTGTGTGTCATCCATCTGCAATTTCAGCTTCACTTCCCCTTCATCAATAATCTGACAAGGCTCTCCAGCTCCTAAATAAATCTCTCCAAAGTCTCCAAAGACATATCCATGAAAAGATGCTCTATTTCAAACTGCATGGAAAGAGGCAAAAGAATCTGTGAACCAAGATTCCACTTTATCCAGAACATCCTGTGCAACATCCCCTGCAACATCTGGTCCTCCCTGTTGATCTGCAACCAACCAACAATCTTTATTTACCTGCTCTTTCTTTCCAACAATCAGACCATTTGTGCTATTCAGTTTCTCCATTCGTAGCTTAATTCCTTCTGCCATTGCTATACTCCCACTCAATCAGAAACCCCTGTGAGTAACCTGTAATCAACAAACACTACTAGATCTGAAACCACCTGTTAGTCAACCCAACCAAAAGCTCTGATACCACTTGTCAAGGGACACCTGGAACAATAAACATGCTTCGATGCCTACTTAGTTAGGATCTTGCTCTACCAATTAGAGCACATATGATTACTTCTTGTATTAGCAACTAAACACGAAATTATACCAGAATCAATAAGTAACTAGAAATATGAAACAACACAGGAATTTGAGAGATAATACACAATTGTATTAATAATCACTCAGAAGAATATACAATAAGGAAGATGCCACTTCTTCCTCCACCTCAAAGGTTCTCCATGCCTTAATACCTTCTTCCCTCTCTCTCTCGATCCCAACAATCAACTCCAATACAAAATTGATGTTCACCTCTCCAACCAGTCAGTAACACACTGCCAGTTCACCAAGTACACAACCGTACTCCAAGTAGATCCCCTGCTCTCTACTACTACCTTCAAATCACTAGACCTTACTCACCAATGTAGATCTCTCTACACCCCTGAAGAACCCTTGTCCTTGCCTCATCAAGTCCTTATGATTCTTTAACCAGTACCCCGGTGGATCAGCTCCTTGACCTTGCAGACCTTGCAACTCTCCCTGATCATACACACTCAGCACCCCTTTGGAACTAGGAGGAGCTACACTAGCTCTCTCTAAAAGCTCTATGGCTTTCTAGCACACATTTATAATACAATCATGAGTCTATTATATAGATCTCATCCAAACAATAATTAGACATCTAATACAATAATTAAATCCACAGCTCTCAGTCTAAAATTAGCTCTCATCATGCAAACACTTGGTTCGTCAACCAACTGCCTGTAATAAACTCACAGCTTGAACCACAGGTGACCAACGTCAGTCCCTATCTACCTGGGGATCGCTGACGCTGGCTGACTTCTGACTGTCATCGGTTGCTTCTTGTCTCCTACCTATCGTCATCAGTTGGCCTGACCGACGCCGATGTCTGTGACACTCCAAAACTCTTTTGCAACCTCCATAACTTCTCTTGTTTGCATCCTGGTGAAGCTTTTAGCTCCACAACCTTACATATACCCATAGGTCCTAGGTTGCCCAACACCGAACCATCTGTGTTTACCTTGAGCGTTCCATCCGCAAGAGGAGACCATCGCCCAGTCTGGTCCACAGGGGCCGTGTGTTGTCTGTGAATGTGTGCTGGAGTGTGAGGAATAAGGGGGACACTGTGAGGAAGAGTGAAAACAAGCTGCAAATAAACTCTAGCCTTGTCCAAGTTCAAACCAGTCGCTGAAGCTCCCTTAGCGTGGAGGGTCTCATGAAGGGAGTTTACAATTTTCCTCCACAGAACTCCCAACTCCCAATGAATGCCCTAAAAAATTCTTCTATTCTATTCTAGCCATATGTTCCACAGAATGAAGGAAGGACCAGTAAACTAGGCCGCTTGTAGAAAAGGATTTTTGGAGGGAGGCTGTCCCAACTGGTCCCAAAATTTAGACAGGGAAGAGGCGTGCCAGCATGGTCGGCCCCAGGTACCCCACCAGGCGTGCCAAATTTGTTTAGCATAAGAACACTGAAAAAACAAATGTGAGATAGTCTCCTCACTATTACAGCATAACACACAAATAGAAGGCCCCAGGAATCCACGCTTACGGAGGTTGTCCCAGGTAAGACATCTGTTATTGACTAGAACCTAGAGAAAAAAATTACATTTAGGACAGGAGAAGTGATTCCAAACCTTCTTCCCCCAGGAGATAGCCATATCACCTAAGAGTTGCCTAATCAAAGCCAGATACCTAGAGGAAACCAAATATTTCCTTGAGGAATCACCTCCCCATGCTAAAACATCCTTATCTTGCAGGAGGCTACATTCTCTAGAAGCCAAAAGCTGGGATAATTCCCTACGGTCCTCCTAGGAGCCTCCAGGTGGCCAATCCGAGGAGTGTTTCCATCTGTATCCCACCGCTGGGCCTAAGCTGAAGGGCTCCTTATAATGAGCCACCATGTCCCATCCAGCAGCAAGAAATGAATCACATAGAACCTGCAAGTGAGGATGAGATGACAACAGGGGGGAGACCCATCCCAGGAATCACTCCAAAAGAGGGCTAATGAATCGCTATTGCATCTCCAAAAGAGACCTCGCTTCACTAGAAAAGCCCCATGCTTGAGGGTGTTCCATACCATCGACCCTCTTCCCTTAAGAGGAAGTCTAGAGATGTCCACTGGATCAACATCTGGAAAATATTTAAGATACAAAATATGGGCCCAGAGATGATTTTGACAGGTACACCAACGCCAGTAGAGTTTGGCCACAAGAGCTTGACTACCTAAAATGACTGAGCGCAACCCAAGGCCTCCATCCTTCTTAGGCTGGCAAACCGTATCCCAATTGAGAAGGCTCCATTTCTTGCTTTGTAGATTGCCGCTCCAAAGAAATTGGCGAGAAAGTGCATGAAATTCTTTGAGGAAATACCTTGGGGCAACCTGAATCATACAGCGGTAAGTGGGAAGGGCCTGAATTACTGACTATAGGAGAGTCACCCTACCTGCAGTAGAAAGCCATTTGTGCATCCAGTGGTTTACTTTTCATTTCAGCTTATCTAGCACCTTTTGCCAGAAGAGCCTAGGATGTCTTCCAGCCACAATAGGAACCCCCAGATACGTGAGAAGAAGAGGTTGTCTGTGAAACTTCAAGATAGTGACGATCCTCTGCTGGATAGAGTCGAGGGTGTTAAAGAAAAAAATGGAGGACTTGTGATCATTGATTTTCTATCCTGAAGCTGCCAGATAAGTGTCCAGAGTGAGTTGA
Organism: Torreya grandis; assembly: GCA_037957365.1. Classification (NCBI taxonomy): domain Eukaryota; kingdom Viridiplantae; phylum Streptophyta; class Pinopsida; order Cupressales; family Taxaceae; genus Torreya; species Torreya grandis. The sequence continues at coordinate 327,238 of JARHVA010005939.1, read as the reverse complement.
AATCCTTTAGCTTCCTGGATCCTAGCCCTTCCCACCAGGGTCGTATCATCAACAAACTGGAGGTGAGATAGAGCAGGTAAGCCATTCTCCCACTGCCATCCCTGAAGCATATTTTGATACACTCGGCACTTGATGAGTCACTCGAGGCCCTCAGCCATGATGATAAATAAGTATGGAGAGAGCGGGTCTCCTTGGCATAGACCTCTAGTCGCGCTGAAAAGCTCTGAGGGGGCTCCATTCATAAGGACCAAGAACGAGGGAGTGGTAACACAACTGAGAACCCATCGAATCCAAGCTTGATCAAAACCAAAGGCTAAAAGAACTTTCTGCAGGAAGCCCCAATTAACTCTATCATACGCCTTAGCCATATCAAGCTTAATAAACATGGCACGTTCCTAGGAGGTGCTCATGGAATGAATTGCCTCTGAGGCCATCACTACTCCATCCAAAATTTGCCTGCCCTCAACGAAACCCCCTTGCTCCTCAGAAATCACTATGGGAAGACAAATCTTAAGCCTCTCCGCAATGAGTTTCATAATTATTTTGTAGACCACGTTGCATAGAGAGATAGGCCTGAAATGATCCAGCTGATTTGCCTACTCCCTCTTTGGAATGAGGACTAAAAAGGTCGCATTTAAGGCCCGAAGCATTTCTTTACTGGAAAAGGACTCCTGAACCACATCCAAAAGATCATGACTAATAACATCCTAGAATTCTTGAAAGAATTTCATTGGAAATCCATCTGGTCCTGGTGCTCTACCTTTGTTCATGTTGAAGACCACCTTCTCCACCTTTGCCCTATCAATAGGCCGCATCAGGGAATCGTCCATTGCCGAAGTAACAATAGAAGGAATGCATGATATCACCATGTTTTCCACAATCTCATCCTGGGGTAAATCATTAGTAAAAAGAGCAGCATAGAACCTTCTAGCTTCCATGGCTATCGCTTGAAGAGATATCATTTACATTATCATACTTAAGATAATTAATATATTTTAGTTAAGTATTATAATTATCTATTGGTGTATTAATAAATAGAGTTGTGTAATAGCTTATAATTATAATTAAAAATGAAAAGTTTTGTTTACATTTATATAATTTTATGTATGATTGTTAATGTTAATTTTGTTTTAAAATATGATATTTAAATATTTATTAATTTTATATTAGGATTATGACTTTTATATCATATTATAATGTGTCTTTCCACATAAATTATAATTAAAATTGGAATGTTTCATTTACATTGATGTAATTTTATGTGTGATTGTTAATTTTATTTTTATTTTTTAAAATATGATATTTAAATATTTAATTAATTTTATATTAAGGTTATGAATTTTATATCGTTTTATGAGTTTTACATCACTTTAAAATTAATTAGTTTATATGTGTGTGTGTGTGTGTGTGGGTAGGTATATATATATATATATATATATATATATATATATATATATATATATATATATATATATATATATATATATATATATATATATATATATACGTATATATATACGTAGATATATACGTAGATATATATGTAGATATATATATATATATATATGTAGATATATGTAGATATATATATATATATATATATATATATATATATATATATATATATATATATATATATATATGTAGATATATGTGTGTGTGTGTGTGTATATATATATATATATATATATATATATATATATATATATATATATATATATACATATATATATGTATATATATATGTATATATATACATATATATATGTATATATATATATATATATATATATATGTATATATATATGTGTATATATATGTATATATATATATATATATATATATATATATATATATATATATATATATACATACATATATATATACATACATATATATACATACATATATATATATGACTAATACAAAAATTATTTAATAAATATGTAGACAATATGGCTTGATGAAAAATGTAGTTTGAAAATGAACAACAGAAAAAATAATATGAATAACAAAAGTAAGAATGTTGAAAAGAATACTCTCGAGAAGACCAAAGATGAAAATGATAATTACTAATGATAGATGAGGATAGAATAAATAAAAAAGAATATGAAATAAAATGATGCACAAAATATAGAGCTGAGTTACCAATCGAAGAGCTAGATGGATAAATGACAGAACATGCAGAATATATGATAACACATTGTGCACAAACTTCTCAACAAGACCAAGATGTATTAAAAAGAAGATTACAAATATAAATGTGTGTAGATAAAATGATTGATGTATAAATATAATTACTACAACAATGAAATTGAGATAGAGTACAAAGACATTATCTTGCAAATAATAATGTCAATGTGGATGGTAATGGTGAAATTTCAATGGAGAGAGAAGCAGAGCATATGATGGAATTTGTTTAAATCCATATTTATTAAAATGAAAGTAGAATAAATTATGTACCAAAAACCCCACAAGAAAGATTGATTGAGGCATTGGAATTCAATTTTACTAATTTTGATGATGATATACAAGGGATTATGAACAATTAAACTGAAGTAACCACTATCAAAAGAATAAATAAAAATAATAATTTTAAAATTAATTAACATATATGACCAAGTTAAATGCAAGGATTCTAGATATATTGAGAACAAATAAATATTAATATAATCAAAAATATTGGTATAGATTTCAAGACTATACATTTATTGTTTCATTGTGAATTAGATAAACTTGTTTCACCACATATGTGTTATATTTGTCAAGTGAGTTAGCTTGGTATGATTATTTGTCAAGCTCTTGAAGGGCCATTTTTTAGTAGATGTCATCAAGAGAAAGGTGTGAACCATTTTTTTGAAGCAAATAACATGGATCTTAGGCCCCAACCACTTGAATTTGCAAACATGACCCAAGTGGAAGAGATGTTGATCACTCGTGTGAATCCAATTATTCAGATGACCCATGCAATAGGAGGACAATACAAATAAAAAGGGCATATTATTTGTTTTCCATAGGAAGTTAAGGAAATTGCCAAAAAATTACCACATCATATTTCAGATCTTTTGATTATCATAGTGCGAAGAAAGTAACAATGTGGAATGACATACAACTTTAATCTGAATGAAGATAATGTATATAATTCACTTAAATATAAGATTGAGCATGATAAGTTCTTTAAATATGTCAAGATTGATGAAACAACACTAAAGGATCTCCTAACCAATAAGCCTACAAATGTGTTCAAAAAATTGAACTCAGTTAACATGGAATTTAATATAGATTTCAATGAATATGTTTTTCTAGGTCTCATACTTGAGATAGATGAAGGTAATATTTTAGATCACACATCATCAATGAAAACTAAACCACCCAATGCCCTGAGATAGATGGAAGTGATTCAATCTTGGGTAAACAATCCAAATGCTAATCCAAATAAACTAATAACTTGGCCACAAATTGGTATATCCCCATTGAATATGTGATAAAAGGATTTTTAGACATGGATTTCCAAACTCTATTCCCTAATGGAATGTGTGATTGTTTATAACCACAACTAAAATGTGTACATTTACATGAATATGTGAAATGTCTGATTTGATATCAAGATAATCATTTTAGAGTACACCCTCGATTTAGGTATCGTACCATGCACAAGATAATGTTAAATTGAGAAAAAAATTCATCAACAATATTTGTAAAGAAAATCCTTCATGAATACCTATTAAAATTGATGAATCATGTGAACACATGGATAATATGCTAGAATCTCACCTTGCAGATCGATTGATGTGATATATAACTACATTATGAGGCACATGATCTTATTGGACAAAGTGTCATACATATTTAATTGACCTTTTACATCAAATTAGAAAGCCAATTATCTTCTTTACTTTAAGTATAGCAGATATGTATTGGCCAAACCTCCATGCACTAATGCTAGGAAATCCACCTACTAATCCACGTGAAGCACAAAGGTGGTGGTGAAAAAACATAATTGACCACCCACATATAGTTACTTATTATATGCACATTATAAATATAGTGTTTCAAAAAGAGATACTACAAAATTTTTTGAAGGTTAAATATTTTTTGTGTAGATATGAATGGAAACATAGGGTGTCTCCACATGTGTATGGTTTTTTTATGGTTGGATGGATCACCAAATATGGACACCTCAGATTGGGAAAATAAATATTAATTTAACTTTACCAAAACATACTTTGATTGAATTATACATGCATGGAATCCTCGAGGAGATACACATCAAAGAAATATACAAGTATGAATTGATTAACAATTCACTTATCTTATATAAAAAAGTAACTATTATAAAACTATAAATGAATATAATTTCATGTGTGATATAGGGAGGACATAATTTGATCTCACATCCATGTTTTAGGAACACATTAAACATTAATCAAATAGATCCAAAATAGGACTATGAATAATTTATTAATTTTGTGGAGTGTCATACCATGTGTAAAGATGGAACCTATGGAAAAAAAGAGGAAGAAAGGTTTGCAGGTATAAAATGCTATCTTAAAAATAAAAAGCACTAGTGTAAAAATATGTATTAAGTGTTTTTTAATATGAATAATAACATAAAATTTTATTTGATGCAGGTACAATGCAACTTGGCATTTGCATCTCGATGGATCAAAACTATATGTAGATCTAGAAAAAGGAGATAAAAAATATGAGCCAAAAAGAAATGATGATTGTGTGAATTCTCATTATATTCATGTGTTTCAATTATGGTGTGCAAATGTAGATTAGCAACCGGTACTATCAAAACATGTGATTGTGAACTACATTATAATGTATGTTTCAAAAGCTGAGAAATGTTTAGAAACATATCAACAAATGTTGATGCAACTTGAAAATTTTGAAAACCCAGAAGATCTTGTTGTACGATTGCATAGACATTTGCTAATTGAAACAATTATCAAAAGAGATATAGGTGTAATGGAAACATGTCACATGTTTCTAGAACTTCCTTTGATGGAGTGTCGTAGGGTATTTGTATAATTGAATGTTGGGCATAAAGCTTTTAAACCAGTATTAAAAGAAGATGAAGAAACTAAAATATATATAAAGTCAATAATTGATGGATATATTGATAAACCTCGCTCAATGGATCATTTACCACTCATTGACGCTCCAAGATCTTGGATATATAATCCCAGAATTAGAAAAGTGGAAAAGGGGAAACCAAGAAAAACATGTGCTATTATAAGGGTATGTCCTAAGTTTTATAGCATCCCAGAACAAGATAGTCATAAATTTGTAGATTTTTGTTGGCCAAAATTACTATTGTACAAACCATTCCGTGATATTGAGATAGGCATTGGCCAAAATGAGGAGACAATAAAATATAATTGGGGTGAATTTCAATATAATCCTTCTCATATAGAGTGAAGGATTGAAATAAATAATTACATTCAAGAAGAAATATAGGATGAAGATGATGGCATTATCCAATAAAATATAACTAAACATGAGTGGGAGATCATATCGGGCCTACACTAAAAACAATATCTACATGTCTCTAAGATTGATATGTTGGGTCGAAGAGATATTGATAGACAAACAATTTGGGATTCAAATTACTTGGTTAAAGAACAAATGAACAAATCTCTTAAATTTATAAGCATGGAAAAAGAAAATAGCTTACTTGCTATGGATGAAATAGAGTCTATTTTTTTTATGAAACCCTTAGTGAGAAACAAAAATTAGAATTTGATATAACTATAAGACATTATAATCAAGGACAAATCACATCTCCATTGTATATGATAATCCAAGGAATGACAAAAATAAGAAAAATCTTATCTTATTGGAGGGATTAAATTGGTACTTCTAGAGTTATCACAACCACATCATTACTCCCTTCTACTACTTGTTCCAATAGGAGTTGCACATTTAACATTGATGTATCAACAATACATACAACCTTACGAATTCCTATTTTAGATTTTGAAAAACTAGAAGGAATAAGGTTAACAACATTTCAAGAATAAATTAAACATCTTAGATATATTTTGATCAATGAGATAAGCTTTATAGGTCAAAAAATTCTTGAAAATATAGATTCTCAACTCCACCAATAATTTATAGAAAATGTTGATATGTGCTTTGGTGGAAGGTCAATGATTTTTGTTGGAGATTTAAGACATTTGCCTCCAATAATGGATAGACCTCCATATGCAAGTACAATATAAGAAAATTACTATGGCAAAATTTTGTAATTGTTGTTACACTTGAAAAAGATTTTAGATAACAGAATCAAACTGAATAACAATAATAGTTTTGAGAACTTCTAACAAATCTAAGAGATGTCAATCCAACCATTAATAACTGGCAGTTATTGATGACTACAACAAATGCTTCACTTGAAATAGTTGAAAAGGAGGATTTTAATGAACACATGAATTTATTTGCAACAAATGAGAATGTGCATCAACATAATAAGATAAAATTGTATGCATTAAATCAACCTATTGCTCGAAGCATTGCAACTATAGGACAAATGAATATTGTTGTAAGATTGGATGATGAAATATTGGAAGTTGAATTATTGATTGTTGTTGGTGCGAGGGTGATGCTCACCTCAAATTTATGGATATATTCATGTCTTGTCAATGGCCCACTTGGATACATTTGAATCATTATATCCAAACTAGGGCTAACACCCCCTAAACCACCTACATATGTTATAGTTCAATTTGATAACTACACATGGATTCCTTTTATTGATGAATCTCCAACTACAATTCCTATCAGTCCAATACAAAGGGGCCATGTGAGTCAGCTACCTTTGAAACTAGCATGGGGATTGACAATCCATAGATCAAAGTGCTTGACACTTGACAAAGCCATAATTTATATAGGACTTATAGCAAGATAGGGTTTGACATTTGTAGCAATATCATGTGTAAAGTCATTACATGGATTAAGAATCACACCACCTTTCACATATGATAGGTTTGAGAAATTGAAGAATGGAAAAGGGATACATAAAAGAAAAGAGAAAGAAGAAAGAAGAAAGACTTAAATTGTTAGAGGATATCATGTACATTGATAGAATTTCTTAAACTTATTAATAGCATATTGCTTATATATATCATATGTGTGTTGATCTTTATGTCTCATTTTAATATCAAATGTATATAGTTTGAATTTCATAAAATTATTGTTATATTTCAAATATGTCATATCGATATTTTTCTCTACTTTCCATATTTTTTAAATTACAATTATATTGCATATATGTCATATATGTATAGTTTTAATCTCTCTCTATAATTATATATCAAAATTTATGTCTCTCTATTTTTAATGTTAATAATTCATTAAATATTTATATTAAATGTGTTTTTATAAAAAAATATTTAATATTACACGACGATAAGTGATATTAACATACATATCTTAGATAAATCTATGTAAAATATATTGATAAATATCATTCTCAAAGTATTCATAATTCAATATGATATAAGTACCTCGAAAAAAATAGTTATCAATATATTTTATATAAATTTATCTAAAATATATATATTAATATATAGACTATTTAATATTAAAAAAATTAAAAAAATATATTTTAAATAATAAAATCAATATTAATATTAATATCCAATGTATAACTCATTCCATGCGATGATTGCCTCTTCAAAATAAATCTTATTAGACATGGATACTAAAATGAATTAAAAGTGAGAAACATATTATAATAAATGGTTAGTTGTATGTGATTGTAAGTTTTTTTTTCCTATTTTATTATTATTTTCAATTCATTTTATATACTTATTTTAATATTTTATATTAAATAAAATATTTTAACTTTTAATTAATTATTCTAAAATAATAATTATGTAGTAAATATTTAATATTAAAAATAAAAAGATGCGGTACCTATAAATTTATTTTAAATTATTAAATGGGATATAGTTTATGAGTGAGTAGAGAGAAGTAATATAGTGATTTGAAGAGTAATGGACAACGATGTTATTGCATATAAAAATTATGGAATTGTTTAATATTGGGTAAATTTTTCTTTTTCGTTGTTTAAAAACATAATTTTGAAATAGGTTTTATGTGTGCATGGATTGTTTTGAGTGATTAATATATTTTATGTGATATTTATTTTTATTTAAATTATATTTTTTTATTTATTTTTTATTTTTATAAATAATAAAAAAATATGTATGTATGTATGTATGTATGTATGTATGTATGTATGTATGAAATTATATATTTTTATATAAGTAAATGAGAGTTGTGTGGGTTTTTATGATAATTTAAAAAGAATAAAAATAAGATAAAAAAATTGAAGTATATTTATTAATTTATAATAATCTAAAAAATCAAAAATAAATAAGAATACCTAATTTTATAATAGAATCATATATTATATTAACCTATACATTTATATATAGAGACAACATCTAAAGAAACATTTTCTTTTAATAGGGACACACTCAACTTTGAGTAGCAAGTGCCCTACTCCCTCTCCAAAAGAAAAGGGCTTCTATAGTCCAATATGTGCAACTATAAATGGCATTCAATGCATCCATTCATAATTTCCCTAATTTTGATTTTCCTCCTCTACCTCTTGGATCTCCATAATTTGGTTTGGTTAACAATGAATCATCTAATAAATTGTAATAATATCTCTAGAAGTTAGTTCTTCATTGTGTTGAGAAGCATTTTCTTCTAAATCATGATCAAAGTTAGTGGTTTGATTATCCAATAATTCAATTGCCTAATTTCCCTTGTTGTTTCTCCTAATCGACTCCCTCAAAGACTTAAACCTCTTAAAAGCATCACCATTATTAGATCGTTACTATAAAATGGTTATCATGCAGGAAAAAACAAGGGAAAGAGAAGAGGAGACCAAACCACTTTATTTTTCCATTGGATCTAATTAATTGAACTCTCAAAAAACTTTTGAAATGGGAAAATTATAATTTTATGTCCAATCCTATTGCATTTGAAGCTCCTTAAGGCTAACCCTTTAAAATCCATATGTTGTAACCAAAACCCTTCCTTAGAATAAATCCAAATGACTTGGGTCATAGGTTTTAAAGAGTTCAATAAGATGCAAGTTCTTATAAAAGGTGAGTTAGAACCATTAGCATCATATTCAATCTTCACAAATAACTGACCTTTTCTATTAACTTATTAATCTTTTTTGGAGATCTGAAACCTAAAGGAAGGTTTCAAAAGTGAATATATATGGGGACATTATCAATAGATTCCACTATGGGTTTGAAGAATGGTTTACAAGGAAAAATACACATAGACCCACCCTACCATAAAACCAAGGGCATTTCATCCAAACATGGTCGCAATCCTCTTTTGACTAAATTTTGATTAGAAAGAAACCTTTTGCTAACAATGTCACCAAGGGTATGGAATCTCTTTCCATGGGGTAGCCATCTATTTTAAAATCTCTATAATTAGATGTATTATATCTAAAAACCTACCAACTAACAAAACACCCTTCATTTCTTATTCAAATTCATCTTCATCATCCTTTAAAATTAAGATATCCATTTCCTATTCCATTAAATTAATGATAATAGCCCTTAATACACAAGTCTCCAAATATTGAGTTTCCAAATTATGATGCAGTGGTTACCCCTATTCACTAAAAAATCTTTTGAATTTTCCTTTCCATGTGTTGTAACACCTTTACCCTTTTGATGAGTTTCCTTAGGTGAAACAACTCCTTGACCTATTATCATATTTTTTTATCGTACTATTGATATTGATGCCAAGGAACAAGGTCTCAACCAAGCATTGAGCTAAGATAAATTGTTAACAATAGAATTAGATGCCATCCTCCTATGTATTAGCATCGATTTTCTTAACTCCAAACTATTTTTTTCCTTTTACCTTCCTATTTTGCCTTTGAAATGAAACCCTTTATCCAATTTCATACTACCAAATAAATATATTCCATCACTTAATTATCATCTATTGATTTTATCCTACTTCCATCATACTTTTATATTATTTTCTTATTAAAAATTAACTATTAATCATTTTATTATTAATAATTTTAATATTTTTTAAAAAAATAATTAATCCTTTTTTTAAAGATAAAAAAAAACTAAATTGATGTAGGGTAGAATAAACCTCTCAACGTACACTATCTATCTACTAACACAGATCCATTTTTAAATGAATTTAACCCACTATTAAATGAATTTAATATATTTTGAAAATTAAAAAAAGTTTTTAACTTATATTTTTATTGCTATTAATGTATTTTTTAATGAATGGATTACAAATTTATAATTTCAAAAGCTTTGGGGGTACATATAAAAGTGTTATTTTAAAAAATATATATATATTTAATTTTATATTTTTATAATTAAATGTGTCATTTCCTTTTTTTTTTTTTAAAGAGTGATTTATAAATTAGAAATTTTGAAAGATTTAAAGATATATATGAAAGTTTTTTTTAAAAATAAGATATGACATGCACAAATCTACTTTAATATTACTTGTTATTTCTTTCCTTCACATTAAAAAATCAATAAAAATTGTTATTATTACATTAATATAAATTGATATATATCATATTTTATTAGAAATAATTTTAAAAACAAATACATCTATTTTAAATCTAAATATTATATATTAATTTCAATCATTTAATATATTAAAATATATTTAATTTTTAAAAATATTTTATTATTAAAAATTATATATTTATTCAAAAAATATTGGAATGTCAATTATCAATGTTCTCCACACATTTACAATAAAAAATACAAGTTGATTTGGGTTGTAAAATGTTTTTTTGACACAAATAAAAAAGTTGTTTTTTTGGAGTTTTCTACACATTCATTTGTCCACCAAACTATGCAAAAAAGTCCAAGTTCATGTGAGGCATAAAAATGTGTCTTTTCATACAATAAATGTATTTTGTCTTTATTTATGATATCTAAGGATAGGTTTGGTAGAGTGGAATTTTTAAAAAAAACTCAATAATATTTTTAAATAAATTGAGGTTTAAAGATTAAATGAATCTTTAAATCTTGATTTTAATGGAGCTAAAAAAATCTAAGATTAGGAGAGGACATTTTCAAAGAAAATGATGTGAAATATAATTTCTCTTAATTTTTTAATTTTATTTGAGATTGAATAAGAAAACTATAATAACATTAATGATTTTATTAAAATATTATTATATATAAATAAATAAATATAAATAAATTTTGATATAAAAAATGATTCAATATTAATTATCTAATATCATCATGCCAAAAGAAGACAAAATACAATAATAGATCTGGCACTCAATTTAACCTAGAAAAGTTAAATAAAGATGACTATACTTAACATTTTCTTTCATAAAAAAGAAAGATAATTTAAAAAGAGTCTTCCAAAAAAATTTAAAAACTTAATTACTTTTCATTATTAAAAATTATAAGATATAAAATAAAAAACAAAAAAGATTTATTTAAAAAAAAACATTTATCTTATATACAAATTTAATTATATATTTTCATAATTAAATAGAATATAAAAAATAACACAAAAAGAAAAAAGTGTTAAATAAATATATATTTTTCAAATTGTCATATTTTTATATTTCTATTTTAATACAATTATTTCATTTTATTCTTATGCCTTATTTAAAGTCTTTGAACTCTAAACACTTAATAGTAGTAATAAAAATATATTATTATTTTATTTAAAGTCACTAAGACTTTCTCATATGTAATAAAAAAATCATTTCAAATATCTTTTTGTAATCAAGTTAGAATAATTCTAAACTTAAACTAAATTAAAAGATAAAAAATAACATGTATTTTATATATATTTGACCTTTTCATTACAATAAATTTTGTGATAAGTCTTATATGACATATGATTATATGCAATAATAAAATCATTTCTAGATACTAAATAATAGGATAAACAATTGCACGTATCTTATGGATATTTAATCTTATTAATAAATAAATTTCTTAGTATATATATTTTGTAACATTTTATCATATAGAATAATAAAATCATTTCTCAAATAACTCTTTATAATTATGTTAGAACAACAATTTCAAACTGAAATCAAACTATAAAATAATCAATTACATGCATTCAATATATATTTCACCTTACCACTAAAATGAATTTCATAGTATAAATCATATCTCATATTTGATCATATCTTACATGGTAAAATTATTTCTCAATACCAAATTATAAACTAAATGCATCTTATAATAATTCATCTTACCATTAAAATAAATTTTCGAATATAAATCTTATGTAACATTCCATCATATATAATAATAAAATCATTTCTTAAAAAGTGTTATAAACAAAATTATAAGATAAGCCATTGTATGCATTCTACAAATATCTCACCTTACCACTAAAATAAATTTCATAGTATTCAATCATATGTCATTTAATAAAATCATTTCTCAATATTAAATTATAAGTTAAACAGTTACATACATTTGATAGATATTTCACTTTACCACTAAAATAAATTTGGTTGTATAAATTTTATGTAACATTTCATAATATATAATAAAATCATTTCTCAGAGTGACTATTTCTAATCGTGTTAGGATAGCAATTTCAAACCCGTAAAAAATTATAGGATAAGCAGTGGCATGCATCCGATAGATATTTCACCTTACAATGATAATGAATTTCGTGGTGTCAATTCTGTGTGTCATACGATCATAAGTAAAGCAGTCCTACTGCCCATGTATGCAGTTGCTAATGCCAAATCTTGCAATTTTTTTAATTTCTGCATGTTTTTCCATTGATTGAACAAACCCAACTTACGAACGCAGACACTTAAAAAGCTTATCATCGTATTCCATATTTACAGTTTTTGAACATTAACATTACATGTTTTTTAATCTTTCTCGAATAATATAATAGCTATGCAAGCAAATGGCCTGTGAAATCTAACAAATCTATAACATACCACGACAGGGTTAGCGTTCTAGGCGGATAAACTTATAATTAATTACCAAGTGAGAAACATTGGCTTCATGCTTTCCCGGTAGCGTCTTAAGAAATGCTTGAATACGTTTCAGCTTCACAAAAGTTGATCATTAATTTCATTTCCTTTGTCGGTGGTGATTATATGAAATATTCGAGACTACTGGATACGTGGTGCAATACTAAAGTATAAACTGTAACATGTAATGGGGTATTTCAGACATAGCTGCCTACTCAAAGCGGGCACTATTCTTCCATCATTACATACATTGGTGTGGTTGAAGTGTGGCTTCGGTGAGCATTTCTTATGAACCGGTAGCAAATCTCCTATCTTTGTCGCTTTAAAAAAAAATAAAAAATGAAAAATAAAATTTAAGTACTTCGATAGATTTTCTAGCACATTTCCTAATCTTGGTGAGGTCCTATTGCATAGCAATGCGTTGACCTGCTGAATCTCACTGTGAGAGGAGTCATAAATTTTTGAGATGAACTAGTACAGGCCTGGACAAGAAATATGCTGGACAGTAGTAAGTATGATGGGAGTTTATGGACACAACTGGAATTTTTTGTTTTCAGAGAACCGTGTCAGAAGGTATTGGATTTAGTACCTGAAGTTAACTTGAATACCCTTGCGCTATCAACACTTCTTCAAAAGAGAGCCTCTATATGGAATTCCTCCACTACATGACTAAGGTTACCCCGGTATTTGTACAAATAGGGCCTGAAATTCTCTGTGTAACTTTAACCAATTAAATATCTTATAAATAGTCATAATTGTTTTGGAAAAAGAATAAATAAATAAATTACTTGACATGTTTTTAAAATATGGAAAAAAAATACTGATATCTATGTAATTTTAGATCCCACCTTTAAAAAAACTCGAACATCACCCTAGTATCCATTTCCGAACGATTTATAAGGACCGACCACTTTTTTTTTTCTTTCATATTTGTACTAGCTATTCCTTACAGAAAATTGGAAACGATTGTATAGTATGAAAAGAAAACATGAGAAAATGCGTACAGATAATTTCAATCTTAATCATTACAATATTTGTATACCGGAAAGAAGAATGTTCTTGACCATAAACATTGTGCTATGATTACACAATAGTTCTACTAGAAGTGCAATAGCCTTTGTTCAATTTAATTAAACAGCCAATAAATCTTACATAAATATGCCGGAGGGGTAGATGTTGAGGCAAATTAGGCCGTGTGAAGTTATTTAAGTTAGACCAAAGGTGCTATAGAAACAGAAAATAATGCATACTGAAATTTATGAGATTGGAAAATAATCAAGAGGGTGCGCCATTGTTTCTTACAGGGTTCCACTCCCACAATTTGTCCGAGCAAGTTGGCATGCCGCCGTTGTACGCAACAAGAAGTTGAGATGGAAATGGACATTGAGTATTGCAGAGATCTTCGACCGTGGGATGTGGAGCCCTCGGATAGAAACACAGTTCAACGTCTTCGCCCACTGGCCGACTCATACTCATACTCCACACGCTTTCGCTTAGAATGCGTTCCTGCATGTTCTCCAACTCTCCAACTCCAAACTCCATCTGTGCAGGAAATCTTTCGTCCACTGTTAACTTGCACTTCATTTCTATGTCACCGTTATTACGATTTGCTAAAGCGACTGGCAACTCTTCTAGCTTAACAATTTCAGCGTTCCTTGCACTTGAATTGCCCTCACAAGGGCGCCTGCTAAATGAGCCTGTGATTGCCGCTAAAGAAGACTCGCGATTTTCATTTATTTTTACGGGTAAGTTATGCAATTCCTTGGATTCAACACGGCCTTCGTCTGTTCCCGCCTTTTTGTAGACACGGCAAAGTGACAGTTCGTTCTGCTATAGTAATTTTAATTAGGGTTAGAAAACTCTACCTAATACCTGTTGACAAAATACCATGAACTTCAAGCATGAACGAGAGGCTACCTTCTGAATTCTTTCGGTTTCAAGCTGCGGTAGGCGGTATTCGTTCATAATCCAGCTGGTCCTTTTACCCTTTGGTGCTTTGCCTCTGTAAAAGACAAGGGTTTTCTTCAGCCCGATGCAACAATTGTTCTCGTTACGAATCATCCGGTCAGCGCCCGTGGCCTTCCAATATCCTGACGCTGTCACTCTGTTTGGCCTATCTCCATTTCTGTATTTTCTATCACGCGGCACGTAAAAGAACCACTCTTTTTCTCCGATTGCAGCCAAAGCTGTGGAAGGCAAAACCACAAAACTGGTTTAGAGAAAATAGAAAACATAAATCAATTGTTTCTGAAAACCAATATTTTTTTGTGAAATGAGAACAAAATTAAATACCCAAAAAAAAACACAGAACTGTTTGACAGAAAATAATAAAAACATAAATCAATTCTTTCTGAAAAAAAATCTTATTTTGTGAAATGCAAATTCAAGCAGACACAAAAACATAAATTGGCCGAGCTATATCACAGTGCTGTTTTGAAACTCGTGAACTGCACACTCAAAACCTCGTAGATAGATTGGATTGAAAATATTTAGAGTGTCTAAATTAAAAATTGTAGATCGTAGCGATAGAGGTCGACGAATGTAATCAGTTCTATATTGAAGTGTTTTCCTTCCACCTTTCTGCGCAGGTAGAACTCTACCAATTCTTCCTCTGTCGGATGAAACCTGAAGCCAGGCATCACCACATCCTGGTTATGCTTGCAGTTATCATCTGACGTGGTGGAATTCATTCCTCCAAAAAACATTGTACTCGCTGCAACTGACCTCAGAATTCAGAATATACCTTCAAAAAAGAACAAACATAAAACAAATAACCAGAAGTGTCTGGAAATTAGTCGGAAGCAGTGAATTTATCCACCATAGGTAAGAATTGGACAATCAGATATCCCTCTCCGGTATATATATGTTAACAAGTGACAAATCCGATAGCTTAGTCGGAAAGTTTTTAATACGCCAGGTACTTAAGGGGTCCCACTTCTTCAACTGCAAGTCACGCATGGTGTGGTGCAAATTGCAGCGGAGGTTTGGCCCGTCGGAAAGATCTGCATAGCTTTTTGGTCCGCCATAAATGAGGTGATAAAGACCAGATTAATTTGCTAGTACCCTCCCCACAGCCTACAAGCTTCAGATTACCAGACAATTTAGAGGAAACCAAAAGAAGTGGACAAGGTTTATTTTACTCTCTGCAAGTCAGCAAGAATGTGCAGGCATCGCAAGGGTTGGGAATCCAACAGTCAAAGAAGACCCGTGACATACAGTGTCCTTTTGTTAACATCTTGCAAGACCTAACCGAGCTGCTATTTTTTAACGTCCCGAAGGGTTGCTTTCACCTCATAAAACCAACCCTTTTCACCGTTGTGGACAAATTTATAGGATGTTGTCGGCCCAATCGAGGACGTCCACAACCAAATTCTTCCCCACACATGATTGAGCGGGGATGAAGATGAACCCTTATCATTTCCCTACGTAAAGTGACTTTCACCGCTCGGTAGATTCTCAGCAACTTGGATCGTCGCTCCGCTATCGCCATTCAACTATAAATGCTTAAAAGTTAAAACGACTTTACGTGATCAAGTTACAACGATTATACAAAGTGGAATATGGTATGTCTGTTCCTTTAAGATTAGGGGTGGATGGAAAATTAAAGCGGAGGTGGAAGAAGATATCAAAATCACGGATGTCTGCTTTTGAGTTTTGACTGAATACTAAAGTTAAGTGATGGAAGCTTGGCAATAAATTTTGAACATGGCAATAATAAAGATATCATCCTACGTCTTCAACAGTCTGTCAGTTATGACTCTCCTTTGACCGATCTCTTACCTCTGTAACTGCTGACACACTGTTCTGGAAACTTAAATGCGTAGGGTTAAAGTAAAAAAAAAGCAAAAACAAAAATCAAAAGGTTAGTTACTGTTGAGGTCTTCAAGTCTTCCTTTTTTAAAGGTAAAAAATGCTGCCATAAGATAGGAATTCCAAAAACAATGGTAATTTGTTATAAAGATGGATTTTCACCTTTGTTTGCATGCTGTTGGATATCATTGACTTGGTACCATCTATTTAATTGAGGTTGGGGACCAGGGATTTGTATAGGACACAAGGGTAGCGGAATAACAATCAATTGCACAACTAAGGGCTTTACGGATGCTCTGCTGCAGAGACAAAGATACACACCCATAATTGTTTCGATGGGAATCTATCATCTAGGGGTTGGTCAAGGTCAGATGAGCTACAGCTTTAAAGGCCTCATGAAGTATGGTCCAGTGCTTATTCAACTTTGTACCTTTACTAATTATATGTTAGCAGACGGATGTTAATGTCCATAAATGCCAAATGAGATTCATTTCCTCATTTTTAAAAATCAAATCAAAACATGTTTTAAGGAAGTACGGCTGTAATTTTGTTGGAAATTTATCCAAATGGTGTGCTTACTCGGTAAAATCTCTCTTTTTGAGAAGTATCAAGCGCCTTTATCTCGAATTTTAAAGTCATATTTTTAAATTTGACTCTAATAAAAAGATGGAAGTGGGTTGATTATGTTTTATAATTATATATAATTAATTATAATTGATGGATAAATATATATTTAAATTTGAATAAGCATGATTTTTTATGTCAAGTATTTAAAAAGATTTGTATTGTGATGAATGGTATAACAAATCATCATCGTGAGTAATCCAACAATCATTTTTTCGATTACCTTTTAACTTTTCAATATAATTATAATGAAAATGAAAAAGGAAATTAATAATATCATGATAGGAAAACATGATGGATTTTAGAAAGTCTCACTAACCTTTAAATATAGTAGTCAAATCAAAGGTTGATATAATCATTTTATTTTTTAACAATATATATAGTGTTAAGATGATGAGACAATGAGATTAATTGCTTTTTGTTTGAGGTTCACATTCTTCATATTTAAAGGTGTCATTTTTGAGCAAATGGAAGGGATTACTATGGAATCTTCCTTATCACTACATGTCGTTAACCTTTATATGAAGCAACTTGATGAGAGGGTGATCAATTCCTTTCCATTGAAACATAAATATGGAAGAGGTATAGGATGACATCAATTTATGTTGTTAGCATGGAAAGAAAAAGATTTGACAAGTTGCATTTGTACCTCAAAACTTGAGTTGCTAGTATCTAATTCACCAAGAAAGTTGAATTAGAAGGTAGTTCACCCTTCTTAGATGTCCTCCTTTCCTAAAAATCAAATTATTTTCTTAGATAGGTACTGTACAAAAAAAGTACCCAGACATACTTATATTTACATGTATCACATCATCACCCATCACATAAAGCTAAATTGTAAAAAATATTAGCTATTATGGATTTTTTATGAAGGGCATTTGAAATAATAAATTGAATATGTAAAAAATGTTTTAAGAAGAATGAATACATAGGGAAACACATTCAAGAACTTTCAGACAAAAAATGAACAAAAAATAAAAATGGAAGAGACTTCAACAAGGGACCAATCACTTTTTTACCATATATTAAAAGGATATCAAATAAGATTTATCACATTTGATGGTGTCAAAATATAACACCACCTTTCTTGTTTAAAATTGTTAAATAAAGATTTAAATTCTATAAAATACCCTTTAAAATTGAGTTAAAAAGACTGGCATTTATAGACTTGACTATTCCTAGAGAAGAAAGAGAAATTGGTGTTGCCATAACACTCTAGAAAGTTTAAACACTCTATTCACATAAAGAATGCTAAGATGATTGCTATGGAAAGTCATTATCATAAACATTGCTTATTGGAAGCTATTGAGATTTGAAATTACATGCACAATTTGAAAGGGATGATGGCTTAGGGTTAAGCCATTTTTGAAGGTCAATTATTAATACACTAAAAAAAAGATAAAATAATTTATGAGATATGCATTTAATATTTAAAAGATAGTTGATGCAATAAATGTTGCAACAACTATTTTTTATATTTATTTTATTCGAAAGTAGATCACATTTGATATTATTA
Source organism: Torreya grandis (assembly GCA_037957365.1). Lineage (NCBI taxonomy): Eukaryota > Viridiplantae > Streptophyta > Pinopsida > Cupressales > Taxaceae > Torreya > Torreya grandis. Next base: position 308,276 of record JARHVA010005939.1, on the reverse strand, counting down.
TATCACATTAGAGTAATTTATATAAGGAGCTCTAGTTTTGTATTCCTATATATATATATATATATATATATATATATATATATATATCTTGATGATGGATCACAAAATGTGATATGAAATATCATCATAAAAAATTTACACATAATTTCTTAAAAAATATTTGATCATCATTTATATTATCAAAAGAGTTGTTATAATAAAATCTGAATGAACTATTAATGATTAAATTTTAATCATCATCATCATCATCATCATCAATACCATTTTCATATTTTTTAATTTATGGTCATCCTTGTCACAAATCATTCATAAATAAGTGTAATGTAAAATATCACAATTAATTTAAAATTAAATATTAATTGAAATGTATAATTATAAAATATTAAAATAATATTTTTAAGGTATAATTAATTACGTAAAAAAACCTTAAACAAAAGTTAGATATTTCTTATAAAATAGAAAATTAAATAATTAATTAATTGAATATATAGAATATTAATTATTAAAATATAATCATAATTTAAATTTGAAGAAAAAACATGTAAAAAAAATATTATATTAAAATATTTAAATGACGTAAACTATATAAATTTAGTTAATTGAGTGCTTTATACCCTATTGATTTTGTTTATTAGTATTGCCTAACCTTTATTCAATGGCATGTGATTTTATGACAGCTCAAATATGGAGGATTTTCACTTGATATAGCGATACTTTTGAATATAAAATTACTAATAGAAAATTTATGAGAGTCATTGTAGTATTTTTTAATTTATTATTTTGTTTGAAATTTATTTGTTAAATAAATATAATGGTAAAATATGAAGAAAAAAAATTAATCATATAATTTTAATTAGATAATTATAAAAAATTTAATATTAAAATTTAGTTATGCATTTTTAATTAGAGAATTATAAAAATTATAGTATTAATAAATAATAATTAAATTTTTATTAAAAAAATAGATAAATAATATTCTTATAAAATAAACTAATATTCATTATAAATTTCTTTGACGTATATCATAAATAACTGAATTATTATGAAATCTTGTTTTTATAAATTTTAAGTATTATATTTTTTTGGTTATATTTTATTTTATCCATCCTCTCCATAACATTCTTTATAGATTTTTTTAACATATCATAATCTAAAAATTTTAGGTACTTATATATCTTGTTCCATCTTATTCTACCTTTCCTTCATATAATATAAAGTATTTTTTATTTTTATTTTATGTCTTTTTAATAATTTAAATTTCTTACCTTTTTAAAATCATTTTTCATATATTAAAATATCTTATTTCATTAATATTTTCCATAATCTATTTTAATCCTACCACAGGCACGACTTTCTCTCTTAAAAAAAAATCATGTCAATTTAAATATGTTAGCCTCTCATGTTTGAAAACACTTTTGACCACTTGCCTTAAGTGAAATTGTTTTTTCTAACTTTGTCTTTCAAATTCTCATCATTTTTCATTTATAAAGAATGTTGCATTTGTATTTCCTAGCTAGCATATATAGTAGTCAAAAGAATGATGTTAATAGTTCATTATGGTTAGGTTTTAATTTGGATAAACATGAAAATTATTTTTAATATTAATTTCATAATTGGAGAGTATATGTTCTTATAATTTTTTAAAAATTTTATTTTTATTTTTAAAATATTATAATTTTTTTTATAATTTTAAAATATTATATGAAATTTTATATAAAAATTATATAATAAAATTTTTAGAAGAAATATTTTAAATCAAAAATATAAAATAATAAAATAAAATATTATAATATTTAATTTTTATATTATTATTTTAAGTGAATAAAAATAAATGATTTCCAAATCAGACTTACGTATTTTTCCAATAAAATATAATATATAAATAATTATGATCCCCTCAAAAACCCATCCTCATTGAACTTCATCAAATAAACAAATTTATGAAAAGTTAAAAGATTATGAACCCCACCATTTTTTCTAAACAACAAGATTTGTTTTATTAAATTTGTATGGAACAAAGCCTATCATATTATCATTATTTATTTTCCAGAAGTATATAAATGAGTTGAAAAATAAATAAAAGAAGTAATACTTTCAAATTTATAGTATGTTAAAACATATTTTTGATAAATAAATATTAAATCTTTTATTATATCAATATTTTTTTTAGAAATAAAAGATTTTATAAATATGTTTATAACATTTTTTACAAAATTTTTATATAAAATATATAATAATTTTTAGGGTGGAAACTCATTTTTGTTATGATGAGTAGAAAATATGAATTATGTTATCTTTTTGTAAGTCTATTATTTAAAGTTGAAATTTTAATCTATTTTAAAACTTAAAGTCATATTTTTCAATATAAAATTTAAAAAATATGTATGCATTATATTGCATACTTATTATTTAAAAAACTCTTAACATCTTTGCATATATCCCTTTCACCCTTTTCTAATCCAATATTTCGTACGATGGTGCAATATCTTAATGGAGATGAATTGTTAAATTTTCTCTAATTAACTAGCTAACTTGAAGTTGGTTTACATTATTATTTTATATCTATGTTAATTTAGACCCATTATCATGTTATGTGCAGTTTGATTGGATAAATGAAGGCTAATTTACATTTATGTGTTCATTATTGAAACTAATTTATCATCATTATGTGTTTATAAATAAATGATAAACATAATTTACTAGTTTATTTTGCATTTTCATTTCATGATATATAAAAAACATTATTTATTTATTTATTTTTTATCTCTATTTCACAACAATAAATGCTAAGAAAAATATTACTTAATTTATTTGCGCTTTTAACTTCATAGTAATACAATGTGATGTATGACACATAAAGTATAAATGTAACAATCTTAAGATATATACAAGAAGATTTAAAACAAATTGATATTCATTTCTTTATCTTTAACATAAATTTATATAAAATTATTAGAGTAGATATTATATAAATTAGAATATCATTTATAATTACTCCAATAGATTGAAGACATGCAAATCCTACCCAAAAAAAACATGCAAATCTTACAAGAAAAAATGGTTAATTATTCATGTTATTAGAGTTTCAAACTCTATTGACTTATCTTTTTAAAGTCATAGATGACCAATTTTCCCCCAATTTATGAAAATTCAATACATGGCCCTTAGAATCTATTATTGATATGTCAAAAATATATTAAATTAACTTCCAATTTGATAGAAGGAATTTCAATGTTAATAGAAGATCACTTCATCATATGTAGATAAATTTTAATCAAATGAGTCATTCCATATCATTTTTAGATTGAATTTGATTGACCAAAACCCATATCAATTGTAATCAAAGTAATGAATGTTAATTTTATTTCATGGGCACATAATTTTCCATATTATGTTAATATTTTATGTTAGTTTATTGTTTATGGACCAATTTTGTTTGAACTATGTCCCTTTCAATTTAAATAGAGATAATGAAGATTTTGAAATATGGTTACACTATAAATACCTAAATTTGATCATAAGTGAAAATGTTAATTCTTGATATATCTTAAACCACTTGACTTGTGAAATTCTTGTTCACCATTCTTCTAATCTATTTATCTATATGGGGGTTTGACCCCTCAATTTGTTGTCAATTTTACACATAATTTTAAATTAAATGCTCAAACCTTTTTATATCTCTCTTATATTATGTTCTATTGAAGATAATTGTCCCTAATTTTCTGGGACATGTCTATATTAGGTAGATAGGTCCATCATCGTAGACCTATTCATCTAGTACAACCTCCTCTCACACCAATTAGGCTAGTTTCTAGATTTTAAAATATTCATTTGGGCAGTGTTGTTTTAGATTTTGAAAATGGTGAAAAATTGGTAGAAAATTTGACTTTTAAATAAATCGCTAAAAAAAATTGATTTTCACCCAAAAATGTTAAAATTTTGAAAAGAAAATATTTTTTAATTAATTACTCAAAATAGATGAATTAAAAATTTACAGTTTTTTTTCATTTTTATCTTAAAGTGTTTTTAAGTCCATTTGAACCCTGTGTGCAAAAATTCACTTGCGCTCCCTGTAATTTGCAAAAATCATTTCATTTTTTGTGAGTTGTGTAAACACACTTTCTTTTTTCATAAGTTATACAAATTGCAAAAACTTTTTTGGTCTCTATGCAATTTGGAAAATCTTCTTTGGCTTTGGTGCAATTTGTAATTTTATTTTGGATTTTTGTGCAATTTGTATAAAAAGATTCGGTCTCCATACAAATTGCAAAATGTTTTTGGTTCTCGTACAATTTGTAAAAACAATTTAAAACTGTGTAATTTACAAAAATATTTTAAGTTTTTGGTTTCAATGCAATTCAAAGTCACGAATCTTTTAATTGTGCAAATAAAAATTATATTTTTTAAGTCGTATTAATCAAAAATTCTAAATTACATTTTTTTCATGCAAATTTGCCATTGCAAATTAAAATTTATTCTCAAGCCTACATGCAAACACATAAATACTTTCCGTCAATTATACAAATGCAATTATTTTTTCAGGGAGTTTTTAAATTTTATTCAAGCTTATTTTTTCAGTTTGCATGTTAAATTTGATTAAAAAAAAAAATTAAACATTTTAAAAAATGATTTTTTACCCATGTTTTAGCCTATGACTACCAGAAACAAAATTTTCTCAAATACCCTAAAAGGAATCGGAATTAAATTTTTCACTTTTATCCTCAGCGAAGCAAGGTTGTGCAACTTTCAATAGGGAAATTCAAGCTTCTGCCAGATCGTATGACTACAAGTATAAATGGTTTGAATTTTTTTAAAAGATTTTTCTTGTTTTTTCCTCAAATCAAAACAGGTTATACCATTTATGTTGTTGCAAGATTATTTTAAAAAAATATTTTTCCTCCAAACATTGTACGGTTGCATACATGAACAAGATTCAAAAAAATATTTAAAAACAAAAAAAATAAAAAATAAAAAATAAAAATCAACCCCTTATAACATCAACTATACGGTTGTTGTATGACAAACCGTATGGCTTGGTGGGCAGATGCAAAATTTAAAAAATGGGGAGGGGTATTTGCTTCGCAGTGAAGAAGGAAACTTTGAGTAGAAAAAAAAACAAAAAATGAGCATTAAAAGTAAAAAAGGAGGAAGAAATATTTTAATGGAATGATAATTTGCTTAAGTTGAAAAAGTTAAAAATTGCTCACTGATTTTTTTTCTCGTGCTTTCTTTCTAAAAAGTTTGAGTAAAATATTAAAAAAAAGAAAAGAATATTTTGCCAAAGTGGGGAAAAAGGAAGAAATTGCCAAGTGGAAGTATGTATATATATATATATATATATATATATATATATATATATATATATATATATAAAATTAAGTGGTAAACAATAAATATTTTTAGGTGGTAAATTGAAAAAGAGAAAATTAATTGATCAAATTTTGGCATGATATTTGCTATTTGTAAATTTTAAGAATTTTCATTTTTTTTTATTTTGACGATGATGTTGAAAAGGTTGACAGGGTTCTTTTGGCAAACACTAATTTTTTTTGAACTGGTAAAAAATGAGAATTGAATTGGCAGTGACAAATTTTCATCTTTTGGGTTTGTTACATGGTCCCAAATTTCTTTTAAATTGGCGGTGATTTTATAAAAAGTATTTTTACAAGTTTTTTAAATTTTTAAAAATTAAAAAAAAATTACAAGGAACAAGGGAATTGCTTGAAAATTGAAGATGAAATTATTTTTATAATTTTTTCCATTCATTTTTCATGGCCAAAAAAATTTGTGAAAAATTACTCAAAGCAATTTGAACAAGGACATTTACAAGAGGAAAATTTGGTTTAAAAAAAAAATTGAGATTCATATAAGGAGCTTTTAAAATATGCTAGAGCAATTTGCAAAATCAATTTGTGAGTACAACTCCAATTTGTATTTCTATCATTTCTCACAAATAAAGAGCTTTTCTACCAATTTTTAAATTTGTCAATTTTATTACTAAATTTATGTCTTCATTTCATACTCTAAAAAAAGAGATTCTGAGTAAAGGCAAAGAAATCATGAAGTACCAATTCTAAGGTGTTATGCTTCTTTCACCACTGGACTCTAACATTAAAAATATCACTGACACCATCTAAGCCACATCAATTTGGACACGTTTTGGGAGAGAATCAATGTAGTACATAAAATAGATTTTGGCCAGAGTATTTGTGATAGTGGTTTGGCATAATTGGCAACATTCATGATGTCATTGCACTCTCTTGAGTTAGTTTTGATTATGAAAAGTAATTATAACTTAAATACACAGGAGATAAGAGATCCATAGGGGGAGTTGGTAGTGAGTTTTGCTCATAAACAAATTGACAACATTTTTCACCTTCTAGATCATGAAGCCTTTATGCACCTAACTCTTGAGTCCTCCCAAAGCTTTTGGGATGATAATATTATAGCATGTTCTAAGCTAGTCAATAAATCTTAGTTGATTAAGCCAAAGCATTCTTCCACTCAGCTTCCAAAAAATCTTGGAAGATCAAATTTCAAAGATGAGATAAGTGACATGATCACTTTGTTGCACATGATAGTGGGAAATCAAATGGTCAAGAATTTTTAAAATTAGATGTACATATTCATATGGATCATCATTCAAAATAAAAAATATATTAATTGGGGTGAATTGATAAAAAATTACATTCACAATCAACTCATAGAATTAGAGGACACATCAAAATTTTACATGACTTCATACCTTGTTTATGATATAGCAAGTCGAAGGTATTTTGATGGATTACATACAATAGATGATTTTGAGAAAGTAGTGGTGTATGACTTCTATCCCCAACTAAAATTGAAATAAATCACCCATCACTTCAAAAGAGTTGATGACTACTTTGCTCATTTCATCATCTAGCTATTTGAAAATGAAATTTTCAACAAAAGAATATTAGTTATGACCACTAAATAAATAACAAGGTGGGGATCTTAGTTTATACAGTGCTCAACATTTAGGTATTTAAGAATCAATGGTTTTGAAATATTTCCTTACATTATCTCATGATACGTCAATGACAAATGGGCATTAATGAAATTGGTGAGACAACTTGTTAAAACACATAAGTTTTTGACAAGTAGATACAAAATAGGGATCAACTTTCCAATCTCTATTGGTAGGTATACTTGCCCTTCATTAATGAAAACCAAGATAGTTGAGCAATACATGTCTCACTATAAAATCAATATATTTTTAAAAATACCTTCATTTCATAAGCAATCCTTGGTCTCCATTTTAACATGTTACACATTTTGAATACTATTGGATGGATTGTGATGACAAAAAAGTAATGAGAATCAGAGACTATTCACAGTCTACCATGAGACAAATAGTCAAGTTTGGCATAATGAAAGTGATGAAATAGCTATAGATGATGTCACATTGGACCCCATATTTAAAAGAGAGGGCATTGTGACAAAGCCATTGCCTATAGTACATTGGGACAAAAGGGAATCTACTTCTCTTAGAAGTAGGATAAGGGTTGTACTTGATAGAACTATTAGATGGTTGAAAGTCAAGGGATTTGATGGTATGACTATTTATTTACCTACACCTCCTAGGGAAGATGAATTTGGAAGCTTCTAAAAGTAACATAATGATCCAAAAAATATGGATGAGGCAACCCTAGTGGAGAACCTCCCATGTTAGAAGAGACTTGTGAACCTGAAGCTACTCAATAATATGTTCAACCATGAAAGACTATCAAGCTAAACATAAAATGGTTTGGTGAGAATGTTTCTTCTCTTAAAATTTTAATTCATTAAGTTTTATTTAATATCTTTCCATTCACTCAAGAACTCGTAGAGAACACGACTCAATAATTCTCAATTTTGGATGATACAATGTTCACTATGTCCTCTACTTTCCCAGTGCAAGAGGTTACTCCTATTTATTCATTTTATCCCTTAATTTTTTATTTTTCCATTGCTCCTTATCCAAGAATTCCTCTTAAAAAAATTGATACAGAAGAGCAAATTGAAATATTTTTTTAAGATATCCCAGTTGTGAAAAAACCTTCTTAAAATGTAGCCAAGATTGATCCACCTATTTCAACTTCTATCCAATTGCCTTCCTCAAGCACAACAAATTTAACTTGGTTATCTACAGTAGTAAAAATAATGAGAAATTTTGTTGAACATGAAGAGAGATTTTGAAACCTTGACGGCTTCTTTCTCAAAAAGGGCAAAGAAAGCAAAGATAGTTTCATGAATGGTGACAAATGAAAATGAAGAAAAATATGCAAAGGTGGACATTCTAGTAGTTGAAATGGATGAGTCAAAAATTGGGTTGAATACTACCATATGTCCAGGGTTCATTTGGGAAAATCAACTAGAGAAGGGATGAAAGGAGATGTTCAGTTGGTAGTTGGCACTCTCTTTGAAAAAATGGACAAAGATAAGGTGATGAAAGACAAACTGAAAGACAAAGTGGAATAATTGAGCTCAATAATACATAGATTGATCAGGCTCATTCAACTAGATATCACTTCATTGAGTCTTCATGTCGAGACACTAGAAAAAGTGAGAGAAGTAGGCCAAATGGGTTATATTGTAAAAGACTGGATTGAAAAATTTACAGATCAAGGGGTCTCAACAATTTCTACCATAACAATGATATTCTTTGAAATTCAATCACAATATAAATAACTAGTAACAAAGGTAAATGGATACGTTCAGGTGAAATAAAATTGGGAGGAACTCATGACTAAGTTGGTTGACTTCTTGAAATTTTCTTCTATTGATCTTGATAAAAAATGGGTAATTAATGAAGATGAGATTGTCTATTAGATTGAATTTCTTGGGGCCACCCAATTTAGAATCCAATCCATTCAAGAATTTGTTTAAAATTTTAGTAATGCAATGTCACTTAGAAGTGACACAATGATGGAGATTGACATTGAAGTCAAGAAGTTGGATTGTCATTTTGTTAATGATAAAAATCAGGTAAGAAATATAATTTCTATTGAGATCATGATTGGAGAATTCAAAGAATGAATTCAAAACATTTCCACTACATCCACATTTGGTTATGAATAACTTCGTTAGTTGTCCCAGTACCAAGTGAATGTATATAATTTGAATATGAAAATCCACAATCTCTGAGACAAGCAACAGGAAATGAAAGAGTTTCATTACTCACTAGACATTGCGTACAAGTATACAAATGGACCAGATGAAGACTTGAATAGGGTAATTCTCTAGAGATTTGATGACTTCTTGAATGGGAAAGAATTGTCAATATAACAAGAAGAATGAAGATTTTCTTTCAATATTCCTGCATTCTCTCCTCTTGTTTATTTGTGCCTAACTTATGTTATGTCACTCTTTTCCCCTTGTAAATGTGCATTGTATTTTTTTGAAATTGTCTTTTCCACTTTTACAGCTTGCTTTTTCAAGTTGTGTAAGTTAATGATGTGATTTTTAAAGTAGTGCATAAACCCCAATTGTTTCTTCAAGCGGTGTTAATTTTTTAAAGATTTTTTACACCTTTTCAAAATTGTAATTTCTCATTGGTGTTTCAACATTTCTATAAAAAAGAAGAATAGCTAGTTTTGCACCATAACCACCCATTTTGGCCTATAAATATAAGTTAGAGATTTATAATAAAGGTTCAAAATAGATAGAATTTTTGGCAAAGCATTATTAAAGGGGATCGATCTTTCTACTCTTCAGAATCAATACAATAAAGGTGTTTCTAAACTTTGCATTATATACTTTAAATTATGTCTTTTGCTTAATTCATTGTATTTAATTTTCATTGTCATTGTTATAAATTTAAAGTTATTACTCGAATAGGAGATTAGATTAAAAATTTTATATATTGAGTTATAATTTACATTTCCAACACACGTGACAATCTTAGTGGGAATAGAGGGAATTTCTTAGTTATTTCTATTAGAAAATACAAAAGATTATTAGTTTTTGTTATCAGAGTCAAATAGTCTTTTGGTGTATGTTTCATATCCTTAAGGGTATGATTATATATTTTTGACCCATTTAATGAGAGAGATTTTCTTCTTCTGAAAGTTAAAATTTTATCTCAACACTTTCATCTAGTCTCATGTTTCTAACTTGACAAGTTTGTTTCTCAAATAATTTCTCCCCCATCTCTCTCCTTCTATACATATTCCTTTCTCAAATCTCATTTTCATACTTTCAGATTAAAAGTAATATCCATGATTTACATTCCTTTATTTTTAAATATTTCTTTCTTTATTATTTTGTCTTTCAATAAAGTTATATCTACTTGCCAATAGGAGTTGGACTTGGTTTCCCACTTTTTTGATGCGAAGTCACCAATTTGTCCTCCTAAAAAACTTTTACACCTATAGTTTTTGTCACCCATCATGGGGCATGTTTTTGTAACTTTCATGCCACCCATATTGTACTAGTCTACATGACTTTACCATCATCTCAAGGACCATTCCAACAGGCTGAGTTAGATTTAGAATAATATACTTGGTTAAATATTGTGTTAAACCTTAGACAAATAATTTAGGATTTTAATGAAATATCTATAACTCATTTTAAAGTCATCCTGGTTATCTTGAATCAAGAGTTAGAATGTGCCAAAAGAAAAGAAAGAGCTCATGCATGAAGAGAAGTCGTAGAGTTCATCTAACAACCCAAAATTAGTAAAATCACATATGACCATTTCAAGCATTCAAAATCCAAATCGTCAACCTAATTTGAATTAGGATGAAGCTTTCGAAGAATGTTTAGTTTCAATATTTTGACTATTTGATTTTCACAATAGAATAAACAATGCTCGATTCAATATCATTAGGGCATAAATGGATATAGAAGAATCACATGCTATCATCGCTCAGAGAAATTTTTAGATTGCTTCAAGAAGACAAGTGAGAAGACAAGCATGAATAGAAATTCATATAACCAATCCTAGGTTTTCTACAACTAGAGTTTGTTTTCATGACAATTCAAGTTCCTCAAGCTCCAGATCTTCAACTTAACCTTGATTATATTACACAAACTCAAGAAGATATTTCATCATATTTAAGAACTTTTGCTTAGGATAATAGAACAAGTTTAACATATTTTCATAGAGAAATTGGAATCTTGGAAGAAGAAGAAGATCGAGTAGTTTTAGCATAGAGGATAGAAACATTGGTTGCATGCACAATACAACAAAGAAGGCCAATTCAGTGAGCTCTTCAACTTAAACCTATGCCTCAATGCTAGTAACTTTCTTCCAAACTATAAAAAAATAGATTCACTAGAGCTAATAAGTCAAAAGGTGAAGTTAACCCTTTTTATTAATTATAAGAACATTCTAGATTCAAGTTAAGTCATGAACATCATATAAAGGTTAAAAGAATAACTAGCCTTCCCTATACCTTTAAGAATAACAAGAAACCTAAAAGAGGAACTTTGGCAAGTCAAGCTCTTATCTTACAAGGAACTGTTATTCTCCTACAATAGTTTTCAAAATATGGCATTATTATGGGGAAATGTGATTGGTCCATTGGCTCTTGGATAATTACATGACCTTCCAAAAGGGTCTAGAAAGAACTTTCCAATATTTTATGGAGATGAAAAATAATACCCAAATAAAAAGCTTGTAGCATTCAATGTTTCATATGGAATTTTAGGTGTCGAGCATGAAGACATTGCCATTAGGCTATTCATCAAAATGTTACATGATGGGGCTACAGACTAGTTTTACCATCTCACTCCAAGATCTGTTACTAAATAAAATATGATGAAAACTAAATTTGAAAATAGATTTAAACTAGCCAAAGATGCCCATGACCTATTTTCTCAACTTACATAAATTAAAAAAGAAGTATATGAACCAATGAGAGAGTTTGTCACCAAATTCAACAGATTGCTAAATAAGATACCAGCTAATATGCAACCTAAAAATGAAAATAAAAAATGATTCTTTATCAACTCTAAGGTAGCTGAAGTGAGTTATCAATTAAGAAGAGATAAGGTAGAATATTTGGAAGAATCCCAAGAATTGGATATCAACATTGTAGACAACATGATAATGTATGGAAAACTCAAGAAATAACATTCAAAGATTAAGGTATTAGAGGTATAATCACTGAGAGGGGGTTAAATCAGTAAGCCCAAATTATCCAAATCTAATTATGATATTTATAAATACTTAACCAGTTACCAGAAGCATTCATGAAGCATACACATCATTTATAGAAATAAACAAGAGAGATAATGCGAGATCAATCACAAGACACAAGACGTGTGTGAAACCCTATTGGGGATAAAAATCACTAGAAAAAGATTTGGACTAATATCCTATAAAAAAGATCCAATTTAGATCAAATATAATTGATCAAAGAACTACAATCCCTTTTAGTGAGACACCAATCCCACAAAGTAAAACCACACCTGTCTAGCTGAGCTGCAACAACAACTAGACCTTTCAGCAATTATTTCCTTGTAAAGAAACTAAAACCACCTTAGATGCTAAGCTACCATAAAAAAACCTATGAAACACTTTCACCTTTGAACTAATTCCAACAACACCTAATGATGGAACTCAACTTAGCTCACTTCACCTTCCCTCACACTTCAAACAATAAGCACACTCTTCTACTAACAGGTCATACAAATAGTCCAAAATATGTTCTTCCCTTAAACACATCCTCAGGGTACTCTACCCTTCCTTCACTACCCATCACATACACAATACTCTCTCAATTTTCTCCTTAGTCTTACACTTATACGTCTAAAACCCAACACCTTTGGTTCCATTATTTATAGAGCAATCTTGATTAACACCATCTTAGTTAGCCATTAAGCATGTCTTAACCCTTAATACATCTATTATATGAAGCTAAGGCTAAATATAATCTACATAGGTTTTCCGTTGCATCTATGGGTAACTCTTTAGTAGCTAGACCTTTTAGACAAGGCAATTGTAGTTCTTATAGGTCTCATGGAGACCTATTCACCCATATAGCTCAGTCTTGAGAAAAGCATGAACATAGGACCACTTACAATTACATAGGTCCACTCATTATGTTCCCTAGGACATCCTAAAATTAACATATTCAACTTAGCTTGCATTTGCATATATGTAAACTGTACACATCTAATTCTTAACACCATTTGTGTTGAAATTGTCAATCTTACTCAAATTATACTCAAATGCACATTTTAATTCAAACTCACTAAAACACCCTAAATGGTTCAAAATTGATATTTATAAGTGTCAATTTAGGTAAAAGTATCCCTAAATAAGTAAATTCAATTTATGAGATAACTAACTCTGATCAGATCATTTTGAGTCAAAATGACCTTTTTGCACCTTGGGTGCTTTGGATCACTCTTTTCTTCTAATTCATTAGTACACATCACATACCTTTGTTATATTGTGTTGGTAATGTTTTAAATGGTAATATAGTTTCAATGCATCTAACATCACCTTCCAATTATCCCTGAGTCAAATTATGACCCAGTAATATGACCTTTATGACCATTTTGATTAATTCAGGGCTAACTTCCAAAAAATTACACAAATGTTGATTAATATTGTTTAAAGCTAATTAATCCAAATCAAGAGCTTAAGTGGATTTTCCATGGAGTTTATTTAATATTTTTTTTTGAAATTGATTCATATAAACTACATCCCTTAATGACATCATTTCTTGGAAAGACATCCCTAGGCCATAAATGCATACAATATCTAAATCATGGCCTCTCATGCCTCATTAATGCCCCTTCTTTCCAAATCATTATGAGATCATTTATTGATTTTAGCCTGTAAAATTTAAGGGATTCTTGGCCACACATCTTGATCTCAAGATGGATGGTCACAATGCATTCTGATCAATCTCAAAAATCTATAAATAGGGAGGCCATGAACATTATTTTTAAGCTCAATTATTGTAATGTTATAATGCTAAAATATCTTTACAAATCATTTATGTTTTGAATTTTTTATTATTCATATTTGGATTATATTTACTTGTTAGGAAATTAAATAGTTTTAATATCATGAGCCTAGATTTTATGGAGTGTTCTTGAGACATTGGAGGAGTTTGCCACCATTGTTGATGAAGACAAGAATACTTGATCAAGGGGAGAACATGTTTTTGAGTCACTTTTGAGAAAGAGAGTCACTTGGAAAGGTAATGGTTTAATTTATTTTATTTTTATCTTATTATTATTAGCAAAATGCTATATGAATAGATTGGCTTCATTTAATTATCTCTCTATGCATTTTTTTATTTCTTGGACTAATGCTTGACTAATCATTTCTTGTAATCCACTCTACATGTTGGCATGCCCGATAGGATCCCACCCCATGAATTTGATCAATTATTACCTACTAACCATTTTCTTGTAGAATCTTAGAGTGTAGGAGCAAAGAGAGTGAAAATTTGAGCAAAAATCCTTTTTTTTGGAAGTCATGGTTTTGTTACTATGAGTCATGGTTTTGTCCTCTAGACTACAATCTTGTAACTCACATAGTCATGGGTTTGTCATTTAAAGTCATTGTATTTCATTTAAATTATGTTTTCAGACTAACCTTGATTTTATCTATAGATTCTGTAAATATATTACAACCTCATTACTTGCAAGTAGTGATATTGCAACCCCGATACTCGTAAGTGGTGATATTGTAACCCCATGATTCACTAGTAGTGATATTACCATACCACAAATAGCTACTCATGCTATTGCAGTACCATGACTTGGTAGTCATGGGATTGTTAACTTGAGTAGTAAGATTGTCAACCCAAGTCACAATATTGTCAACCAAGTAGCAGGATTGTCAACCCAAGTAGCGGGATTGTTAGCTCGAGTAGTGATATTATGATTTTATTAAACTAACCTGAGTAGTGATATTGTCTGTCTAGGTCATAGTTTGCAGAGTTATAAGATTGTACTTTGGAGTAATGATATCGTATTGTGTCAAACTTGAGAGATAATTTTACAAATTTATTTGTCTCATTTGAAAAAGTGCTTCAAGGCTAAATAAAACTCTAATTTTTTTCTTGCAGGGCCAATGTGAAAATTGATCTAAATAATCTTAATCTAATCTTTCTAACCTCTTTTTAAGTGCTTAAAAAGGATTAGGAAATTTATTTTGGTACTTAAGGAAACACTTAGATGTTTTTTTGAATAGTTTTTGTGGTTATTTCTTCTAAATTTACAACTTAACACCAAGGGGCCAAATAACATCACCAAACTTTTTGATTTAAGTGCTTTAAAATTGAACACATTTAAAAGTTTATCTTTAATAGATCATTGATCTTTTAGAATTGATTGGAAAAAATAAATTTGTGCATATATGTTTCCCCCCATCCCTTATAGGGAACTTGTGGGATCAAATGTGCCATATTTATTTCAATGTACCTTAGTCCAAAGGTGTAAAAGAAAAGTTGTGAAGGCTCTCTCCAAGACCTACATGGCTTGGGTGATCTAGAAACAACCTTTAAAGCTCTTTGACTTGGTTTTTATTTTTGCATCTTGGCTTGTGAGGGAGATTTCATAACCTCTCATAAGTTCTTCAAGGAAGCTTTGACCTGGGGTTTTATATGCTAACATCATCTTCAACCCCTCTCCATAGGGGGTATATAAATTGGGATAACCTCACTGATATGATGGTTTGAGCAGTTAAACCATCTCTTATCATTGAGGCTAAGCTCAAGATGTATGATCATGTTGGACATCACACTATACTAATCAAGTGACATATGTAGTGGTTGTAAAAAACACAAGACCTTTTTACCATAAGCCATATAATTTGAACCCAATTGATGTGTTATCTTGTATTTTTATGTGAAAGTCTTGTGCATATGATCCATCTAGAAACATTTGAAAACTTTCTAGTTTAGTTAACCCCACTTTACCATACCTTATCAGTTTAGGACTTAAGATGATTAATTAGTTGATTTGTCTGTCTTAGATTACTTGGTCTTATTTTGGGTCAAAAATTGATTGTTAACAAAATGTCATAAACCAAAAACATTATCCCCAAATTTCTTGAACAAGGAGGCATTATGTTTTCCAAGTAAAAATCATAGTTCTCTTGTTCAATTTGTCATCTAGAATATTGTGTCATATCATCCATTTTTGGTGTAGTTATGCTACCCATTTGAGTCTAGATCATTTTCTAAATTTTCTTAAGTCCCTCACTGATAATTTAAATTTAAAATTGGAATTTTTTAAGTTTTAAAGGTTGATGTGTTAAATTAGGTGAACTACTTTGCACTTGACTTATTTTAACTTGGGTTCAATTTCCCATTTGAATTGAGGATCATTTATAGACTCATCATCACATTATCATCTTTGGTGGACTCAAGTCATTTTGTATATCACTTACACTTTGAGTCCTAAAACACATTTTATACTATCATTCCTATTACCATGTGGTGATATTATGCCTCCTATTTGGTTTTAACTTTATACTTAAGAATTCTTGCATGTTTTTACATTTTGAGTTTATTGGTTCACATTGTCTCCTTCCTAATCCGAAGGGATTTCTTCTAGTTTTCTCATAGAAACTCATCAAAGTTAAACTAGATTTTATGGTATTGATGTATCTCAAAATTCTACATCTTAGTGTACTAGTGACACTCTAAGACTTTTGAGTTATCATACCCTCTTCCAATTTATATGATTTCAAATCTACCCAAAGTTGAGTAATTTTGTGAACACATTCTTATAATTGTGTGTGGTTCTAAACCAACCTCTTTTTATAGTCTCTTTGGTACATTAGTCACTTGTTTAGAAGAAAGATCAAGTCCCATAGCTTTTTTATGTAGACTAGGAATTTGAATCAAAAGAGGATGATTAGTATCGTGTTAGTTCCAAAATGAAAACAAAATGAAAGAAACACACTAACTAGTATAACACCTCTAGGCCTAGTCACTAGGGGGAGCTTGGTGAGGAAAAATAATTTGAAAACACAACTAAAAATAGAAATAAATGATAAATATGAACATAAAACACAAATTTCTTACCAAATCCTTGATTTCTACAAAAGTTTCCTTCTTTGGCTTTCTCGACTAGTTCTTCAAGAGATTTTCATCAATGGAGTGTGGCTACCTTCATATCCTCTTGGCACCTTTGGCTTATGATGGATTTGGATCGATATTTAAGAATTATAAAACTACATCAGGATGTGGTTTGAAGCTATTTGGGCATGGTAAATTTGGCTTAAAATAGATTAAAAATTGATAAGCAAAGCCTCCTATTTATAGATTTTGAATGACCAGAATAAACTTGAACCATCCATCTCAAGATGAAGATGTGTGGCTAAGAATCCATTCATTTTTTTAGGAAAAAATCAATAAATTTCTTCATATATATTTGGGATAGAGAGGCACTAAAGAGGCATGGAAGGTCTTAATGAGGCATGGGAGGGCTTCATGAGATATTTTATGCATTTATGTCTTAGGGATGTTTTTTTAAGAAATGATGTTATTTGATGATGCAAAAACTCAATATCAATTTAAAAAAATATATATATATTCAACAAGTTATATGGAATTATTAATTAGTCTTTTGATTTAGATTAATTAGCTTTAAGCATGATTAGTCAACTTTGATATAAATCTTGGTAATTAGTGTACAAATTAATTAAATTAGTTAAAATATCATATTATTGGCTCAAAATTTGACTAGATTAGAATTAGGATGACATGTTAGATGATTTTGATCCATTATCCCATTTAGGATGTTGTCAACACAAAATAAAAAAGGCATATGTCTTGTGTAATAAATTTGGTAGAAAAGAGCAATCCAGAACACCTAGTTGTAAAAATGTTATTTTGACTCGAAATGATCTGATCAAAGTTAGATGCTTCATAAAATGCAATACCTCATTTAATGATACTTTGGCCAAAAACAACACTTGACTATAACAAGCTTAAATATTTTAATGCATTTTAGTGTTTTTAGGCCAAAGTGTGTATTTTAATATAAATTGGTCAAATGCATGGTTGAAGGTCATCGATGGCTAGTTTTAGGTGTCTACAATTTATCCCTATTTGGGAAGGCATTGAAAGATATAAGCATATTAATGACTTCTCAAATAATTAAAAGTTCATGTATGCTTACAAATTAAATGACAATGGATGAACTATATGATGCCCCCTTGAGGCAATGATTGGCACAAGTGGGTCAATAAATGGTCCCTCAAAAAGAAAGAAGCAAAATGAGTGCACCAAAGAAAGGAAGATGATGGGGTGAGAACACAATGATTTTTAAAAAACAATCAAAATCATTGATAATTCAAGTGGGATGATGTACAATGGTTTGCCCAAAGGTAGTTATAATCATTGTACCCTGATAGTGGTAATGTGCTATGATAACATAATGATTTTCCCAAAGGTAGTTATAATCATTGAGAAGATGAAGCTTCCCTAATGAGGATAGACAAATAAGATAACAACATGCCTCTGTTGGGGAAAAAATAAAATAAATTTGGTGAGAACATAATGATTTACCCAAAGGTGGTTATATTTATTGAGAAATTCAGGTGGGATGGTGTATAATGGTTTGCCCAAAGGTGATTATAAGCATTACACCTCAATTATGGCAAACATGACTGAGTGGTTGTTGTTGTTGATTATGATGATGATGATATATTGACATAGAGGATAATGATGAATTAGAAGACCCTGCTAGTAGGGAGATGCTCATCCAAATTAATAAAGGTTAAAATTATTTTTGTTTGTTAATTACTCTATTTCGGATATGATTGGGATGTTTTTGATGTTGGTGCCAAAGATATGTTGATGATACCATTGTTTAGTAGACATCCTGAAGCTAATTTGTGTTGTGAAAATTGATTGTGAGCCTCATGATAGAACACCATGAGGACTAAGTTTAAATATGCATGAGGAATAACTCTTGTAATCTAATATTCAAGGAAAAATAATGTACTGATGATAAAAACCATGATGACAAAGTAAATGTATGAATATGAATGGATTCAAGTATAAATGTGCAAGGAATCACCTAATGAATGCATATAAACTGAATCAAGGCAACGGTAATAAAAGAAAAAAAATAAACACAAAAAAATAAGCACAAACAAATAAAAAATAAACAAGAACAAATAATGGTTATCCCTATGGTTAGTACAAATAACACAAGCTAAACCTAATAAAAACTGCCCCTAGAAAATAGGAGACAACCTAATAAACAAATAAGATGGGGGGAACAGAAGAAAAGGAAAGGGGTGACCCAATTATCTCTATATATACTAGGAAAGTAGATGCTACCTACATATTTCCATGGATCTAATTTCCAACAAAAACATCATACCAGATGTAGTTCTTCTATAAAAATAGTAAGAAAATGATAACTAATGAAAACAACATGATGGATGTAATAGAAGAATAGGAGTTGTATTGAAAAATGGCAAGTGCATGGGATAAAAGGCCAAAAAAGATGGGGAAACTAAGAAAAAAGTTATTTTCTTGTGACTTAGTAAGGCTTTCCAGAATCCTAAAGTCAAAGAAGTGGTCAATGTTTTTGGTTTTTTCTAACAATTTTACAAATATTTTTGGAATTTTTGGAGTATCTCAACTCGATCGAGAATGACAAGAAACTAAATTGTCCAAGCTCATAAAATGGTGAGAGTGTTGCTTAAGATGTTCAAAAAATAGAATGAGTGTGGCTTAGGGTGACTGAGCTGACCTCAACAAGTATCGATCACTACCTACATAGTCCCAAGATGGAACCTCAAGTCATGTAGTTTCACTTTACAATAGAAGAATCTGACTAGTGTAGCAACCAATTCAAACAAAGTAGGCATAGTTGGTATAAAGACATAGTATGGCATAATAAATGGCTAGTTAGTATGTCAAGGCATGATAAATAAGTGGTGCCCCTAGTTTTCCCATAGGCAATTATAACTAAGATACAATGTCATAGGTCAATGATACTAATTTTCCCATAGGTAGTCATAATTAGGATCAAGACAATGGGAGAGATTGAAACAAGAAATAAAGGATGTAACTACTAAACTATTGTCTTACTACTCTAAAAATATTTCCTCTGTCTAAAAGGTGTGAAACAAGTATCAAAATTAAATTTGAATCCTTTTGCTAAATTTGGTTCTGAAATGAATGGAATAGGAACCAAGGTTTTTAGGTGGGGTAGGGAGGGAGAAATGAACTTAGTTGATGAGAAAAATAATGGATAGGTGATAGGAAAAATTGATAGGTTGGTAGGATGATAAGATATTAAAATGGTATAGTACAAAGAAGATTGAAAAAATTATACAACTTGAAATGGTCCTTATAGATAATAAATGATGTCACTCAAACATAGTACCACTTGAGGTGGATAATGTTTATTGGCTCATCAAGTTCATGTCCATCTAGTGTCAAGATTGTATGATATTGTACCATAGTTTGTTCTAATGATGAAAAGATCAATCCACTTGGGTTTAAACTTACCTTTGTTCTTCTTTTTGGATGTGGTATTCTTTTGGTTTTATTTAAGGACAAGATCACCAAGTTCAAATTATCTATGTTTCACATGCCAATTATAGTGGCCTCGAAGTCAATTCTAATAGGCTTGGAAATTATTCATTGCATCTATGTGTTTCTCATCAAGTAATTCTAATTCTTACAGGTGAGTTACTTGATAGTCATTGTCATCTAGGACATACTTGAAAGATAAGCATAGAGATGGAAACTCAACCTCAATGGGAAAGATGGATTCTATCCCATAAATAATTGAAAATGGAGTGGCTCTTATGGGTTTATGATGATCGTTACATTATGCCCAAAGGATATGGAATATATGAAGGTGCCAATCATGACCAACATCATTGACAATCTTTTTGAGAATGTTGACAATGGTTTTATTTGATGCTTCAACCTAGCTATTACCTTGGGGGTAATATTGCATAGAAAAGTGTTGTGTGATGTTATATTCAGTACATATTTTTTTGACATCTTTGTTATTAGATAATCCTCCATTATCAGATATAATGTTAAAATAGATATTGTAGCAGCAAGTGAGATGGTTGAAAATGAACTTGGAAATTTATATTTTGGTCATGTAAGTAAGGGGTATAGCTTCAACCCACTTAGTGAAATATTTGATGGTGGTAAGGATATGTTTATGACCATTATATGAGGTGAGATTTATCTTCCTAATGAGGTCAAGGCCCCATATAGAAAATGACCATGGTGTCAACATTGGTTTCAAAGTCTTAGTCAGGGCATGAATCAAATTGGCATTCCATTGACATTTATCACACTTCTTAACATATGTAGCTGCATTTGTATCCATCATGGGCTAGTAATAACTAGTATGTAAGAGATTTTTGGATAGGACTACCCTGTTGGTCTGGGCTCCACATACTCCTTCATGAGCTTATTGTAATGATAGTGTAGATTCTACCAAATTTAAACAACAAAGTAGAGTTCCATAAAAAATATGGTGGTAAAAGGTATATTCAAGTAAGGTATAGTGAGTGGTTTGGTGGATAAAGGATTTGGATTATTTTTAGGAGAAGTTAGGTAGCATAGTTTGGTCATGGAGGTAGTTGTAAAGTTCTAAATACCAGATAGAAATAGGACCAATCATATCATAAATCATCGCTATGGTTGAATTTTCATGAGCTAGTGATAACAAATTATTGACAATGAACTGATACTCTTTAGCTATGTCAGTTTGTCAAATCAGAGATCCAATAGTGGCCATAACATCTATAGTTTTGCTACTTGTCCTTGGTATATGCTCAAACTAAATGTCAATAATTTATTACTTGATACTGGCAACCAAGGCCTTATATAGAACTAGCTTATCATCTTTGGTCTAAAAGTGGTATGTAACCTAATTGATGATTAATTGAGAATCACCATAAACCTTGAGATGAGATATGTTCCATTATACCACTTGGGTAAGCCCTAAAACAAGTGCTTCATATCTAGCCATGTTTTTGGTAAAAATAAAACTGATCTTAAATAATTTAGGGATTAGATCCCCTTGTGGCACAATAAATAAAAGGCCTACCTCCTATCCATGTGCTATGAATGATCCATAAAACTTCCAGTGCTTCTCCCCAATAGGTGTGTCAATGATGGTCATTATGGATTTAATAAGAAATTGGAATGTCAAAGGCTCTATATCATCAAGGGGTGCTTCAGTAAGACGATATGCAAGAACTAGCCCTTCAATGGCTTTTTTGGTTGATGTACTCGATGTCAACTGAGAAGCATAATCTATTTGGCCATGTGGCATTGTAAATATGTTTTAGATAGTAGATACCTGAGTGGATATAATTTTGAAATAACCATGATCTTATTTTTTAATATGTAATGACATAGTTTTTGAGTTGTGAAGACTATGGATAAACATGCTTTTTCTATGGGTGTATAATTATGTTCATACGTAACTAGTGTATGGTTTAAATATTACAAGGCATACTCTTTTCTATTATCATCATGCTGAACCAAAAGTACCTATAGGGCATTATCAGTAGCTGATAGGGATAATAAGAATGGCTTTCCCAGCATAGGAGGCAAAAAAATAGGTGGAATCACTAGATAGTCTTTTAGCTACTAAAACTCTATCTAGTAATGATCATCCCAATGAAATGTGACTCATTTCCTTATAAGATACATAAAATGATGGCATTTTTTAGCTAATTATGATATGAAACATTGGATAGATTGGATTTTTCCCTACAAACTATAGATTTGCTTCAAATTAGTCAGTGGTTTCATCTCTTTTATTATTTGGACTTTGGCTATATCAACATAAATGCCTCGATGAAATATAATAAAGCCAAGAAATTTGCCTGATGTTACTCCAAAGACACACTTATTAGGATTAAGTCTAATTTTGTACTCATGTAGTCTTTCAAATATTTTGCATAGCACTAGAAGATGAACAACTTTGATCTTTGATTTTCCGAGAATGTCATTGACACAATCTTTGACAATGTCATGCATTATATCATGAAATATGATGATCATGGCTCTTTGGTAGGTGGCCCTTATATTATTAAGACCAAATGGCATAACTCGATAATAGAATGTTCCCCATGGAGTGGTGAATGCTATCTTATGTTGGCTTTTAGTGCTATATTTATCTAGTTGTACCCTAAAAAACCATCCATTAATGAAAGCATTGCATAACCTACTATGGATTTGATGATCATGTCAATATTTGGAATAGTTGATTGATCAGATACATCTTGCTTTTAAGAGTTTTTTCCAACTCTTTATTTACTAATATAATAATACAAGGATGCATTATCAATGCATTTAGATTGAAAGAACATATGGTAGACTAAGTCTACACAAGGGAGTACCTCTAGTTTAGACATTGATTTGTGTAATCCCATGGACTTGAGTGCCAAAATATCTAGTCTATCCTCTACCTCATTCATGTCTTCTTCATTGTCATTATTTTGATCTATAATGTCTCTACATGGTAGAACAAGTCATTATAATGTTTATCCTCAATATCCAACATAATAGAGTCAAATCTAGTATAGTAAAAGATGAAATTTGTTCTATAAGAGTAGATTAACAAGATTTTTTTCTTGATTATTGACTTTAGATGCTTCAGCTTTAGCCATGGCTAAAAATTCCATGATCAACAAGCTTGAAACTTGATTTAATGGTTGAGGGATATATATAAGTTTTTAAAAAACTCATAGAATGCTTTACCATTCTATGACCATAAGGTGGCACAAAACCAAGGTGGGGTCCAAACCTAGCATGGCATAATATGCCCATATAAAAATATCTACAAACTCCCTCAAAAGGGCTGTAAAGACTTCACGCTCCTTTTTAGTAATGAAAGTACCTAGCTTGATCCACTTTGGGTCATCTAAGGACCCGATGTTAACCTCTATTGTATCTTCCAATAGAAGGGTCGAACTATCTTCAAGGATAGTGGGCAAAGATTTGAACTAGTTGGCAAAATTAGAGTCCTTTATTAGGACTGACTCTTCAAGTTCCCTTAGTCATGGTGAATCAGAGTATCCCAATGGTAGGTTTGGCCATCTAACAAAAATTGTTAAAAACTCTTGAAGGATTCAATCAAAATATTATTGTTCTTCAAAACTAAACTTAGACTCAAAAACAAGCTCATCATTGGTAGTCTCCTAAGCTATGGTTGAAGAAGGTTGAACACCCTATCTAATGGTGCCTGAAACAAGTTTTCACCACTAGACCGGCCCTTTTCTTTACTTTTACCCTAGTCAAAAAGCACCTCAAAGAGGTTTTTAGTTTGGGACCTCAATGTTTTAGTTATTTTCTTTTCGCTAAGGGTGATCACCCTCTCTCCAAAATAGGCTTCAAGATCTAATTAGATTGAGAATCATAATTTATGGTCTCCTAATGAAACATTGTCTCTAGGGCCAAGAAAATGATAAAAATCCTCATCATTTTAGAACTCATCAATCAGTACATTGGACTCTTTTTGGTCCTAGTCTATCAACTAGGTATAATATAATAGTAGTGGGTTGTGATGAATGGATAGTTTAAGGGTACAAATGGAATGAGTGTCAAAAAAATTGGTCTCAGCTAGGTCATCAGAAAGGTTATGATCAGAATCTACTTCACTATTGGTATCCTCATCACTAGTCAATGGTGATGGAACATGAGTAAGATATATGGGGTCACCACTAAGTAGTTTAAATCCAAGTCCATAGGGTCTTTTGTATTTGGTCATGGAAATTGATTTGAGTGCTCCTTGTTGATTTGGTCTAAGGCATCTTCCTTCATAGTCATGATTCTTCATGATCCACTTTAGAATACGTTACTTGTAAATCTCATAACAATCAGCCTGCTTGTCATTATATAACCATGATTCATCTCTATTAAGAGGGTCCTGTTCTAGGCTAGATGTTGGTATAAACATGATAGGTACTTTACCTTTGCCCTTTTGTTGCCATTCTAGATGAAGTGGCTTGGATATAGGCCTTTCAAAGGACTTTGGATTATGTGGAAGGTTTGTAATATGAAAGGTATCATTGGTTAAATACTCTCCAATGCCATTAGATGAGATAGTATAATGGTTGGATATCTCAGGAGGCAACATGTGGG
The DNA here is from genome assembly GCA_037957365.1 of Torreya grandis. Lineage (NCBI taxonomy): Eukaryota > Viridiplantae > Streptophyta > Pinopsida > Cupressales > Taxaceae > Torreya > Torreya grandis. Next base: position 283,203 of record JARHVA010005939.1, on the reverse strand, counting down.
AAAGGGAATCAAGGGTATTAAGACCAATGTAGTTTTCCTTTAGTGAATCAAGGAGTATTGCCTTTCCCTTATCTTTCTTGGCCATTGGATTCATGCCAAAATGATAGTTATAACTCTTAAACTTGGCCTCTCAGTATTTGCAGTATTCGTATGGATACAAATATCCTAGTATACAAACTTCCATTCTTGAATGGGAAAACTTGATACATTGGTGCCATGTCGATGGGACTACACAAATTTAATGTAACCAAGGTTTACCAAAAAGCATATTATATGAAAAATAGAGATCTAACACATGAAAAATTGTATCATGGGTCAAGGGTCCAAAGATAACTGGAAAATAGATGATGCCTTGTGATTCTCATTCTTCATTGTCGTAAGCTTTGATGGTTATTGTCTCTACTTGAAAATTTGTCATAGTGTACTTGAGAAGATTGATGAGATTTAGAGACACCATTTTTAGACCTAATATAATGTCTATAAAGACACATTTCACTTTATGCCACTTTATACAAACTTCAATGTACAAAAGGTTATTATGCAATGGGCCAAGGGATGACATATCACTTTGGTTGAAAGTGACTTGTTGGGTTGGAGCTAAATGTCCAACCAAAGCTTAGAATTTATTAGGGAATATGTCACTAGAAATGGTGGATTGGTGAAGGAACTCATTCAAAATATCTTCATGTATTGTTGATGTATGCAACAAATTTAAAATGGAAATTTGTGTGGGAATATTTTGAAATTGTTCCACAATGTCAAATTTATTCTATTGGTTAGTGTTAAATGGCTTATTTTGAGGTTAAATAGTTGGTTGTGTAATAGGAAAAGTAGTAGATGGTTGTGGGCCTAGGATGATAATCTTAGACTACTGAGTCATGATTTCACAATTAAGATAAAACATAGGATCATGATTGCTAACAAATGTTGGTGATAGTGGGGAACTAGATAGGATAAGTCTCAATTGTTGGTGTACTTGCACGTGGTCACAAGGGAATGATGAGTTATCAGTATAGGGTCCAAAATTAGTAATCCCTACTTGTTGATATGCATGTATGTAGTTCTAGGTCAAACAAGGATTATCAAAGTGAGTTGGTGGATTGGAATTATTTAGCAAAGGTCATAATTAACTAGTATTTGGTCTTGGATTGATGGAAATGGTGTTAACACAACCTCCTATGATATGACCTACAACCCTATTGTAGGCATGTGTAACTTCATGATAGGTTTGTTGGTTATTGCCATTTTAACCTTTGTTCTATCCATGATTCAGACATTGTTTGTTTTTCTATTATTGATTCTATTGGCTTGGCCTTGGTTGTTGATTTGTTGGTGTTGCACTGGCCATTATTGTTATTATTGTTTTTGTTGTGGTTGGTTGTTATGTTGGGAAAAGGGGTTATGATAGATTCCAAGGGTTTGATTATAAGCATAATCACCACCATCTAATGTTATCTCCCCATTCTCCAACATTTTCTCAATAAAATGTTTAATTTGCACATAATGGCATAGATTATGCCTGTTAACCAAATGATATTCACATAATTCATTTTAGTGGTACCAATCAAGATAAGGAATTCCCTAAGGATAATGTTTTGATATAGGCCAACTAATTAGATTAGCAGTGGCAAGCTTGTGAAACATAGATTCAATTGGCTCTCCAAGGTCACAAAAAATGCAATGAGTAGGCACTGTTCTCGTTAAAGGATGGGTTTGCAATGGTAAAGGTTATGTTTATTGTACGAGCCTAGGATGATATGATTTCTATGTTTGTTGAAAATTTTATGGGTTAGGATTAATTTTAATATGTGGTGTGGGCTAATAAGATGGTGTTTTAGCCATTTTGACATGATGTGACTCTATTACTCTATTTACAACAACATTTTTTATGGTTGAATTGCCTTGGTATTTCATTGCTATTGGCCTATACTGGTTTTGATGCTTGCACTTGTACTAAGTGTTGGTCTTGCATATTTCCTAGATTGGTACCTTTATTCTAATTAGATGAGGTAAGTTTGATGATCCCTTTGTTAATAAGGGCATTCTTGATCAACAAACCTTTATCAATAATTTACTTAAAGGTATGTGTACACTATAGTTCTAGATAATAGGATATCTCACTATGCAAATTTTTAGTGAACACATTGGCCAATAATATATCTGGTAAACTATGGATGAATCAGCTTGAAAGGGCTCTCGATCACTATAGATAACTTGTAAAACTCTCACTGGCCTTTTGTTTATCTTACATCAAGTTGACCAACAAAATCTCATGTTCTAGATTGTATGAAAAGTGCTACACAAACTTTTCTGAAAGATCATCAAAATTAGATACAAAATTTTTAGGCAACTTCAACAACCACTCCAAGGCTTGTCTTTATAGACTCCTTGGGAATAAAAACAAAATGTATATGTCTCTATATGCCACTGTCTAATATGCAACAAAGAATTTTGTTAAATGAGACTTGGGTTCACCTTTCCCCTTGTATTTGTCAAATTTCAATGGTTTATATCTTAGAGGAAATGGTATCTACAAGTACTCCATGTTAAATGGATAAGAACACACATCATCCAACTTAAAATTTTTGGTCTATTTCCCAGCTTGGATGGCATCAATTGCATCCTTCATCTATTATAGTTCTTGGGATAAGAAATTGGAGGGAACATTAGCCTAGGTAGATGGTTGAGTGATCACAAGTGAAGCACTTTAACTGGGGTATGATGGAGTTATTTGATGGGATACATTGGTTTAGTTGGGAAATGAACCAAGAATACACATGTATGGATTATGATGTAATTATTGAAATTATATTTGTGGTTGTGCAATATTTTGGTTTGGGTTGGATATGTAGGTCTAAGTTTTGGGATTCTAAGGCTAGGATGGAGGGATATGGGTATACTGTGCCTATTTGGGTTGAATAGGCACATGCTATCGACTAGTAAAACCTTGATACTAAGGGGATACTTTTGAACCAAGACCCTGCCATTGAACTAGTGGTACATTTTGTACAAAAGGTAAAGGTTATCTGATTGGTACTTATGGAACGTGGGAACCTTTAGGTTGCATGAATATTTATTGATAATTTTATGCTTGTGGAGGATTTATAATTTTTTACTAACCAATATTCATATGTTATTTATTAGACATCATTTGGATTTGAATTGATATATTGGTCTGCAAGGAAATAGGTATGTTTACTACTAATTGGTGAGGTGGAGCATTGGTTGCACCCTATTGAGGTGGTAATATATTCTACCTCTGCTACATTAGTACATTATATTGTGCCTTATCATGTAATATTAATCATTTCTTATTGATTAATATTCATCATGTTTTATTGTGGAGGCATGGCCTTGGTTACTAGTTGATTACATAATCCTGTTGGTTGTGCACTTGAAGAAGTGGCTAGTTGAGGATTAGTATCAATTACTAGCTGAAGTAAGGACATAGAAACTCCTACTCCCTAATTTGGATAACCACTCATGGTGTGAACTAAAGTTACACTCATTTGTGTATTAGTTACTGGGGCATTTACACCACTTTGGTTTGGATTGGATGGTACTTGTGCATTGTCCACTATGTTTTGCATAAAAGTAGAAGACACTTCTTCAATGTTTGGGGTATGAAATAGGTTTTCAACTAAATTATTTTGTGAAAATGGGTCTACACCTTGATTTTCTTGACCATTTAATTATATTAACACTCCTATTTAAGGAATTAATTCTATGAGAGGCTTATTTAACATGGTCATCTGGTTAAAATTATGTGCTAGGTTTAAGTATGTTTGATATGCTATCTAAATTTCTACAAAGTGGTATTCCATGATGTCCTTGCCTTTGAAAATCATATTAGGGTTCTAATATGGCATTTATACTAGAGCAAAATGATTTCTAGAAGAAGCCTATTGATTATAAATTATGTTATGAGGAATTCTTACTAGGCTTGACAAATTCTTGTAGGGAAAGTCCACTAGAAACTTGACCCTCACTTCTATATCTCTTACCAAGATTTCATCCTTGTTTTCTAACAAGTTATGCTCAAATAGATAAGGATCATATGTGAATGGTGTATTAACATAGTATGGTTTTTGAGGAACTAGATCCTAAACAATATGTACTGAATCTAAATACTATTCAGTTTATTCTTGATCCTAATTTAAGTAAGGAGGCATGTATATCAAATAATGAGCCAATGGGTCTTGGTTTTTTGCCCCTGTTTGAGTGTTATAAGATGGATAGGGATCTGTCTCATAAGCAACATTATTTTCATAGGGGTGTTGACCATTTCTTCTTATATGACCATATTACTAACTCCTATATTGTACATGAGGCCACTATGAGTGTGAGAATACATGTTGGGATCCATAGTAAATGTTTTAGAATAGAGTTCTATAAACTTTGAAAATGAGATGTCTAAAAATAAGTTCAAACTTGGTCTAACTTGGTCAAAATGATGGATATGTATATACAAAAGAGGTTAATGCAATGAACTATGATAAAACAAGATAACATCAAGTGTCTAATGTTACATGTCTGATAGAAAAAGGTTAAGTAAAAGGACCATAAATTAAAATGCCAAATTCTAGGTCAAAGTGTTTCAAATCAATCTAATCTAGGAAAAATAAAAGTTGCTAGGTCTTTTGGCCAAACATGATGTCAAAATCTAGGCTTAAACAAAGCATGTGCTAGGACTCTTAGCCAAACCACATCAAAATCTATACTTTAAAAGATGAGATTTCTATTCTAATAGATTTGAAACACTTCTAACAAAAACCAAAAATTTGAATCTTGGACATAAGATTGATAAATAAGTGCAAGGTATGAAACAAAATGCACTTGGAGATAGTTTATTTTATCCCAAATAATGGAATAAAACTATATTCTTTTGATTAATAAAATAATCAAAGGTGAACCATGTAACTATGCTACGTAAAAGGATCTTAAAGAAAACTCAAAAAGGTTTGAATCTTTGGAAAAACTAGGATTCTATGCAAAGAGGTCTATGAAACAAATTTCAAAATAATTTGAGAAGTGTAACAATGCTAAAATACTCAAGAGATGTGTCAAAATATTGTTTCAAAAACTCTAAGATAAAATGGTTCTAACATAATTTTGGTAGCATAACATGACCCTCCTTAACCCAAATGATATGCACACATAAAGTTGGATAAATTTCTAAGGAAAAAGTGTGTTATCAAATGGAGTTAAGTTAAAAGGTAAAATATGATGGGTATTAAAAAACATGGACTATGAATCAAAGTGTGAATGATATACAAGATGACTTGAGTCCTATCAAATGATGATAATGATGTTGAGTCTAAAAATAGCCCTCAATTCAAAGTGGGAATTGAACTCAAGTTAAAATAGGTCAAGTGCAAAGTGGTGAACCCAATTTAACACATCAATCTTTAAAAATTGGAAGAGTACAATTTCAAATTTAAACTATCGATGAGGGACTTAAACAAAATGTGGCAAAATTTCTAGACTCAATTCGATAGTATAACTGTGCCAAATTGAAACATATGACACAAAGTGTATGATGATGATTTTGAACAAGGAAAATATGTTTTTTACTTGGGAAACATAACACTTCTTTTTTCAAAGAAATTTTGGGACAATGTGTTTGGTTATTTTATTTTTGTTAACACCAAATTTTGACTCCACACAAAAACCAGGTAATCTAAGACAAATTAACTAACTAATCATCTTAAATCCTAAACTGACAAGGTATGACAAAGTGGGGCTAACTAACTAATAATTTTTTGAACATTCTAGATGGATCCCATGTCTACCAACTTTCATTTTAACAAATAAGAGAAGCAACATGTCAATTGAGTCCATGGCACTTAGATTATTATAAAAAGGTTTAGCCCTTTTTACAAGCACTACATTCATCACTTGCTCAGTATACTGTGATGTCCAATGTGTTCATATGTCTTGGACTTAACCCCAACACTAGGAGGTGGTTTAACTTCTCAAACCTTTGATCCCAGTAGGGTGATCCTAATTTATATATCCCCCATGGAGAGGGGTATAAGACAATGCTGGGAGATGAATTCCTAGGTCAAAGCTTCTCTAAAGAACTCATGAGAGGTAATGAAGTCCCCCTCATAATCCAAGATGCATGAAATAAATAGAAAGCAAAAGAGCTTTAAAGGTTGTTTCTAGGTCACCTAAGACATGTGAGTCTTGGGGATAACATTGACAAATTCTCTTCTATGCCTTTGGACTAAGGCACTTTGCAATAAATATGACACTTTTGATCCCAAAATTTCCCTAAAGAGGATTGATGGGAGTGTTTTAGTATTTTTATACTTTTTTAATGTGGACTAATTAACTACTAAAAATAAAGTAAATGTAGGTTTTAGAGTTACCTGGTGATGAAGGTTGGTTGTGAACTGTTAGTCAAGATTTTTGAGAAATCCTCTTTGGGTAGGGAGGAATTACCTGTAATTCACCACACTTAAACAAAGTTTGAATTAATAGATAAATAAGTGGGTTGTCTAGTAAGAAACTAGTCCCAAGAAGTGATACACTTCCTTAGATGGATGTAAACCCACATTCAACATTCAAGTTTACAAATAAACATGAAATTACAAAGATATATATAGATAGGATGAAAATAAACAATACCAAAGATAACTTAATCTATAGCAAGATTAATCTGATTAGAGTAATTATCCCAACATTTAATTGTAATATCAATGTCTTCTCTAATTATAGCTAATTGTTCATTAATGTATTCAAATTTACATATAAAATCCATAATACAAAGTCCTAGCTCAAATTCAACGTCAATTTGATTAGCAAATAGAGGTTGAGGGACCATGTGAAGATCAAAGATGCTAACAAAACCATGTACTAATTTGGGAAAGGTCATGTACATGAAAAGATATATTTTTAGCAAACTAGACTATAGATTTAATAGATACTAAAGATACAAAAATAGATTATTTAAAGATATTTTTAAGTTTAATAGGGATCGATGATGATCATACAAGATCAACATCAATTCTACAGGATCGATTTTGATTCAGATGAATTGATATCAAATCTATGTAAAAGTTTTGAACTATAAAATAGACTATAATGATGACCTATAAAATTGATAAAAAAATCAAAACTAAATGTCAATAAAAACACAAAGATTGTAGAAGATAAAAAAAATTTAAATATGATAAGATATTAACCTTAGATGGTTAAAGATGCACAGATATAGAGATGTCAAAACAATGTAAATGGCCTTCAAAAATCACCTGATAATATCACTAATCAAGTATTCTTCAAAGTGGTAAGGTGTTGGTAATGTCTATACGCATGTTCAAGACTAGTTTGGATAGAATTTCATGATTAAAATGGCTTCCTTCCTTTCACGTTCATTCCTCTTGAGCAATGGAAGTTTTTAAAGTATTTATGGATCGATGTTGATCATAATCAATCAACGTTGATCATGGAGAATCAACATTGATCCACCTAAAATGGGTGAAGCTAAACCAAATGTCTCTCCAACAAGTTGGTTGATGGTTAAAATGATTTTTGAGGTTGTTAGGTTGTTCTAACCATGGGATAAGTTTGTTAAGAGTTTGGGTGGGAGATTAAATCATTTGTTTTTATTTGATTTTCATAGATTTTATAGATAAGGATAGTACAATAGAGTTAATTACTATTTAACAGTAGTAATTAACTCATTTAACCTATGCGGTAAAGGTAAAAAAGAAGGTAAATGTAATTATTTAAAATAATTACTTATAAGGGACACAATAAAGAATAACGTAATGACTCATCACATTAATACAAAATAGTATATAAAATTAGCATCTACATTTACCCCTTTTTGTGGTGTGGTATGCAATAGCGGGCCGTGAGACAAAAATTATAAGGTGTCTAATGCCCTAAGTTTATTGTGAGAAGGTACCCCCCCTCAAATCAGGCACTGAGAAGTGAAATGGAATAGATGATGGGTTTGAACAAGATGGAATGGATAACAAATGTGGGTGAGGTGAAATGGACAAGTGAAAGATAGCTAAGGACATACAAAAATTGTAGATGGCTATAATGGAATTCTAAGTTTGCACTTAAGGGAATAAAAAGTAATACAACCAATAATGCCTCAAAGACTAAATAAAGTAAAAAAATGCCATAGCTAAAATAGGTGGGTGTAAGTAAAGGCTATCAAGAAAAAAATATATGAATGGTGAACCATAGCATCCAGTGTGCATATGGTGTATGCATTACCTATAGATAAATGTTCACAAGATAATTTACCCTCATAATCTTACAAGGGGCAAGATGCCAAAAAAAGGGGCATGCCTTTAAGGAGATTATAGAACTGACAAGGGGTTAAAACCCTCAAATCTAAAAGGTAATAAGAAACAAAAATGGGATAGCTGAAGCAAAAGCAACAAGACAGGGCTTGAGAACAAAACTAAGAGCATGCAATAATGATCCATAAGTGCAAAAATTTAACAAGTCAAGATGATTGATGTCGATCTATAAAGGATACATGTCGATTTAAAAGATCAACATCACTCCTTTAGGGGATCAATTTTAATTTATAAGATTGACTTTGATCATGAGCAAAGCTATAGATAGGCATCTGACATGGAAAAAGGATCCTTTAGCTATCAATGAAAATAAGAATCCAAGAGCTAAATTTGACACGCATTAACCTTACAAATGAACATGAGAGATTGGAGGTAACCAGGAGTAGATGATGACAATGATGACTTAGAACGAGGTAAAGGTTAAAAAAAATTAGTAAAAAATTAGGAATTTATTTATTTTTGTTTGTTTTGTTATTTTTTATATTTATTTATTTTTTTAGCATAAGAAATTAGGTGTGTTAGGAAAATTGGTGGGGCGAAGGGATGTTAAATTTTATTTTTTTGCTTATTTTTTGATTTTTTGAGAAATGTACAGCTTATGGGTAAAATGAATTGACATCAATCTAAAATAGATCAACCATGATCCTTCAAGATTAATGATGATCAAAAAGGGATCAACCATGATCTATAAGATCATTGTCGATCCATATCAAATCGACATCGATCCTTAGAGGATCGATAGAAAATAGAAAACTTAGTCTTTTGATTAACTAAAAGGATGATTTTTATAGGCTCAAGAGCTATTGATGATGAGGGATAGAGTCCCTCCATTACTAGTACAATTATGAGATTTCATGAGAAATGAGGATTGGGTACATCTTGAGGTAGTTGGATTTGGAGGGATTCATCACTATCAATGTTTTTGTCAAGATATCAACATGATGGTTACATTTTTGGAGTGGTAGGATTATACCACCAACATATTCTGGCTTTCAACTAGTGAGATGACCATTACTACTAAGGACATCCTCTACATTCTTTGAGTACCGATTCTAGGTACTCTTATATATATATATATATATATATATATATATATATATATATATATATATATATATATATATATATATATATATATATATATATATATATATATATATATATATATATATATATATATATAGTGGATGAGGTTCGATGAGTAGTGGCATTAGTGTGCTTATATGATGAGGATTCAGTAGATATTAAGTTCTTTGTTAGGGGTTCTCCTTTCAACCATTATATGATCAGGATCCTATTGAGAGACTAGTGCTGACCATGATGATGCTGGCACTAACTATGTTTTACTTGACTTAGGGTGAGGATGACTACCATGGATCCTCTCAAGTGTGATAGTAAGCATGGTGGAGTTTTGGATAGTGTTTACTTGGGTTCCCACATTGTTAGGGTAGATATACAAGGTGCTATGAATCTAGCATACTAGGCACTAATCAAGGCTAGATATTACATTCATATTACACTACTAGGCATATGAGCACATCCATGTGATTCACCCTAGTGGGACCCCATGGACCAGTTTTAGGGAGATGGTGTATAGTATAGCCTTATTTTAGTATATAGAAGACCTGATTGTATCACATATAGATAGGGTAGTATAAGATATAACACACTAAAAATAAGTATTCAATGAGCTATAAATAGGGGACATTATCTAGAGGCCCTCTACAAATTTTCTATCATGGATAGGTATAATGATAGAGACAGGTGATGTGGCTCAAGAGTTATGGGTTCATGGATGATGACTAGATCACCTTGAGCTATTATTTTTTTATAGGGTGCATCAATAATTTAGACTACTATAGGATATTCCACTAGTCCCTCACTTGTATAGGTAGGAGGATACAGAGCTAGACTAGCCAGTGCCTGATACTTTGGTGGTTTTGATGGGACCATAGGAGGTGCCCATAATGATGGATATAGATGATGTGGGTTACATGGATGACTATGCATCATGGTTTGTAGGTGAAATAGTGAGGAGGCAGGAGAGAGTAGTGAGGACTCAATAAGAGGTGGTGTAAGATGAGGCAAGAGGAGAGGTAGAGTAGGAGGCTCTGAATGTATACATGGAGGCACTAGTATAGGATGCCCCTACCCAAGAGCTGATAGATATAAGTAAAATTATATCTAAGAGGGATAGTTTAAGGTATTAGCTACAATAGGTACATGTATCCCATATTACATTATAGGGGTAGATTTCCACACTATAGAGTGATCTAGAGAGCATGAGGGGTCAAAGGGACTGGGCTGTATAGGAAGATGACAGCTACAAAGTATAGCTTGAGTAGATGAGGTCTACCTTAGTTGAGAGACCCACTCCAAACATTTTAATATCTAGTGTTGCACCTCCAAATATAGTACCACTCTAGTAGTACATGGATTTACTTGTAGAGATGTCATATTATGAGAGGATTATACAAAAGAGGCTACCAAATGAGCCACATTTTGCTTCATATGTGGCTAGCCATAGTAGATTACAAAGGACTCCTAGGGGATCTATTTTTATAGGGAGTGCCACAAGCTAGAGAGGAGATGATGAGGGAGGTGATAGTATTCACCTCAGTAAGATCAATTTCATTGAGTAGAGCATAATGTATGGGCTGATAGCCCCATTATATTCATAATATGACATTTGTATAGACTTTATATATATACAGAGATTTATGCTTATGGATCATGTGTATTCACATATGGACTTATTGATATTTATAGATATGTTATGCTTTTATGGATTTATGTATGGATTTTTAGATTATGAATTTAAATGTTATGCATTTTAATTTTGATTATTGCTATCATGTATGTGTAGACACCGCAAATGTGTCTACACCTTGGTTCTCCCCCTTGTTCGCCTCAAACCCATATCCTAACCCTTGGCCTTCATATGATTAAAATAACTTAAATATTTTAAAGTGGCCCCCTTTCCACCCCACCCTTGCCACCTTGGATCCTCCCTTGAATCCCTCCACCTTCCCCCTAGCATTTATTATGTCAAATCTCCTCATTATCTTCCCCCCACGCCCATTTAGGCATCCTCGTGACCATTCTTCCCATAACCCCTCGCCCGGCGGCGTGCAAGAATGGGCAGAGGCTATTTTTAGTCTCTGTCCCCATTTTGCCACCGCCGACGTCGGCGACCCTTCGGCCGACGTCGGCGAAACTGCCGGCGTCGGCAGCCTTCATTACCCCTTTCTGCATCCGTTGCAGCCCCTGGACCCTTGAACTCGCAAACAGAATTCTCTTGGCATTTTGGCATTCGTCTCTTCTCCATCTGGACCTCATGCAATAGCAGCAACAGGTGCAAAGGCTCTAGATCAGGAATCTCCTCTTGCAAAAAGCCTTCTGTGGCTCCAACAACAGCTCTCCCACTCTCCATTCGGCAAACAAAAAGGTAAGCATAGTCTGTTATGTCATTTTTGTTTCATTTCTTTAGCTTATATCTGCTGTTCCCTGCTCCCTCTGTCCTTCCCCTAAGAGGCTGAAAAGCCTTCTCAGACCCTGTCCTCTGTGCATCTTCCTCTCACACTGTCCCCTTTTCTATACAATCCCAGACAACTTCCTCATCCCCCTGTCAACAAAGACCCTATACAGGGCACCTAACCAGAACCAGAGCATTCCTCAGTCCATCCAAATTTGTCCCCAAACTCTGTCTCGACCCTGTTCACAAACCGGACCTGTCCACAGTCCAGAAACCAACCCAGACCCGACTACAGGCCACAACCCCGACCGACGCCGGTCATTTCCCCAACCGACGTCGGCAAGATAACCGATGTCGGCAGATCAGATAACCGACGCCGGTGACATTTCTGACCTCGGTGACTGTCATCAGCCCGACAACTCCTTCAGGTAATCATTTTGTCTTTTCTTTCCTTTCTAATTTCTTTGTCATTTCTGTATTCTGGCATTCTATATTTCCTTGGTCTTTTATCTGTCTGTTATCAGTGGGTTGACCTCCCTCGAGGAAGTTTTCACACTTTCGGGAACAAGCTTTTGCTTGGCAACCCACCGCCTATCCATCTAACATTTTCTTGTCCAAGTTCCTTTTCTTTGCAGGTGTCATTCCTCCACAGCCAAAGAGGGGTGCTCACAAATGTCTGGATTATGGTGCGCGATCTTTATCTAGGTACTTCACATGCCTTGTCCATTTATCTCTTAGTTTCTTCTCTCTCTTTATAATCTGAAAAGCGAATTAGCGATAGAAACATTCTAGCACGCCTGGTGGGACCCTAGGTTCCTCCTGGGTTCCTTTTTCTTCTTCATTCATTTAGGAGCATTAGGTTCTTACCTTTTCTCCTCCTTCTTTTCTTCTCAATGACACTATAAGCAGGACTAAAACGAATCTTTCTTCCTTGCATTTCTAGACTAGTCTAAACGTCATACTCTCAACCCTTTCTCAAACTTGTCTTCATAACAAACATCACATTTTGACTTGGGCATTAAAACGTATTGCACTTTCATTTCTACTTGTGCTTCCATTAGTCCACATTTAGTAACTTAAATCCGCATATTGAATAAATCGTAGACACTTGATGTTACACTACCGAACCACGTGCACTAAAATGAACATAAAACTTACTTGAGACAAGGCCCGACTGGGATTTCATCCCCCAGCGGATACCTTACCCGTCCCGGTGACCCTACTTGGATTTCATCACCAAGGGGGAAGCCCACTCCGTTCTCTGGCGAAGGATAAACTCTAGGCGAGGTATATCTTGGCTAAGCGAGACCAGCTAACCACTGGAATCGTGAAGTGAGGGGAGCTTGCTCTTTAGCACCAAGACACGTACCAGACCCTAACACAGATCCTTGAGCACCTAAAATAAGACCTGAAACTAGCTCTAGACTGCTTCTTCTAGGACCTTCTTGATAGCCAATCTCCCCAAACATTCATCTAAGGCATAAGCCACAATTTCTAAGGTTAATTCCTAGGATTTATCGCTTAGGCTTGTTTGTCTCTCTCTGTTTTCCTCTTCTCATCTGTTTGTTTGAGTGAGCGAGGACGCTTTCTCCTTTGTTTTTCCAAGAATCTTCAAATCTTTTGGTTCTCTGGAAAACACAGTCACCGACATCGATTCTGCCACCGACGTCAGCTTTCCCCTGTCACCGGCATTGGTTCTGCTACCGACGTCGGCTTCCTCCTTTACCGGCATCGGTTATCTCACCGATGTCGGCCACATTTCTTACCGACATCAGTTTTTCAACCGACGTCGGTCTCTGTCACTGTCCTTTTTTTTTCAAAACCAACAGCCTAAAACCTGTCCCTTCTCTGTCAAAGACTCCATCCTGGTTTTCTAAAACTGAACAACATAGTTCCTGAAACTTGAACCTTCTTTGCCTTGCATGGTTTTGACTCGTAGCCAAGCCAAGGCTCTTGTCAACCACGCTAGCCGTCAACCACTTCCATCCACCCCGTCCGTGACCAAGCCTACAATGGAGTTCAACTCGGAGACCGAAAGAACTCCTACCCGTCCAACCCCGCCGCAGACTCCCATTGTCCAAGAAGGGGACCAAGATTTCGAGTGATTCTTGGACCTCAACGTCAAGGCCTTGCAACACTATCTCGCGCATAGCCGAATGCGAGACTCCTTGGGCAATCCAATCTATGGAATGCCAACCTCCCTTGCCGCAACTACGGCTGTATCGACAGCATCCATAGTTCAACCTTTGGACACTCAAGCCATCGCTTTGACCACTGACCAGACTTTGACCAATCCTCCAGGTGTGGCCTCTCCCTCTATCATTGGGCCCACTTCCACCGGGGTTCCGGCCCCCTGTCAACCTCAACCCGCTCAACCGCTATCCACTCCTTTTCAAAACCTCATCGTCTCTATTCTGCCTACCCTGGCCCCTATCAACACTAGGGTGGCTTCTTATCTCTTGGCCCCTGTTACCACAATCCAACCTCTCGTGGCAACATCGGGCCTAGCTATGTCTTCTACCCAACCACCTTTAGCCTCCACTTCTGCCCTTGCAATCAGTCATCCGTACATTGTACAACCGACTATGTCTCACGCCTCCTCTAGCCTCTTCCAAGTGCCTTACAACTTAGGGGGCGTGCCACCCGTCAATCCGTCAGCAGACATCATTAAAATGCTGATGGACAAGATGACCAGTCTAGAGACCTCTGTTTTTGGCTCGCACAACGCTCTCTCATATGAGCAGATCTGCAACGAACCCATTCATCCTTCTGTCCCAATCAGACCATATCCCAGCCAGTGGGAGCTTCTGAAGTTTTCTTGCTTTCAAAACAAGGAAGACCCACAGCAACACTTGCGGGCATTCAGACATGCCTGTTACCTCATTGGCCATGACGATGCGTTACTCTTACGCACGTTTCCTATGTCTCTCTCGGGTGCTGCGCTCGACTGGTACAGTTCCCTTCCCATCCATTCTCTCTTCTCATTCACACAATTGGCTCAGCTCTTCCTCGATCACTTTTCCATCAACATAACCAAGAAGGTCTCAATCATGGACCTCTATTCTATCCGGAAATTCGAGGATGAGTCCATAGCCGACTTCGTTGCTCGATGGAGAGGCCTCATCAACCAACTCTCCTTTTCCTTACCCCAGGCCGAGCTTATTGAACTCTTTTCCCAAGCTTGTGCCAGACATATCTCTTCCACCCTGAGGGTTCAAACCTTCCGCACTTTTGACGAGGCCTTCACGATGGCCTGCAAACTTGAGTTGCGTGCCATCGAGGAGAATAAAGTCAAGTTGCGGAGCAAGAATCCCAGCTCTAAGACCAATGACTCTTCTTCTGCTAAGCCATCATCATCCAATTCTAAATCCAAGGCTTCAACTAATGCCGTGGTTGTTAGACCTTCATCTTCTTCGACCAATCAGCCTGAGCCATCCACATCTCAGAGCGCTACTCGCTAATTCCAGCAAAGATACGTGCAACGACGATATACTCCTCTCAGAGAATCATATGCATCTGTGCTGGAAAAGCTTGTTAAACAGGGAGTCCTCAATCTCCCTCAAGCCCGACCTCCTCCACAATTCGATCCCTCACGCGCCATCCCCGCGTGGTATAGGGAGCAAGACTTCTGCAACTTCCACCGTGTTAAGGGCCATGACACGGAAAACTGCAAGACTTTTAAGAACATAATCCAAGACATGCTTGAAAAGGGGGATCTCATCTTAGACAATCCAAATGCACCCCCTAATCAGGCCATTGACATCTTCAAACAACCTTTCCCCAATCATCTGCCAACTCAGAACAATGTCCAGACCTTAATTGACGACAATCATGAGCACAATATTCGAACAGTCAATACGGTCTCTCCTTTCGTCCCCAATCAACCTCAAGAGGTTAGTCCATCAATCAGTCCATCACATGTGGATGAACCTCTTTCCCTGGCTAGTTCTCCGTCGACCTCTCTCATCTTGGAGGATGCCTCGGCCTTACCAGCACCACCGGTCTCGCCATCCTCCTTTCTGCTGCCTATGGAGGACCCGACCCTTCCTACTCCTCAGCCGCAAGTGGAGGGCACCGTCATCCCTGCCCTTTACCCGCTGGAGGAGCCCCGCTCCCCGGTTTCTTCTCCACCTGGGGAACAACCTGTCTCCCCTTCGTCTTCATCTAAATCTGTCATGACTTCACCACACCATGCATCTAAAACCACTACACCCATCTCGTCCTCAACCTCGCAACCATCAACATCTTCTTCTCAGCCATTTTCCCAGTTAGTGGAGAAGATCGAACTTCTCCCTCTAAGGAAAGTGACGCCTCAGGTGTTGTGGGAGCGTCTTAAAGCCCTTCAACATACCCGTGCCCTCTCATCACATGCCGCTAATCCTCCCAAGGCAGAATCTCGTCAGACTCTTGACAAAGACCAGACTCTCAAACCTCAACCAAACCCGTCAAAACCAAAGCCTGCATCTATCTCGTCTAAGCCCATCAAGTCATTTGGCGTTCGTCCTATCTCCACCCTCACTCGCCCACAAGTGAAGGTGGACCTAGGCCAGACCTCGACCAGTAGTAGTCTTCCAACCAAGTCGAAGAAGACTTCCAGACCACAGAAACGAACGCCTCCTTCCCTGTCACCATTGCCATCCATTTTGGGCCCCCATCCTTCGACCTTGGCTAGCATCCTTCCCACTCCGACCTTCAACCAAAACTCGTTGCCTCCTTTGCTTCCTCTGCCTACCTCCAGTCGTCCCTCTCCCAAAAAGGCGGTATCAATCACCAAGAAAGAGCCGTCTCCGTCTGTCACCGCACCATCAACCCATAAGGTGGTACGGAAACCTCTTCTAACCTCACCTAAGCAAAAGTCACCAACCTCGTGCATATCAACTAGCGTGGACCCTTTAGTGGGATCGTACTCATTGATATTGCGCCGACTTCTGCAGACTTCTGACATAACCCTTCCGCCCATCAAGCCTTTCCAACCTCTCGGGTCCAAGCCCTCCTGGTTCAACGACACGAAAATTTGCTTATATCATCGTACACTAGGACATGACACCGAGACTTGTTGTGCCCTCAAGGCCGTCATCCGCCGCCACATAGGACACTCTTGACCAGACCCCGACTCCTTCCTGTCCAACCTCTTCAAACACGTCAACATCTCACCAGCAAGACATGACCCCTTCTTCGCCTCCCATTTTTGAAATCAATGCTATCCGTGTAACCACTAGGTCGCAAAAGGACAAGGCCAAAGAAAAAGCTGCCATTCCTTGGACCTATCCCTTCGTCAAGCCACCTCTTGCGCCCAAGCCTAAAATTTATATCCTTGGTGCATCCCAACCTTCTTCATCTTCCTCTTCTGGGCCAATTCACGACTCCATGCTGAAGCAGCTCCACTAGACACCTGTAAAGATGTCTCTTTATGACCTTATCCAAACCTTGCCTCAGCACCGTCAAGCCCTTATCCAAGCCTTACAGGCAGTGGAGGTCCAACCCGAAGACCCCCAACCACTCGCTGCCCTCATCCATTCTTTATCTCCTATCGCCTCCATCACATTCAGTGATTCTGAGATTCCCACATCTAACACGGAAGATCAGGACACCGCCCTCTTCATCACTGCCTATGTCGATCAGACATGCATTAAATGCGTTATGATCGATGGCGGCGCTAGCATCAACATTATCTCTACCCACGCTTTTGATCAGCTGACTCTTCCCAAGAATTGCGTCTCCAAAGCTGACGCGATCTTACGCTCTTTCAATGACACCACCGCCACGACCATTGGCACAGTCATCCTTCACATTCGCGTTGGTCCACGCATAGTCCCGGAGCTCTTCTATATCATCGAAGGAGAGTTTCAATACAACCTTCTACTGGGCCGACCTTGGATCCGTGCCATGGCCTGTATACCCTCCACCCTGCACCGTTGTGTGAAGTTCGAGCATGATGGGCAAGTCCACACCATTCCTGCTGACCCTTCACCCTTCAAGACTTGCAACACAACCTACCGTCCCAACGATGTCCTCATTCCCATCAAGCCATCAACTCCAGCACCGCCCCCATCTACGGAAGCTTCGACCAGTTCGCAACCGGCGGTCGCCCTCACCCCTCCTCTTCAAGCACCGACCAAAGACCCCATGGAAGACATCTTCCAACGACTATCGCTTGGGTAATATCGCTTTTTGACCCTAGACATGTTCCAAACTCTGCAAGAGTATGGACGCCTTCACCTCAGTCCCAATTATGACCATCGGATCGGGATGGTCGTGCCTTATGGTCCTCCTCACTTCCAAACCAACTTTGTCTATGGGGGGTTTAATCAAGCTCCTACCAACGGCAATTCCCTCTCTTCACCCCAACCTTTCACATCTGATTTCTCATTTCTTGGCAACCCCACCTTTGCACACACTTACCTTCACAGGTGTGCATGGAAGGGTTTTGGTTTCGGACGATATGAGCAAGGCTCCCATCAACCCGTCGAGCCGCTCAATGATCATGATGCCAAGAAACGGTATGGCTTGGGATATCATGACCCCACTCAGGCTCCTTTCGACCTTTGTCCTGAGCCAACCATTGACCAATCTCCTCCAAACTCACCCATTTCTCCTTCGTCACCTACGGAGTCGGTGGTTTCCATCCCTCCTAGTTTTTTTTTTTTTTCATAAACACCATCCGCCTGGAACCCCTGACCTATCAGCTCAATGGGGTGCCCAGGTCTCTCCCTCTCATCTTTCCTAGCATGGTAGAGGATGAGTCGGCAACCATTCACACTGTCCACTGCGTTGACGATGACGCCATCCTTTCCTACATGGGTGCCGATGACTCTTTCATCCAGCGTTTCCTCCCTTCTGAGACCCAGGTTATGTTAAATGAATCCATCATTGACATCAACCTCCCTTCTTCTTTTGATGTTCCTCACGTCTTAAAGATTGGCCATTCTTTAGACGCTCAGGAGCAGCTTGACTATGCCCAGTTCCTTTCCAACCATAGTAAGGTCTTTGCCTGGACTTACAGCGACATGCCTGGCATCGACCCCACCATTGCTACCCATAACATTGTCACCAAACCAGAGGCTAAGCCTGTTAGGCAAAAGCTTTGAAAGATGCATCCTCGCTTTGCGATCCTTGTCAAAGAGGAGCTTCAGTGCCTTCTTTCTGTCTCCTTCATCCAACCCATCGATTATCCACAGTGGGTCTCTAACATCGTCCCAGTTACTAAAGCAACTGGGGGGATTTGGATCTGCACAGACTATCGCGACCTTAACCTAGCCTGTCCCAAAGACGACTTCCCTCTTCCTAACATTGACCAACTTGTTGATCTCACGGCCGGCCATGAGATGCTATCTCTCATGGACAGGTTTTCAGGATACAATCAAATCCTGATCGCACCGGAAGATCAGCACAAGACTACATTCATCACCCCATGGGGGACTTTCTGCTATCGAGTCATGCCTTTCGGCTTGAAAAATGCTGGTGCCACATATCAGCGCGCCATGACCTACATTTTCCATGATCTCCTCCACAAAATCATGGAGGACTATGTGGATGACCTTCTCAGCAAATCCAAACTTCGCCGCGACCACTTGACCATTCTCACAATCATCTTCTCTCACCTTCTGCAATACAATGTCTGCCTCAACCCCAAGAAGTGTGTCTTTGGGGTCCTCTCAGGCAAACTTCTCGGCTTCATCGTTTCCTTCCATGGTATCGAGATAGATCCCGCCAAGATCCGCGCTATCCTCGAAATGCCACCCCCGACCAATCTCAAGCAACTTCGCAGTCTACAAGGGAAGCTCCAGTCCATTCACCGTTTCATCTCGTAGCTTTCAGACCGCTGCCAACCTTTCCATCACCTCCTTAAGAAGGACGTCTCCTTTAAATGGGATAAGGGCTGTCAAGAGGCTTTTGAAGCCCTCAAAGGCTATCTGGTCTCTCCACCAGTCCTCATTCCACCTAAAGACGACCAACCCTTCTACCTTTATATCTCTGCCACCAACCATTTGTTAGGTGCCATGATCGCGCACCGAGACGAGCATCATCGTGAGCAAGCGGTTTACTACATCAGCCAAACACTGGTCGACTATGAAACTCGGTATACTCATACTGAGAAACTCTGTTTGGCATTAGTCTTTTCCGCTACCAAGCTCCGCCACTATCTTCTCAACCACAAAACCTTTGTCATCACTCACACTGACCCTCTCAAGTACATGCACTCCAAGCCATATCAGAATCAACGTATGGCTCAGTGGCTCATGCTGCTTGCTGAGTTTGACTTCGAATTCATCCAGCAGAAATCTATCAAGGGGCAAACCATCGCTGACCAATTGGCAGATGCCCTCTTCCCGACAACCAACCTTCACACTGTGAGTTCCCTGACGAGTCTATCGCTACCCTTTCCACTGATGACACCGTCTACCAAATGACCATGTTCTTTTACGGCTCTAAATGTCAACTTGGTGGGGGTGTGGGGGTCATCCTCATCCCACTCGATGGGGAGCCCATGCCTCTATCTTTCAAGCTTGACTTTGATTGTACCAATAATATGGCTGAATACGAGGCCTTAATTTTGGGACTTCAGACTGCCCTTTCCCTCCACATCAAGTCTATCAACATCTTCGGCGACTCACAGCTCGTCGTTAATCAAGTTAACGGTTCATATCTCTATAAAAACAAAGTTTTACAGAGGTATAAGAATCGCGTTGACCTTCTTTTGGCATCTTTCGACCATTACCTCTTGCAGACTGTTCCACGCTCTACGAACAAGTTTGCCGACACCATGGCTTCTCTTGCTTCGCATATCCCGTCTTCATCATCGTCATCTCGCCTTTTTGTCACAGTGCATCGCGTACCTTTGCCTTCATACATCTCTCCTCACATCGACCATATCAACACTGTCAATTCTAGCCCACAAGATGACTGGTATAAGCAACTTGTGGACTACTTGTCTCTTTCTGTCACTCCTCCCAACCTCTCTAGCAATGCCCGGTGAGCTTTCATCAAGCGCATAGCTCGCTATACCATGCTAGGGGGTCTTCTCTATAAACGAGGCTTCGACGGTCTCCTTCTTCGCTATCTAACCTCCACTGAAGCTCCTCAAGCCATAAAGCAAGTCCACGACGGGATTTGTGGTGGACACTTCAGTGGAAACTCGGTTGCCAAGCGCATCCTTCGCCTGGGTTATTATTGGCCCACCCTTCATCAAGACTGTAGCGATTATGTTCGGCATTGCATCAAGTGTTAGCAGCACTCTAACCTGCTTCATCTCCCCAGCCACGCCTTGCAAGTCACTCAGGATTTTTGGCCTTTCTCTCAGTGGGGCTTGGATCTCATCGTCCCTCACTCGTCTCTTCTCTTCATCATCAGTCCATCATCACTGCCACTGAGTATTTCACCAAGTGGGTGGAAGCCATTCCTCTTGTCTCCACAAAAGCCGACAAAATTGTCAACTTCATTAGTAGCCACATCATCTGTCGTTTTGGTGTCCCTCACAAAATCATCACCGACAACGGCAAGTCCTTCAAAAACAAGACTGTCCAAAAATTGTGCGACTCATTTGGCATCAAACTCAGCTTTTCTTCGCCTTACTACCCACAAGCAAATGGGCAGGCCGAGGCTTCCAACAAAATTCTCACCAAAATTCTCATGAAGGTGGTCGACGATACAGGAAGGGATTGGCACATTCATATTCCCTTCACTTTGTGGGCCTACCGCACTAGCATCCGAACCTCTACGGGTGCTACTCCCTTCTCTCTCGTGTACGGAACAGAGGCTATCTTACCTCTCGAAGTACAGATCCCGTCTCTCCGCATCTCCCTGCATGACATTCTCTCCAACGACGACTTTCATCAAGATCGCTTAGCTCAACTTGAGTTACTTGACGAGCGCCGTCTTGCTGCCCTCAATCATCTCCATGTCTACCAAAGTCGCATAAAGCGGGCCTACGACAAAAATCTGCGAGAACGAGATTTCAACATCAGAGACCTCGTCCTCAAAGAGAATCAGCACGTGACCAATATGGAGTGAAGTAAATGAGGCAAATTCACCCCCAATTGGCTTGGACCTTTTATCATCACGCACAAGTATGGGTCAGGGACTTATCGTCTGTCCTCCCTCGACGGACGGCCAGAACCTGAGCCTCTTAATGCGTTGCATCTTCGACCATTCTTCTGTTAGTCGAATACTCGTCTACTTGACACGTAACTTGAGCTCGTCCCCTGAGCAATCCTCGTCCTCTTAATCCTCATCCCT
This sequence comes from Torreya grandis, assembly GCA_037957365.1. Taxonomy (NCBI): domain Eukaryota; kingdom Viridiplantae; phylum Streptophyta; class Pinopsida; order Cupressales; family Taxaceae; genus Torreya; species Torreya grandis. The sequence continues at coordinate 261,168 of JARHVA010005939.1, read as the reverse complement.
TTCAACCCTATTCCCCTTTAACAAGTCCTCTACGACCCTTTTATGATGCATGGATGCTTTGTCCTAATAAAAGGGGAGTCCTTGAGCTTCTACAGCCTTGTCCGTGACTCTAATCAAAAATCAAAAAATACAAATCAAGATGTCAAAACATATCCAAGGTCACAAAATCAAATCAAATCAAAAAGACAGACTGATCCCTCGAAGGACAGCTGTACTATCATTGCTGTAGCTAATAGACTGATCCCCCGAAGGACAGCTATTCAGACTTTTTATCAAGCAAAAATATAGACCACTCCCTCGAAGGATGGCTATGACTAAATCTTGCTACAAATAGCACCTTTCTTAGAAGCTTCCCGCATTGATCAGCTTCGCAAACTGACCATACATCAAAAGACATCTCTATGTAGGCTTCCCGCATCGATCAGCCTGCACCCAAAAAAAAAAAAAAAAAAAATGAGTCACAGACTTGGCTTGTAGCTGTCTCAGGGTCTCCTATAAAAAGGGGCACGGTTATTCCTGCTCTTAAACTGGGTTACCCTATCCTCCTCCTATCACCTGCTTAAGGGACTTCGAGCTCACTTTAATGTCAAAGTGATTCGATTACCGCCCTAACACCATACTGGTCGACGACGTAATGCATGAACGGGGTTTTGGTTCTAATAACCCCTATCTATGCTTCCTTTCTGGTCCTTGTCAATGAAAGAGCGATTTGCCTTTCATCTTTTCTCTACACTTTGGTCACATCAATTGTCGACTCATCCTTAACCAAGCCATTTTCATCATTTTCAGCCAGCATCGCCTTGTCCTTTTCACATAGTTTCTATGGACACCAATACACATGGAAACTACCGACCAGACCCAATTTATGTTAAGCATAAACCAATACTTGCTGAAGCATAAATAAACCTCCATTCATTTTTAGCATACATCCATCACGACTATGGAAACTTGCTAGAGATGAAAGACTCTCGACCAATTCTACAGAATACACCATCTGTAGCATCATTTTATCCTCATCTTAGCCTCATCATTTCGACACTTGACCACATCCAATCATCGACCAATCTTCTCAATTCGCCCGAACTACATTGGTCTGAGGCCCTATGACCAGGGCTATGTAGGCAGCACTCAGATACCACATCTTCTGAGGTTAGCTCGACCACCCCCATTTATTTGTCTCTTTGATGGACAAACCTTCCCTTCTGCGACTTTGACCAAGACCAATCGATCTCTTTGACCCTTCCTCCCTTTTAGGGAGAACTACATAGGCCTGAGGCCCCTACGACAGGGGCTATGTAGGCAGCACTCAGATCACATGACGTTTTCTGAGGTTAGCTCAGCCGCATCCTTTCGTCCATCCATCCCCTTGACCAATGACCATTGGAGATCATGCCTATCTCCTCCGACCTCGACCACTTCCAAGACAACCTTTGCCTTGGTTGTTTTTTGCCTTTATGCTACCTCACGGCTGGTTAGCAGAATTGTCCACAGACTATTTTTGACCCTTCGCAAGTATAGGATCACGAGCCAGTTGATCCCTACTACTTGTGGCTTTTTCGTGTCTCTAGGAGCACTTCCTGAGCCTTGGATACCTGGAACACGATGACCATTTGGAGCTTCAGCTTAGATTGAGTGACCCGATCAGCAGACGACTAAATGCTGGGGCCCGGTTACTTCAATTTTGGCACTCCTTGACCCTCAACATGCGACAATTTGACCCGACCCTCTCGTGAAGTGGACTACGTGCAATCACGACTATGGCAGCATTTTCACTCACTCTCTTCTATCCATTTCTCTGTCAAATTGACACTCGATCTTCGGTTCCCTTCTCTCGACTATCGCTTTGAGGGGGGAACACCTCATCCTTTTCCTGGGGCAACCAACTCCTATTTTTGTCTTGCAGTTCATCAAGAACAACCAACAAGACAAAAAAGGGCAAATGTAGACACCGCAAACGTGTCTGCACCTTGGTTCTCCCCCTTGTTCGCCTCAAACCCATATCCTAACCCTTGGCCTTCATATGATTAAAATAACTTAAATATTTTAAAGTGGTCCCCTTTCCACCCCACCCTTGCCACCTTGGATCCTCCCTTGAATCCCTCCACCTTCCCCCTAGCATTTATTATGTCAAATCTCCTCATTATCTTCCCCTCACGCCCATTTAGGCATCCTCGTGACCATTCTTCCCATAACCCCTTGCCCGGCGGCGTGTAAGAATGGGCAGAGGCTATTTTTAGTCTCTGTCCCCATTCTGCCACCGCTGACGTCGGCGACCCTTCGGCCTACGTCAGCAAAACTGCCGGCATCGGCAGCCTTCATTACCCCTTTCTGCATCCATTGCAGCCCTTAGACCCTTGAGCTCACAAATAGAATTCTCTTGGCATTTTGGCATTCGTCTCTTCTCCATCTGGACCTCATGCAACAGCAGCAACAGGTGCAAAGGCTCTAGATTAGGAATCTCCTCTTGCAACAAGCCTTCTGTGGCTCCAACAACAGCTCTCCCACTCTCCATTCAGCAAACAAAAAGGTAAGCATAGTCTGTTATGTCATTTTCATTTCATTTCTTTAGCTTATATCTGCTGTTCCCTGCTCCCTCTGTCCTTCCCCTAAGTGGCTGAAAAGCCTTCTCAGACCCTGTCCTCTGTGCATCTTCCTCTCACACTGTCCCCTTTTCTATACAATCCCAGATAACTTCCTCATCCCCCTGTCAACAAAGACCCTATACAGGGCACCTAACCAGAACCAGAGCATTCCTCAGTCCATCCAAATTTGTCCCCGAACTCTGTCTCGACCCTGTTCACAAACTGGACCCGTCCACAGTCCAGAAACCAACCCAGACCCGACTACAGGCCACAACCCCGACTGACGCCGGTCAGTTCCCCAACCGACGTCAGCAAGATAACCGACGTCGGCAGATCAGATAACTGATGCCGGTGACATTTCCGACCTCGGCGACTGTCATCAGCCCAACAACTCCTTCAAGTAATCATTTTGTCTTTTCTTTCCTTTCTAATTTCTTTGTCATTTCTGTATTCTGGCATTCTGTATTTCCTTGGTCTTTTATTTGTCTGTTATCAGTGGGTTGACCTCCCTCGAGGAAGTTTTCACACTTTCGAGAACAAGCTTTTGCTTGGCAACCCACCACCTATCCATCTAACATTTTCTTGTCCAAGTTCCTTTTCTTTGCAGGTGTCATTCCTCCACAGCCAAAGAGGGGTGCTCACAAATGTCTGGATTACGGTGCGTGATCTTTATCCAGGTACTTCACATGCCTTGTCTATTTATCTCTTTAGTTTCTTCTCTCTCCTTATAATCTGAAAAGCGAATTAGCGATAGAAACAGTATGTTATGGATGTGATGGATTATAATGTTAGACATTATGTTTTTAATTTTGATTATTTTTATCATAAATGTTGTGGGTGTTTATGAGTTATTAATTATGGATTTTACATGCCCTGGATTATGGATGTTATATCATGAGTTATGTTTTTAATAAATGGATTGTGATTATGGATTATTGCTAACGATGATTATGGATTATGTTATAACATGAGATATATTTTTGCTAAATGGATTATGATATAGATTATAGATGGATTTTAATGTTTTAATGGTTGTGGATTTATGGATTTTAGTGATTATATGTTATGGATTTGTTCAGCATTGACTTGGACCATAATCAAAAGAGAACCTCTCATATGCATGGCTTATACATCCATTGCTAGATGATAATAGACTATGACACAACCTAGGTTAACTAAAACTTTGACCTTGGTCATCTATTATGATTATATTATGTTGATGGGATGGGGAATGGATTACCTTATAGATAATTTATTTTCTCCTCATATTTTGAAATTAGGATTTATCCTTTAGGAATCATTTTTATGCCAATAAATAAACTGATCAATACAGGAAGTCTCCAATTAGAAAGTTGATCAATGTAGGAAACTTTCTTGGGATATTACTTTTGCCAATATATATATATATATATATATATATATATATATATAGGGCTTTAAAGTGGCATAATTTTGAAAACTGATCAATGCAGAAAGTTTTCAACTTGGTAGCCATCCTTCGAGGGAGTGGTCTACATTTTAACATTTTTGCACTGCTATCCTTCAAGGGATTACTCTATTATTTTGCCTTTTTATTTGATTACAACTATCCTTTGAGGGATCACTCTATTTATTTAGCCCATTTTGATGCTTTCTTTTTACTACTTACTTGATTTTTGGATCCCAAAGAAGATAATGAAAATGGCATAAAAATATACCGTAGGATGGCTTCCATGAATTCATCACATGAGATGATTATTTTATCTTAGGAAAGTTAAAGGCTTTGAAGGAATAAGGTAAATAATGATCTGGGGTTTCTCCCATAACAAGTGAAACTTATCTATGAGAGAATGCTATATATAGAGCTAGGGTATACATATTAAAGGTTGAGGTTATAGTGACTACCAGATAACCATATAACACTCATATCATTATTTGGTATTTTGAGATAAGGGAATATGAGAAGATGAAAGATAAGATAACCAAGATGAGCCAAGATCTATAAACTATAGTAAGGATGCAAATGCAACACATTGAAAGGTTCTCATTCTAGTTTAGTATCAAGAAAAGCCAAATGATATGCCCCATATTTGTATTTATGGGTTATGATGTATGGTCCAAGCCAATTAGGAGAAAATTTACCCAAAATTTACCCCTTTTACTTCACTCCATATTGGTGACATGTTGATTTTATTTAAGAATAATATTTCTAATGTTAAATTCATGTACTCTTACATTTTTATTATATGCTCATTTTAATCATTCTTGATATATACGAAGGTGATCAAGGGGTACTGCATGATGCTCATCTAAGACTTCAAGCTAGGATAAATGCTCCTAATGGAAATCCTCATTATAAATGATGTCTTTAAAGGAGACAAAAAGGGAAGGGATTTAGACTTCTAATGGAAGTACAAATTTTGAAGTATAGACTAAAGAAAATAGAGTAGCACCCATAGGGATTTGAATACTAGTTTGATATGCCCATAAGGTGAAAGGGATAAAAAGATGCCAATCCCTACCAACTTCATTAACAACTTTAGTTAGGATTTTTACTAGAGTTTTATTAGATGTTTCTGCTTGACCATTAGCCTAAGGATAATAAGGCAAGGAAAAGCTCAATTTAATTTTAAATAAATCACATAATGCTTGGAATTTTTTATTTTTAAAATATTTTCCATTATCTATTATTATTTCATATGGAACTCCAAAATGACAAATAATGTGTTAGTGGATAAACTCCATAATATTTTCTGCCTTGTTTGAGATAAGCAACATAACTTCCACCCACTTAGTGAAGTATTCTATAGCGGTGATAATAAAGTTGTAACATTGGGAGGATTTAGGATTGATTTTCCCTATAAGATCGAGCCCCCAATGGGAGAATGGCCAAAAGTCTCTTGTTACCTATAAAGATTCACTAGGGACATGGGATAATTTTGCATGCTACTAACATTTTAAACACCTCTTAATGTATGTGTAACAATCTTAATTTAGAGTGGGCCATGCAAGATCTTCTTAGTGATTTCATGGCCACTAAAGTGTCCACTATATGACCCATCATGGACTTCCTAGATGGCTAAGGTAGCTTCATGATTTTGGAGACAATGAATAAGAATACCATTGAATCCACACGTATAGAGAACACCCCCCAGTATAGTGTAGCAGTTAGATTTAAAATAGAGAACATGCCTAACTCCTAATGCAAGGATAGTTTGGATCTCCATAATCAATGCTTCATACTCAACCATATTATTGGTACAATAGAAGTCTAACTTAAAATACAAAGGCATGGGAAACCTTGAGGGGGATTAATATAATTCCTACACCACCTCCTTTCTCATATTTAGGCCCATCAAAGAATAGACTCATTTTATATTATAGGACTAATTGGGAAGTGAATGCAATAGATTCATCAGGGAATTCATAATTGATTGGCTGATTATCACTAAGAGGTACTTCAACTAGTTGATCAGTAATAATCTACCCTTTAATAAATTTTTGGTGGAGAAATTTTAGATCAAACTCAGCTAAAATTATAATCCATCTAGCCATTCACTAATTCTAGTAAGGCTTAGAATGCATGAACTTAAGGGGATCAATACTCTTAATTATGTACGTCTTATGGTTAAGTAGGTAATGACAAAGTTCAGAGGCTACAAGGACCAATGCTAGGCATATTTTTTAGTATGTGGATAACTTGTTTCATATTCTAAAAGGGTATTACTTATATATTAAATAGCTTGATATTAATGATTCTCATCTCAATTGACAAGCATAACACCTAGAGCATGATCTATAGCTGAGATATAAAGTAAGAAAGGCCACCCTTTCTTAGGTGGAATGAGGATAAGAGGTGATAAAATATAGTGTTTGAGTGTGTTAAAGGCTTATTGATAATGAGAATCCCATATAAAGTGACTATCCTTCTTTAATATATGGTGGAAAGGTTATCACCAATCAGAGAGTTGGGAGATAAAATGATGAATAGACTAGAGCTTGCCTTGTAAACTACAAAGCTACTTAAGGATGGATAGAGGAGGCATCTCTAAAATAGCCTTGATTTTAGTGGGATCCACTTATATTCCATGAATAGAAATAATAAAACCTATGAGTTTACCCATCAAGATGCCAAAAATTCACTTTTTTGGATTTAGATGTATATGATACTAAAGTAGGTTATCAAAATAATATTAAGTATAGATAAGTGATCTTCATAGAGTTTTGAATTCCTAAGGAGGTCATCTACATGGTCTTCAATAATTTTATGGATTATTTCATTAAATATATAAGTCATGGCCTATTGATAGGTAGCTCCTACGTTTTTAAGGAAAAAAGGCATAAAACGGTAGTAGAAGGTCCCTCAAGGAGTAATAAATGTAGTTTTATGTTGATCTTATAGTGTAATAAGTATTTGATTATAACTAGAAAAACCATCCATAAGGGATAACATTTCATGGCCAATTATCAGGTTTAGCAACTAGTCAATTTTGGGGAGAGGAAAATCATGTTTTAGATATGCAAGATTTAAATCATGAAAGTTTTTAAAAATATGAAGTCCCCCTATAGGCTTAGTGACTGAAATAATGTTGGACATCCACTAAGGATAATCAGTAAGTTAAATAAAGTTAGTGGATAAAAAGTGCTATAGTTCCTCTTTTACTAGGAGTGTGATGTGAGGATGAATTTTAAAAAGATTTTGATTTATTAGTTTAGCATCAAGAAAGATGACAATATTATGAATAACAATTATGGGGTCAATACCAAGCATATTTCTATAAGACTAGGCAAAGGCCTTACTACAGTCTGATAAAAAAGTGGTAAAATCCTAGTTTTCTTATGGATCTAAGGCTTTGCTAATTTTAATAATCATTAGGGTTTCTTAAGACCCAATATTAATATCAACAGTGGCTTCATTTAATAAGATAGACATTTTGGATGGAAGAGAATTGGGTAAGTAAGAGTTTTTAGTGCCCAAATGAGTCAAGAGTGACTCATCATCTTGACACTAAAAATAAGGATGATTGGCATATCATGTCTTATTAAGTTATTATATACTAAGGGGATGGTTCATATGTTTCCATCATAGTGGAAGATGAGGGGTTCTAAGGAGATTATATTAACTAAAAAAAAGTTAGTAGGGATGGATACAATATTGCTAGTTGAGGAAGCAGTGTCAAATGAGGAAGATGGTTCTTATTTCAAAGATGGTAGAATAATAGGTTTAGGGGTTGATTTATAATCTTTCCTAAAACCTAAGCCATGTTTTTCATGTGGTTTTCTAAAAAATCCTAATGTGACATCATGGGGACCCTGCTCATATCTACCTATGCTAAAACCTTTCTAGGTGTAGTGACAAAGATAGATTTACATGAACTGGGGATTGTTAAGAAAGGATAAATTAGAAGTAAATAGTTTAGCACAAGTACTATCATTAGGTTCTAGGGTAGCTTGATTGATTCCACCATATACCAGGTGAGTACACAAAAAAGATAGTCTAAAATGAATGAGCTCACCTAAGTTGGGTGAATACATAGGTTGATTATTAGAATGGCCATATTCCATAGGAGTGAGTAAGGTGCTAAGGGTTAGTAACTAATATTCCCCCATCAAAAGCTACTGCATCAGGGATTCAATGGACTCTGGAATAGGTTATTTGAAGCAAGGATAGTCATGCTAGTTGAGGCTTGATTAGAAGATGAAGATGGGATTATAGTAGGCAAAGGTATTATGACATCACTTGGCTAAAAGGTGAAGTTACATGATTTAAAGGGATGAGGATTAGTAGGGATGATGTGTACCTAGCCTTCATGTTCATATTTAAGGCACTGATGGAATGTGGAGGGTACACATCACATCACATGAGTCCATGGATGTCCTAATAAAATTTTATATTTAAATGTCACTTCAATAATATAAAATATTTCATGAATGATACGAGAACCTACATGAATGGGGAGAATGACTGATCCTACCATGGGTGCTACCATGTCAGTAAATGCATGAAGAATAGTTGAGGATTGGGAAACAATGGTCTCTAGTAGTTGTAATTTTTAGAAAGCATGTGAGGAAATAATATTAATATTGGACCCATTATCAATCATAACTCTTTTAATTTGATTTTTATTTATTTGATTTATAATGAAAAGGGTATGATCTTGATCTTCAAGAAATAAAGTAACAACCTCAGAATCAGTGAAACTAACTATCGACATCATTTAGAGGGCTCTTATAAAAGCTAATAAAGGTTGAGGTTCATTTAGTCAAACCTTAATAGCTTAAAGAGATTCGATCATTGCCTGTCGATGTTGTGGAGAGTTTTTGATAAGCTCATATAATGACATTTTTATAGGAATTTGGTGGATTTATTTTAATATGGATATTTGTATCAACTCTTTAGCTTCAGCTAGGGTAGTTTCTGTAAGAGAAACTTTAGGATTTTGTTTAGATGTTTTAAGCATATTAGGTGTAGAGGATCCTATAATTGAAACCTTAGCTTTATTAAGATTTTGGTTTTGAGAGTGAGTGGCTACATGGATGACATTGAAGTGTAATAATGGAGGACTTGAAGAGGCTACTAACTCTTTATCACTTATGGGAATAACAATATTATGGATGTGTGTAATGTATGGAATAGTGACCTTTTACTTAGGATTTTTATCATTTTGATCATCAATTAAGAGGTCATCATCCTGGACTAACTATTGGATTCTGGCCTTAAGGGTTTGCAATTTTCTATATCATGTCTGAGTACTCTATGATATGCACACATTTCCTGATTTCTATACTAGGATGGTCTTATATATAGGTGGTAGAATAATGAGGGATGTATCCAATAATTATTTCAAGATTACAAAATAAGATCCGTTCAAAGGATCATATTATGGTTTTATAGGGGTTTTGATAACAGGCTATTTTGACAAAGTATTACTCATTTGGTTTTTTCACTTATCCTTTATAGGAGGGAAAACTTTAAGTTATTTGCCTTTAGATTTCTCTAATGGTACCTTAACAGAGGAAGGTGGATATTTAGATGGATGTATGACTAATAATGGAGGAAAACTTTGCATTTTATGATGCATTTTAATGGAAGAACCTATGATAGGTATAAAAGATGGATGGGGACCTAAAATAGATGATGGATATGGTACAAAAGGGATATGACCTTTGTTATTTCATGTGTTAACAATAGATGGGGTATTCAGACTGAGGTTTTTATCTTTTGATTTTTGAAAAAGATCTACTTTAACCTAAGGATGAGCTAAGGCTTTCTTCAATGGAATACTAAGATAATTGTCCTAGCTAGCGATGATAGGATATTTACCCTTTCCTTTAGTATCTTCAATGTAAGGAGGTGTTATGGTAGAATATGGTTTTGAAGGGCCAAGGTTTTGGGCAAAAGGATAGGATTTCATTATATGTTTTCTAGGGATTAAAGGGGTTGAATGTCCAACTCTAAAAGTATCAAGATGTTTATCTCTAACATTCTGAGGAGTAGTTTCATTTTCCCTTTTAGGATATTCAGTGAGAGAAGGTGATGGTTCAAGTGAATGATCCTATTTAATGAGATTAGGGATCTCTACAAGGATTTTGGGATTGGTTTTAACGATCTCAATTTGACTAATATCAAAAGCATCTCCTTTAAGGATATATAAGACTGAAGGTTTCTCTGAGACTTATTTAGGAAATAATTGATCATATATTATGTCAATCATATATGTAGACTAATTTTGTGTTTCTCCAGGGTTAACTTAGACTATGTTCGATGTGGATTAATGGTTTGGAAATGGCTATTTGAAAATATCTAAATATTGGTTAGGAGGAGCATTTAGATTTTCCAACCAAAGGTACCCCTTGTCAATGAGGTTTTGTACCAATCATTTAAAGGATTGAAATCGTTCTATGTCATGTCCAACCATGTGATAAGCAAAAAACTCATTATTTATACTAATTGGGTTTAGGACATGTATCATCAACTGGTCTAATTAGAGGGTGTTAAATAACATTTGCTTGTAGGATTTCATCTAATATTGAAGTATAAAATTATCCTATAGGGATATATTTCTTAGGGTGGAAATGAATAAGGCCCCTAGGTTGCTGCATTTGAGAAGAAAAATACCTTAATTGGTTGGATGTTGGAGGGGAAGAAGTTTTTATAGTAACTACATTTGCTACCCCTTTTGGTTTAGGATTGTTGTTATTGCTTTTAGAGGGGTCATATTTGAAGTTCATATTTTTAAAATAAACTTTTCCCTCTTGAATTCCATGGAGTTCAAGTTTACAACCCATAGTAAAGGCTTCATCAAAAGTTTTAAATTTTTTAATTTTTAATATGGATGATACATATTTTTCACAAGAACATGAAAACAATTCAATTAATTCAATTGTTTTAAAAGTTTTAAAAGGTTAATTGGTTGATTAAATTAGGCCATCGAGCCACAAAGTCTAATATGGATTCATCATCAAACTATTTAATAGCATAAAGATCCATGATAGTAACTTTTTGATCAATATTGATCTAGAAGTGTTTCAAGAAAATTTGGGCCAACTGCCCAAAGGAAAAGAGAGAATGTTGGGGAATGGAATTACACCAATGCAATGTAGATCTTGCTAACAATATGGGAAATGTTACTTGTAGGAGGAAATCATCATGTGTTATAAGATAACATGCATGTTAAAAATCTCTAAGGTGTTGTTGGGGATCTTCTTTGTTTTGGAATTTAATAAAATTATGAAGCTCCCATTGTGAGGGATATGGTCGAATAGGGACAGAGGGATAGATTGTCTCATTTAAAATTTTCTTGTATGTGAGTATTCTATTATGTCTAGAGGTGGAGGATTCCAAACTAGCCATCCTATTCTTGAGGATGTTTATAAGGTCAATCTGAGTAATACTCTAAGGCACACTTCCTAAAACACCTTGTTAAAGGGGTTGATAACTTGGTAAAGAGGTAGACATAGGTTGTGAGGGAAGGTACCCTACTATAGTAGACATAATAGGTTGAGATTCTACCACATATTATAGGACATGTAGTATAATATTTTTTTTTGGGAAGGATTGTAAGTAAGTGGTTATCACTGGTTGTGACAAAGCCACATACTAGGCAGTTGAGCAGACATACTATTGGAAAGGTTCGGTACAAGGGATTTTTTGTGTGTGAAGGATTTTATATGTGTGAGGGATTTGTTATGAACTATATGATAAATCCATTATAATGGGTGGGAGACTTGTAGGAATTGACACTACTAATGTTTGGGAAGGTATAGTAGATATATGTTGAGTGGTATTTTGAATCTAAGTAACGAGGGTTGGAGAACTGATAGATACTACAAGTGGTTGGTTTCCTAGAGATTACACCACCTAGGTATTATAACTAGATGGAGGAGATTTGGTGGATAAGGTTACCATGGCCATGGTGAATTCTCCCATTCTCTTAGTTACCTTGAAAGGCATCTCGTACATATGTGGAAAGCCTTGGGTATGGGGGGAAGGAGAAATATGTATTGCTTGACTATTAAGATATTAATTAAGAGCAATGGGGTTATTGTCTAATATTTATGTAAAGGAAGGATCTCTTTTAGGATAATATTATGGGAACATAGGATTCTCAAAGGACTCAGGGGAAGTGGTAGGACTAGGTGTACATTCCATTGGAGAGGATGTAACACCTTCTTTGATATCTATTTTTGATTATTGCCTAGTCAAAACCATGAGATAAAAAATAAAATCAAAAATAAAACAAAAATTTATTTTTGAATTATTTAATTTTAATATGGATAAATGACACACATACTAAAGTCATTTCAATTTTTTTTTCTCTTTTAACTTTAAGATGTGAGAAAAAATGAAAAAGGATAATGAGGGTCTTAAGAAATGATAATCTAAGGATGGTTTCAAGTGTTTTGTTTTGGCACTCCAGGAAATATATATTGGTATCAATACATGAATTTATACTTGGGGATTTCTCCCCTCACATCATAATCCCACAGCTAGTATAGGTACTTAGCCAAAATATACCGATGGTCTAGAGATTATACTCAACTAGAGAACTGAGTTGGTCCTCCCCTTAGTGGTGAAATCCAAGTAGGATCACTGGGAAAAATGTTGTTGTGAGGTATGAAATCCCCATCAATTTTCTTATGTTATGTGTTTATATGTGTTAATTGATATTGTGATTTGGTTTGTGTGTGGATAAAGTGATGACTGTGATAGATTCTTTCCTAGATTATTCTATGTGAAATAATCTAAACAGGAAAGATGAATGCAATTTATTTTAACTTTTTAAGAAAAATAAATAAAATGCAATCGTAATGTTATCTTTTGATGAATGCACATAAATAAATGGAAAGAGATAAAATTTAGTGATTTTGAATTTAATAAATAAAAATGAGACCTAGCATCCCACCGAGCATGCCAAAATGTTTTAGTATTTTTTATGCTTTTTTAATGTGGACTCATTAAATACTAAAAACAAAGTAAATTTAGGGTTTAGAGTTACATGGTGATGAAGGTTAGCTGTGCACCGTTGATCAAGATTTGTGAGAACTCCTCTTTGGCTAGGAATGAATGACCTGTAATTCACCACACTTAAATTAAAATTGAATTAATAGATAAATAAGTGGGTTACCTAGTAAGAAACTAGTCCCAAGAAGCAATACGCTTCCTTAGATGGATGTCATCCCATGTTCAACATTAAAGTTTACAAATAAACATGAAATTACAAATATATATATGGATAGGATGAAAATAAAAAATGCCAAAGATAACTTAATCTATAGCAAGATTAATTTGATCAAAGTAATTATCCTAAAATTTAGTTGTAATATCAATGCCTTCTTGTATTATACCTAATTGTTCATTAATGTATTCAAAGTTACATATAAAAGCCACAATGAAAAATCTTAGCTCAAATTTAATTTCACTTTGATTGGAAAACAAAGGTTTAGGGACTATGGGAAGATCAAAGATACTAATAGAATCATGTACTAATCTTGGTAGGGTCATCTACATGAAAAGACAAATTTTTAGCAAACTAAAATATAGATTTAACAAATACTGAAGATGGAAAAATATATTGTTTAAGGTTATTTTTAAGTTTAATAGGGATCAATGATGATCTCATAAGATTGACATCAATTCTATAGGATTGATGTCTATTTAGATGAATTGATATCGATTCTATGTAAAATTATTGAACTATAAAATAGACTATAATGATAGCCTATAAAATTGATAAAACGATCAAAATTGAATGTAAATAAAAATATAGAGATTATAAAATATAAATAAAACTTAAATATGATAAGATACTGACCCTAGATGGTTAAATATGTGTAGATACAAAGATGAAAAAACAAGATTAAGACTACCTACTTTGAAACACTTATGAGATTGACCAAATTACTTTACAAAAAATATCTCATAGGATTCACATAGTTAATGTCACTAATCCACAAGGCAATCCCATGACTATGCAAAATCATGATTTAGATAGACAATATTGTTATTTAGGTTAGATTGACAAAAAACACAATATCACTACTTGGGATAAAAATCCCACTATTTGAGTCCACAATCCTGCTACTCAAGTTATTAATCTCACTATTCAGGTCAATAATGCCATGAGTTGAGTAGGGAAATTTTTTTCTTGGGTCTATAATCTTGCAACTGAGAGAGTTGCAATATTCTCACTTAACCCTAATGGTCTCAGCTAATCGTTAGTGATTTAGCTAAAATACTATGACTCAGGTCAATAATATCACTATTAGCAATTAGTGGTATTGTAATATCATGACTTGGAAGTTGTAGGATTGAAATATCACTATGATTGAGTAGTGGGATTATAATATCACTACTAAAACTATAGACAGAGATAAAAATTAAACCAAAATAGTTAAAACATAATATCATAACTTGGAATAACAAAGTTGTGACTATCTGAGTGGTAGGATTGTTGTCCAAAAGACAAACCTATGACTCCACAAGGACAAAAACACTACTTCAAAAAAAATGTATTTTTGGCAAAATTATTACCTTCTTTACTTCCACACTATATGATCCTACATGATAATGGTTAGTAGTTTACTTATATGTGCTTTATGACCAACTTTGTGAGGCTAGGGTCCCACCGGGTGTGCCATTATGTAGAGTAAAAATTTGACTCAAAAGAGGATGGTTAGTATCGTGTTAGTTCCAAAATGAAAAAAAGAAGAAGAAAAGAAACACACTAACTAGTATAACACCTCTAGGACTAGTCACTAAGGGGAGCTTAGTGAGGAAAACCCATTTGAAAACACAACTAGAAATGGAAAGAAATGATAAATATGAACACAAAATACAAATTTCCTACCAAATCTTTGATTGCTCCAAAATGATCCTTCTTTGGCTTGCTCGGATTGTGCTTCAAGAGATCTTCATCAATGGAGTGTGGATACCTTCATCTCCTCTTGGAACCTTTAGTTTGTGATGGCTTTATCTCAATGTAATTAAATTACTTAGATATTTGTATAAAATGATTTTATATTACACAGAATAAGAAAATATGAGAGACTACATAATGATAATTGACAGTAGAATAAAATACTAGATAATATAGCAAAGCCAATTTGAGGGGGAAACCTCCACAACAATGCACTAATAGAAAAATACTTCACATGATGCTTAAATATTAACCACTACCTCCTGTATATAGTCTATTTAGCTAAGGTTATTCCATAGGGTGACCTATCTAAGAACATAGATAAATGTAATGTGTAAATAAAAGAGGTATTTAAGCCATAAGTCAGCCACACATACCCCTAGACACATTAATGGTTAAGGGCATAACAAGCCCTTCCCCTTCAAAACAACATTTTCCTCAACATTGTGGCAACTCTGGATGTTGCTACACAAATGCTTCATCCTCCCAAGTGGTATCTTCACACGGTAGATTCTTCCATTTGATCAAGTATTCTATAATTGCTCTAGAATATAGTTGTTTCGTGCGTCATTGAAGGATCACCTCAGGATCAAGAATAACTTTACCTTCCTCATCCAATTTTGTAAATTATATTTTAATGATAAATCTATGTCTAATGACTTTATTCAATCATGTACATGAAATAATGGATGTATTCGAGTGAATGAAGGAAAATATAACTTGTAGGCCACACTGCCAATTTTTTACAAGATCTGATAAGGCCCATAATACTTAGGGTAGAATTTTTTATTATTTTTTTGTTGCTTCAATGACATCTATTTATATGGCTATAAGTGAACAAAGACCCAATCAACAATGTCAAAATTCCTTTCACTTCTATGTTTATCTACTTATTGCTTCATGTGATTCTGGGCCATAGCTAAATTTTCACACAAATTTCCAAGGACCTTCTGTTGATGGTGAATATGTTCTTCAACTACATGAAACTAAGTATGGAACTTCAAGGTTGAAGTGATGGATGGAGGGTGGTATCCATATAGTGCCACAAAAATAGCCATTTTGGAAGAAATATGAATAGATGTATTATTCCACCATTCAGTAAGTGGCAGCTAATGAACCCATTTATCTTGTTTATCAGAAACAAAACAATAGAGATATCCTTCTAGACATTTGCTGACTACCTCAATTTATCCATGATATTGAGGATGATAGGATGAACTATGAGCCAATTGGGTACATAAACATGTAAATAACTCAGTCCAAAAATTACAAGTAAAAATGGGATCTCTATCACTGACAATGATCTTAGTGGTCCCATGTAGTTTTTGAACTATATTGAGAAAAGTAGAAGCTATTATACTATCAATAAATAGCTAAGATAATGAACAAAAATGAGCATACTTACTGAGATTATCTACAACAAGCATGATAAAATTTTGACCATCAGATCTTGGTAAACTTGTAATGAAATCCATAAAGACCTCTTCCCAATGCTGGTTAGGGATAGATAAAGGTTGTAAAAGACCTCAATTTTTGATGGTTTCACCTTTGTTTTGTTAATAGATCATACATTCAGCCACATATTTCTAGACATCCCCCTTGAGACCTTCCCAAAAGAAATCTTACTTGATCCTATGATAGGTTTTCAAAAATTCTAAATGACCCCCAATTGGAGTTGCATGAAGTTCTTGAAGGATTTTTTTGTTTAAGAAGAGAATTCTTATATAGGTACAATCTATTTTTATACCATAATGCATTAGGTTTCCATGTGAATTTTTCAAATCCATCCAAACCTTGCTAAATATTTTGAATTAAATCATGAGTAGTAATATCATGTTCCAATTATGATAATGCTTCCTCTAGCCAATCTGCCTGCAAAATAGTTATGGCACATAGTAATACCTCAACTGATTCATCTTTTCTAGATAGTGAATTTGACACAACATTGTCCTTAACTTTTTTGTAGACTATTTAAAAATCATAGCCTAGCAAGTTACCCATTTCTATTGTTCTTCAGATGACAACCTTTGTTCTAAATAATATTTAAGACTATCATGATTAGTTTTTACCTAAAAGTGACAACCCATCAAATAAGGTCTCTATTGTTTTACTACATACAAAATCACCATCATTTCCTTCTCATAGATGGGCTTGTGTTTATTTTTAACCTTGATTTTATGACTTTAAAATCCTAGTGGTCTACCTTATTTCATGAGTACAACACCCATACCATACCCAGATGCATCGCATTCAACCACAAAAGTCTTAAAAAAATTAGGAGTGGCCAATACAAGAATACTACACATAGCCAATTTCAATTGTTAAAATTCCTACGTAGATGAATTAGTAAAATGAAAGGATTATTTATTTATCAAAGATGTAAGTGATATAGGCAATAATTCAAGTGATGGTTCCACCCCCATTGATGATGGAACTTTTGGGAGCCATAACTTCTACATCGTAGCTCCAATTGACTCACCATTTGAACCATTGGAAAGATAAGAATGAGGAGAATGTGGTGTGATCACATGGAGATCAACTTGATGGATTTTTATCCCTAAAAATACAATGGAATGGCCCAAATTTCAATTTTATTAGTGCAACCTAAAAATAGTAATTCCTCAAATTTTGTATTGTTTTAAATCATGGAATTTGAACCATTTCATCTCCCTCAAGATTGGTGACCTTACAAATCCTCCCCTTGATTTAAAAATGTGTATAATTGAATATTCAACCCAAAATAGAAATAAGACATCTCTTCCCAGAGATAAGAATATAGTTGTATTGCGATCTTGAGTAATAAAACATCTCTTCTTAGAGAATTCATTGTTACTATGTTATTTGTGTTCCTGAAATATTTGTCAACCAAAAATTTTGAGTTTTGGATCAATGGGATTAGATCAATTTGTCTTGAGAGTGTATGATCTTGAGGATGAGGTTAAGCTATAAGAAGCTTAGGTGGAAAACAACAGAGCTTCCAAACTATCCACCTATTCACTCTAAATGACTTCAAATGGCAGATGACACTAAGACATCCAATCCTTTCAAAGAATTGGTGAATGAATCCCTCTAATGGAAATAAGTATAGATGATATAATAATTTTCCCAAATTCTCCAATAACTCCTAATGGGAAAATTTGGCTCCTCATCTGCACTTCTTGGCTCCTCATCCATGAAACATCCCTTCAGTGCCCCAACACCCTTCACGATTCAGGTGAGTTTTGATATTCCTACATTTGAAGGAAAAATCAATGCTAATGTAGTAAAAAATTGGTTAGATCAATTGTCTTCCTACTTCTTTGTAAATAAATTCATCTATAGAGAAAAAATCACTTTTGCTCTTTTGAAAGCATCATTGCCCATGAAAAATTTGTGGGAAGTGTATAAAAAGAGGTTTAGTACAGATGACATTGCCTTGAGGTGGAACCTATCTAGGATGATTTCATGGAAGTGATAAAGGAAGAATACTATCCCATTGGAGAATATGATGATCTATACTTATAGTGGCAACAACTTCACCAAGGTAAGGACCAATCTATTCAAGATTACATACACATTTTTCATTCTTTGTCTATAATATTGGGAATCCAAGAATGTGAGAAACATAAGACTCTTAAATATAATGGTGGACTACAATGGTACATATGGGGGAAAATATAACTCTTCAATTTGGAAACCCTCGATGAGGCATACAAGTTCACAGTGAAGATTGAGCAAAAGCATGGCAGAAAGAATACAAAGAGTCAGCCTTCAAAATGGAAAAGTGACAAGGAAAGTCAAACATGAGGCCAAAATTGGAAGTAAAAAGAGTTTCAAGATAATAAACCCTAGAAGGGGAAGGTTATAAAATGGTGCGATTACCACAAAACTAGAACTCACTCCAAAGAAGAATGTCAAGCCATCAATTCACTACTTTTTGAGTCATAATACTCGACATATACTAATCAATCTCATACACAACATACAACTAAAGAAGATGAAGAAGAGATTGTAGATGCTGAGCTTGAAACCATCATCACTTCATCATAGACCCATGAAGAAAGGCTAGATGATAAGGAAATATTGTTTCACTCCAAATTATGGGTAAAAGGTAAGCCTCTGCATTTTATTCTTGATAGTGGGAGTCAAAAGAATTTAATCTCTATTAAATTTTTGAAAAGTATAAATCTATCCATGAAACCTCACCCAAATCCATATAGTATTGGATGATTGAGCCTAGGGAGAGACCTTTGTGTCACCCATTAGTGTCTTCTTTCATATGCAATAAAACCTTTCCAAGATGAAGTCTTGTGTGATGTGGTTAATCTACATGTTTATGATGTACTCCTTAGTTAGTCATTCATGTATGATTGACATGGCATATATGAATCATGAACTTGAAGAATCACGCTCACTCTTGGAATATAGGGCTATAGGGTACCTGAGGTACCACCTCCCACATCTGTCTCTCTGATTAGTGCTAAGAAATGTAAGATATTGGTGGAAAAGACAAAGAAATTCATTCTCATGGTGGTCAAACCACAAAATTCTAAGAAGGCCAATGTTGCAGTCCTGAATACATAATCAACACAATAATAGAAGTAGATGGGACAAATCATAAGAGAATATGATGACTTATTCAAGTCACATATAGGAGTTCCACTACATTGCTAGGTAAAACATTCTATCGATTTGATCCTAGGATCACCTTTGCTTAACATCCATGTGTATTGTAGATCAGTTTTGGAGAATGATGAGATAAAAAGACAAATTCAAGAATTGATCCAAAAGAGTCACATCAGGCCAAGCTCTTCACCCTATGGTATCCCAATTTTCATAGCACCAAAGAAAGATGGAAAATGGAGGCTTTTCATTGACTATCGAGCCCTAAATAAAATTACTATGAAGAATCACTACCCTCTCCCTAATATTGATGACTTACTAGAACAACTCCATGGTGTGAAGTTCTTCACCAAAATTGATCTCAAATTTGGCTATCACCAAATTCCCATTGATCCCACTAATGTTTGGAAGATTATATTCAAATCTAAGGAGGGGCTCTTCAAATGGTTAGTTATGCCTTTTGGCTTAACTAATACACCTATAACCTTCATGAGGAGGATGGATGACATCCTATGACCCTTCACAAACTCATTCATGGTTTTCTACCTGGATGACATACTCATCTATATTAGAACATGGGAGGAAAATCTACAACATGTTTATAAGGTACTTCAAACTCTTCAGGAGCATAAGTTGTATGCAAATCTTGACAAATGTGCATTTAGGATGACAAAAATTCAGTACCTTGCATACATTTTGAATGAGGAAGGGGTCCATGTTGATCCAAAAAATATTAGGGTTATTCAAGAATGGCCTACACCAAGGACCCTCATAGAACTTCACATCTTCTTGGGTCTTGCAAATTTATATCACAGGTTTGTTCTTGGATTTTCACATGTTGCTTGGTCAATAACCCAAGTGACTAAAGGATGAGATAAAGCTACATTTCAATGGGGTGAAATAAAACAAAGGGAATTTTATAATTTGAATAACAAACTTTACTCAGACCTTGTTCTTGCCTTGTTAGATTTGCATCAAACTTTTGAGTTGATGACAGATGCATCTGAATATGCCATGGGAGTTATCATCATGCATCATGGCTATCTTGTTTCATGTCATAGTGAAACTTTCACTGATACAATCAAAAAATATTTGACATATGATAAAGAGGTCTATGCCATTATGCAAGCCTACAAATAATGGAAACACTACATATTGGGGAAAGAGATGATCATTCACACTGATTACAGACCATTGGAATTCATCTAGACACAAAGAAAACTATGAAATGAGAGGCACCAAAAGTGGGCCACATATCTTCAAAAATTTCATATGATAATCAAACACAAAAAGGGGAGCTCAAATACAGTTGTAGATTATTTGATCCACCCACCAATTACTACACTCATAATAGTTCTTGATCTGTGCAAACATGAGACTGCCACTTGGAGTGTTCTATATGAAGCAGATCCTACCTTTGCTAATACATATTAGTTGCTTCAAAAAGGTAAACATGTTTCTATTTTATATTTTCAAGATAATGTCCTCTATCATATGGGGTACATCTATGTTCTAGCTATAGATCAATAAAAGATGATATGGGAAGCACATTTTAGTAGGATAGATGGACACTTTGGTGTAGAAAAGACATTGTTAGTTCTTCAATAACACTTCTACTAGCCCCATATGTGAAAGGATGTGGAAAGGTATCTAAAATATTGTAACTAATGTGCCATAGCCAAGCTAATAAATAAGAAGAAAGGATTATACATGCCAATGCCAAAACTAACCAGGCCTTGGGAATCTATCTCAATGGATTTTCTCTCAGGTTTGCCCACTTCAAAATATGGCAAGGATTGTATTTTTGTTGTAGTTGATCATTTTTCAAAAATGGATATCATGATTGCTTGTAATAAAAATATATCTACTAAATAAACTACTCAACTATATTTTAGTCATGTATGGCTCCATTGTGGTCTCCCCAAGTTCATTGTCTCAGATCAAGATAGCAGGTTCCTAAGTATCTTCTAGTACACTCTATGGAAGATGATGGATACCAAGCTAATGAAGTCCATATCCTTCCATCCACAGACTGATGGTTAGATAGAGGTGGTGAACCATTTGATTATTCACATGATTTAAATGTATCACTCCAAACATCCATACACATGGGATGAAGGACTTCTTTTCATACAACTTGGATACAATCGGTCCCTACATAGCTCAACCAAGCATAGTACATTCCAAGTATGCTTCAAGCTCCAACCCGTGGCACCAATTTATATAGCTATTCCATTATCTACCATGGAATACACACCTCCTAGAAGATATGAGGTAGAAAAAGCAATAAAGTTCATTGAACAAATGCCACACATCTAGCAGCAAGTTCATGACATCTTGGAGAAGATGAATAAGAAGTATAAGCACTTCCATGACAAACATAGGATTGTATATCATTTTGTTATGGGTGACAAGGTTTGGTTGTAGCTTTAGAAGGAATGACTTGCCCACACAGAAAAATTTGGCCTCTACGATATGGTCCCTACACCATCACCAAAAAAGTTGGAGAAAATGCTTTTGAGTTCAACCTACCAGATTACCTTGGTTTGCATCCAATATTTAATGTGGAGTTTCTCAAACCATATCATCCACCTCTGTTGGACACTTCAGTCATAACAAAATAACTAGACATTGATGATCTTGATCCATAGATTTTTGCTCTAGTGAAGGATGATCAGATTGTGGACACTTGGATGAAGACAATAAGAGGATGTTCTATTCTGCTTTATCAAGTGGTCAAAAGGGGCCAGCTTAGCCACCAAGGTGAGTGGCTCACAGAGAATCAAATCAAGACACAACTACCACACCTAATGAGGAACATTGATGTAATGGGGACAATTTCTTCTCAAGGATGGAGGAATGATCTAGGCAATAATTTAGGTGACGGTTCCACTCCAATTGATGATGGAATTTTTGGGAGCCCTAACTTTTGCACCGTATCTCTAATTAACTCATCGTTTGAACTATTGGAAAGCTAAGAATGAGGAGAATGTGATGAGATAGAATATATATTTTATCAATGGATTTTTACCCCTAAAAACTCAATGGAAGTACCCCAAATTTCAATTTTAGTAGTGCAATCTAAAAATAGTAAGTTTCTAAAAATAGTAATTCCTTAAATTTTATATTGTTTTAAATCATGGAATTCAAACCACTTCATCTACCTCAAGATTTTTGACCTTACACATCCTCCCCTTGCTTTCAAAATGTGTATAAATGAATATGTAACCCAAAATGAAAATCAGACATCTCTTCCCAGAGATAAGCATATAGTTGTATTGCGATCTTGAGTAATAAAACATCTCTTCTCAGAGAATTCATTGTTACTATGTTATTTTTGTGTTATTGAAATATTTTTCAACCAAAACTTTTAAGTTTTAGATTAGTAATTGGGGCTGCAATAGTACCATAATTTTTGACAAATCTATAGTAATAACTAGTAAGTCCCCCTTGAAGTTGCTTGAGTGTCTTAAGAATTGGCCAGTCCACCATTACTTGGATTTTTTTAGGATCCACTTTCACTCCTTCATAATACACCAAATGACTCAAATATTCAACCTCACTATCCCCAAAAGTACATTTGGAAGGTTTGACATACAATTGATTTTGCTCCAAAATGGAGAGTACCTGTTTCACATGTTGTAAATGGTCTACCTAATTTTTATTATAAATGAGGATATCATCAAAGAATTAAAAAAAAAATTTCCTCAAAAATGGCTTAAAATATTATTCATCAAACTTTGAAAAGTATATGGTGCATTTATTAGGCCAAAAGGCATAACCAAAAACTCATAATGGCCCTCATGAGTCCTAAAAGTAGTTTTGGGTATGTCTTCATCATAGATCCTAATTTGATGATACCCAAAATGTAGATCTAATTTGGTAAAAATAAATAACACCATTAAATTCATCTAGAAAATCATCAATGATAGGAATTATAAACTTATCTTTGATAGTGTACTTGTTGAGTTCTCTATAGTTAGGGCACATCCTCCAAGTGTCATCTTTCTTTCTCACCATGACAACTGGTGATGTGTATTCACTTTATCTATGGAAAATAATTCTTGCATCTAACATCTCTTGTACCATCTTTTCAATTTCACTTTTTTGGGCATAGGGATACTTGTATGGCCTGATCTTGGGTGGTGTACTACCAGGAATAAGTGTGATAGCATGATCATGTGTACAACTAGGTGAAATTCCTTTTGGCATGTTTACAAAAGTAATAGAATGAACATCAATTATTTTTTATATATCAAGAGGTAGAGATGGTTGAGTTGGTTGTACTTCCATAGAAAAAAAGTGGGCTACAAATCCTTCATCACCCTTATGGAGAATCTTTGTCATTTGATGGGAGCTAACAAGTTGGGGAGATTTAGATTTTAATCCTCTTATCTCAAATGACCTTTCTTTAGAATGAAAATGCATGAATAATTCTTGAAAATTCATCTCAATAGTGCCCAAAATGGTAAGCCACTAGACTCCCAGAATAATATCAGCTCCACCCATCAAAATATCAAACATAGGAGAATCCAATAAGTAGTCTCCCATGGTCAACTTAATACTATGGAATTTTATTGAATAGTTGATAGTACCACCATCTCCAATCATAACATGAAACTATGGAGCTAGATAAATGAAATGGTTTAAATGAGTATCCAACTTACTGTGGATGAAGTTGTGTGTACTCCCAAAATCAATCAAGACAATAACCTTCTATTTCTTAAGGAAATCCATCACCTTAAGATCATAGGGAGTACTAAGACCTAACAAGGAATGACATGAAATAGTAGGTTGAGATTCTTCAAATTCCTTCTTAAGAACTTTTGCATCTACATCATGTACTTTTGCAACGTCTTCATCATCATTGGCACCTTCAATGTAAAATAGCTTCTTTTCAGCACAATGATGGTCTTTGCTCCATTTACTGTCACAACCATAACACAACCCTTTGGCTCTCTTCTCCTCAAATTTTCACTGTTTTAATCTGGTGGAGTATGGAAATTATGGTGTTAGAAAGTTGTGATCATGATTAGTAGTGAAAGTTTTCCTTTTGACCATGTCTTTTTCTTATATCATATGTGCCTTAAGGATAGCTTTTGATATAGATTATGGGATAAACATTCAAACCTCATATTGGATGCTATCTTTGAGGCCACCCAAAAATAGATCTATCAAATTTATCTCAGTGATATTTTCCACCCATAAAGAGAGAATCTAAAATTGATGAATATAATCCTTTATAGGTCATGTTTTCCACAACTTGGCTAATTGGTTGAAATAGTTCTCAAAGACATTATTCTAATAATGAGTTGTCAACTCCTTACTAAAAATAGTACATGTAATAGGATCACCATTCTTTTTCTTTTGAACACATAACTAGTTATACCAAATAAATTGCTCAGGCTCCATATACAAGGATGCCACCATCACCCTTTGAGAACTACAGGTTTGATGTAGCTCAAATAAATTCTCAATTTGGTTAATCCAAGTGAGAGGATCCTTACCATAAAACTTACACATGTCTAATTTTGGTAACATTAGTTTCATACGAGTATGAGAGTTTTTGAAAGGATGATTTAAATGCTAAAGTAGAGGGTTGTTAGGCTAAAACTAAGATGTGAGGGAAGCCAATTGTGTAGTGATATGATACAATTCACTTTAAACTCCATTAATCTCTATGTGCATCCATAAAACATTAGCTTAGATTACAACAAAGTCATCATGCCTCACCAAGTTTTTTATGTCCTCTTGAAGCTGATAAATCATCGAATCTAAAGTTCTAGATTCCATGTTGTCAGTATAAGGAATCTTAGAAGTTTTTGGTGTCCCTTTTCTTCCCTAAGTTGAAGGACCTATCATAAAAAAACCCTAGGAGGGTTTTGAACCCAAAAAAAAGTGTACCAAAAAATGGTACCATTGCGATCACCTTGTTAGGATGAATCCAATGATTACCTTTTCACACTAGAGTGAAATTTTTGGTACCAAAAAAGTGTATCAACAAAATATATCATTGTG
Organism: Torreya grandis; assembly: GCA_037957365.1. Lineage (NCBI taxonomy): Eukaryota > Viridiplantae > Streptophyta > Pinopsida > Cupressales > Taxaceae > Torreya > Torreya grandis. Next base: position 235,568 of record JARHVA010005939.1, on the reverse strand, counting down.
ATCATCTTATTGAGATGAATCCAATGACTGCAAGTGTACAAGGGAAAAAACAATTCTAGACTTTTTGTGAAATATATATATATTTTTAAATCATTTTGAGCAATACTACACTGACAAAAAAAATTAATTCTTCCTAGATTGTAAATTATGTTTTTTCACTTTCACTGCTCCTAGAACCCACACCTCACCAAATCCAAAAACAATGCCTCAAGAAACTTACCCAAATCAAATATTTGATACCACTTGTAATGAAACTACTTATATATTCACACAGAATGATTTTGTATTACGTAGAATAAGAAAATATGAGAGATTACACAATGATAATTGATAGTAGAATATAATACTAGATAATATAGAAATGCCACTTTAATGGGGAAACCTCCATAATAATGCACTAATAAAAAAATACTTCACATGATGCTTAAAGACTAACCAATACCTCTTATATGTAGTCTACTTAGACAAGGTTATTTCATAGGCTGACCTATCTAAGAACATAAAGAAATGTAACAAGTAAATAAAAGAGGTATGTAAGCCACAAGTCAGCCACACATATCCCTAGACACACCAATGGTTAAGGGCATAACACTCAATATTTGGTCATAACAACACTATATCAAGATATGGTTTGAAGCTATTTGGGTATGGTAACTTTGGCTTAAAAGAGCTTAAAATCAATAGGCAAGGCCTTCTATTTATATATTTTGTAAAATGACTAAAATGAACCTGAACCATTGATCTCAAGATGAATATGTGTGGCTAAGAATCCATTCAATTTTTGATGCAAAAATGAATAAATGCCTTCATATATATTTGGGATATAGAGGCACTAAAGAGGCATGGAAGGTCTCATTGAGGCATGGGAGGGATTGATGAGATATTTTATGCATTTATGTCCTAGGGATTTCTTTCCAATAAATGATGTCATTTGATGATGCAGAAAATCAATATCAACTTCTATAAAGAAATATTCAACAAGTTGTATGGAATTAATAATTAGGCTATTGATTCAGATTAACTAGCTTTAATCATGATTAGTCAACTTTGATGCAAATCTTGGCAATTAGTGCACAAATTAATCAAATTGGTCAGAATGTTCTATTATTAGCTTGAAATTTGACTAGATTGGAATTAACATACAATGTTAGATGAGTTGGATCCATTATCCCAGTTAGGATGTTGTTAATGCAAAATAACAAAGTCACATGTCTTGTGTAAGAAATTTGATATAAAAGAGAAATCTAGAGCACTCGAGTGCAAAAATGTCATTTTGTCTCAAATGATCTGATCAAAGTTAGATGCTTCATAAAATACATCACCTTATTAAATGATACTCTAGCCAAAATTTAAACTTGAATATAATAGGCTCAAATCTTTTAAAACATTTTTGTGTTTTCAGGCCAAATTGTGAATTTTGATAGAATTTGGTCAATACTCTGGTTGAAGGTCATTGGTGGCTAGTTTTAGGTGTCTACAGTTTACATGTTTGTGAAAACATTGATCCAAATTTAGTCAAACATATAAGGTAGACCTTTCTAGACATGACTGAAAGGTTCACTCATAGTGGAGTCCTTTATAGCCCTAGCTATGAGGATAAGCATTTTGAGATGGACAAGACAATTCTATTGTCTTTGAGGACATTGCTACAATTTTAGGATCCAAAGGGGATTATACTAAATATCAAGAGAACCAAGATAAATCACTCCTTAGGTTGATAAAATCTAATACTAGACTACCCTCAAATTTTCCTATAGATCAATTACACACCTTAGTTAGAGAAGGAGAACAACAAGAAGAAGATCAAGATTTTTCTCAAACAAACATACCTTCTTCCTCTAACAAAGGTAAAGAAATAATTATAGAGTCAAAACTAACTGATCAAGATCTTATTAACAAGATTAAGAAGATAAGTCAATGATATGTTAATCAAATTATTAAGGATTTAAAAAACTGTCCTAGTTACTACTTCAATCCACAATGATGCTTCCAAGAAACAAGGAAATGTGATTGAACCTATGCAATAAAAATTAGTTGATGACACACCAATAATTGAACAAGGTGTCCTAAATGAATAAAACAAGATGCAAGAGGCAGTGCAAAATGTTCCACTAGACATTGAACACACATTCGTTAACCATCAAGAACCTCTTGTTACTTTTAAAATATAGATAACTAAACATTCAGTTCAAATTGAGGAGATCCCTCAGGAAAATTTGTTTAGTTCATCTCAACCAACACCAAAGTTGGTGAATAGACCAAGGACTCCACAAAATCAACAAAACATGTATAGTTCAAGGCAATAGATTCTAAGGAATCAATGACCTATTTACTTGAATCTAAGAGAAAATCAAAACCAAGTCATAAAACGTAGGGTGTACATCCCTCACAAATCCATGCAACAATAGGAGCACATTCCACCCCAATAACAATAATAGGGGAGCATTTCATCCCAAAAACAACCACAATGGGGGCATATTCCACCCTAACAAAACTATGTTCCATCCATGAATGCACTGAATATGTAAGAGTGGAACTCTATGAAGGAGATTGTGTCATGTTTGGAGATTGGGAATATGATAAAAAAGTATAAAGTTGATGAGATATGTCCATATCCATTTGATTTAATTATTCTCAAAGTCCCCTTTCCACATCATTTTGAGGCACCCAAATTTATAAATATAAAGGAAAGGGTGACTCACGTGAACACATCCAAGATTTTTTCATATTATGGCAAGAGGTGGCTTATAGTAGCATATTTTTACTTTGATTATTTCTATGAATTTTACCAAGATAAGCTTTAGATTGGCTACTTAAGTAACCCAAAGGTTTAATTACAGATTAGAACCACTTATCATAAAAGTTTGTCAACCATTTTTCATACCACATAGAACATGAACTGACCATTATTTACTTGTGCAAAGCCAAACAACGAGATGGAGAAATCTTTGCCATATATTTACAGAGATGGAGAGCATTAGTGGGCCACTTTCAACATCATTTTCTAGATAAACAATTATCATATATATTTGTATAGAATTTACATCTTGATTTCATGCATGATTTACATCTAACTTGTGCTAACTTATTTGAGAAGATCATAGATAAGGGTGTATGTATTGAGAAGGATCTTATTGCCAAAGAACTTATTAAGATCTTTGCATAGGGTCAAACATCAAATCAGACACCATCTTTTAGTAAAAAAATTATGCAAAATAAGTCTAAAGGATTTAACAAGAATAAGAACATGGTTAGAAATGGGGTGATTGAAGTAAGGCATGTACAAATGGTATAAGCTCTGCTAGTCCTAAATATACAATTAGCTCCCCCTAACCTACCACCTAACTTGTAGAGACAACATCCAAGGAGAGCAAACTATAGAAATTTTAGGGTCTTTAGAAAATTAGGAGAACCAATTGAAATAGTATTCTAAAATATTGTAGTAGCTAACCTGATTATATGGCCAATACCAAGGCCATTTCTTAAATATCAACTGAAACTAGATTGGTAAAAAGAGAATAAAAGGTGAAAATTTCATCATGTTGTTGGTAACGGTGCTTATCGTTGCATCTAATTATGACATATTATTGAGATCTCATTGAAAGTGGTGAAGTTGAGATTAAACTAGCCCCTAATCAAGACATAAAAAAGGATATGGGAATATATAAGGACCCTTTTCCTTGACATAATCAACTGCCACCAAGTAACAATCAAAACCAAGGATAGAGGCAAAATCAAAACTAGAATTAGGGTCAAAATTGAAATCAACATGAGCACAATCATGATCATAATACCCATACTAATAATGTGTGTTACAACAACATGCCTTATGACTATAACAATACCATGGGATGCATTTCTATAACCTCTATTACCACTATTACTATTAAACCATGTGAACCATCTCATGCTCGTCATAGTATGTGACCCATCATTATAGGGTCAACACCCTCTCTCTTTAGTAATACTTGTCATGTCCCCTTTTCAGTTGACATGTTCTGAGTTCATGGTTAGCCTATTATGCGACCCTCATAGGCTGATAGGATGGTTAGAGGGTCTTCATGGAGATTGGAGTGGCTTCGTTTAGCAGAGTTTTTCCAGTTGGCTTTCGTTTGGGCTCGATTGGACATGTATTGTGGGAGATATTAATGTTTGATTGATTTAATCAAATATTAATTATTTAGCCTATTTTTAATTAGAAACCCTAATTCTAATTTATGAAACCCTAATTAGGGTAAGCATATCTTTTGAGGGTATAAGGGTTTCTCATGGAGGCCATTATGGATTAGCCATTGATTATTGATTATTGATTTTTTTAAAGAATTTCTTCTGTGAAGACTGAGCCTAGGGTTCCAAGATTCCATTTGCATTGGAGAACGTTCCCTCTTTAGTGTGTGTAATTAAGAGGCTATGGAATATCAGCTAATCTATTGCCAAATTGAGAGATAGCTTCACCCAGAAGTTATCACAGAATTTACAGGGTTGAGAGATAACTTCACACAGAAGTTATTACAGATATTCCAGGTATTTATTTCTTTATGTTTTGATTCAATAAACTATACAGCTAGAGATCTTCTGTGCTAGAAACATATATTTTTAGATCAGGGGTGGAAAACAGGCAAGTTGTACTTAATTGGTGGCCGTACAGATCCACACAGACACTGACCTCGGTAGACAGAGATCCCCAGTGACTGACATCAACCGACAGGAGACTGACGTCGACATAAAAGGACCTGCAGTGACCGACGTTGGCAGTATATCGACCGACATCGGTGACTGTGTGTTCAACACAGCAGGCCGAGACATAATTTCTAGATTCCAACCCAATTTTTGGATTTGCAAAGCCAAGGTTTTCAAGACTGTATTTCATATTTTATATGCATAAGAGAGGACTGTAATTATAATAGTTTAGAAGGACAAGTGATAAGATCTGTGATTTGCTATTGAGAGACTATATTATTGTTATCATTCTAAATTTATTCAACAAAAATTATATCTTTGTTCAGAGTTTTTTGTGTTGCTATATTTCCAATTTGGAGGGGATATTACAGTGGTATCAGAGCTTTTGTATAAAAAAAGGAGGCCCTAAGTAAGGGACATTAAAGTGGTATCAGAGCTAAATCCTGCCATCCTGAGGGTTTGAAGATCTTATGCAGCCACAAGAGTTGGGACCACACGGGTATTACACATGCAGTAGAGCTTTACTTAAAGGTACCCAGTTGTTAGAACAATAGTAGATTATCATGAGTGACAGACGTGAGGGTAGCCCACCCAGGGGCCACAGGTATGATGCTGATTAGGACACTAGAGAATTTCACCATGCTATGATGACAAACCAGCAGCAGATGAATCAAACACTACAGGCACTTATGACTATGATAAGGGGGTTGAATGCACCTGAAAGACATAATGGTGAACAAGGAGATAACATGAGTGATACTATTAATCAGAGACCCTAGCAGACCCATTCTAGGACCGCCAATAGACTTACATGGCCTACATTTATACAGGACAAACCAGAGGCTCCAGCAGAAGAGACGATAGGGGATTTCCTATTTACAGATACCCTCATGGCTGCAACTGATGAGTGGAACTTATTAGATCCTCATGTTCAGGAGAAGATGTCATTTGATTTTTTTTTACTCTGAGGAGAGAGCACTATAGATTAGTTAGATAGGACAAGAGGCCTAGAGTCCAATTCGGTGAGCTGAAGAAGGCTACTGGTAAGCTTTCTTTGACTACCTTTGACGGCAGTGGCAAGATGATAGCTCAAGCTTAGGTTCATAAGCTTGACACCTTTTTGGCATTGAGACCAATGTCAGAGATAGAGGCCATCAAATACACCACTTTGCACTTGGATGGAGTAGCACATGATTGGTGGTACCATGGTATGGTAACACTTCAGCATAACCAGGTAACAGAGTACCAGGACTTTGTGGATAGATTGGTTGAGCGGGTTGACAGGAAGGATCTCGAGGTTTACTTTCAAGATCTGGCACAGTTGAGACAAACAGGTAACTTGGAGTCCTTCATTGGGGAGTTACAGAGATTGGCAGTCATGGTGCCCAATATTTTCGAGCGTAGATTGGTAGTTCTCTTCATGGAGGGATTGACCGAGCCATTGAGAGGTTGGATCAAATCATTTGATCCTCCTTCATTACAGGTAGCTATGAAGAAGGTGCGTAGTATGGAGATGGCAGCCCAATCCCATAAATTTAACTTCAAAGGTATTTCTTCATCTAGAGACCATAAGTGTTCCAACACAGATATAGAGAGACCAAATTTTAACATAGATAAATCAGGTGTAAAGAATGACTCAAAGGCCAATCTAGCAGCACCACCTTTGGATTGTGAGGCACTTAATGATCTATGTAGGAAGAATCTTTGCTTCTACTGCAAAGGTCCATATGATATCCATCACGATTGCCCTTTGAGGCCTAAGGGCAAGGCAAATCGTGTGATGTGGGAATATTATGAGGATTCTAATTCAGAGGATTCCGAACAACAGAATAGTTCTGAGGGGGCAAAGGTAGAGGCTTCAGGGCCTAAGGTAGAGGTAGAGTTAGAGCTTCACATACAGGAGGCACGCCTATCCAGCATTCAGTCGGATGAGTCATTCAGACTCCATGGAGTTTTGGCAAGGCAGAAGGTTATCACCCTTCTTGATACATGAGCCACACATAATTTCATAGATGCTAGATTTGTGGAGAAGCATGGACTCACTATAGAAGATTTTGAGAGCATCAGAGTTAAGGTAGCCGATGGTCACACTCTTAGGTGTGAGTGTATGATTAGAGACCTCCCATTGCGCTTGAACAACTATGAGTTCAAGGCTGATTATTATGTGGTAGACATGGGGGATATAGACTTAGTCTTGGGTATGAAGTGGCTTCATTCATTTGAGGAAGTTACTCTTCCTCTCAAGGACATGGAGGTTCTCTTTGATGTTGATGGGAAGACACATATTCTTAAGGCAATACGGGGCAGCAGCTTCAAATATATGTTTTTTCATCAGATGGAGGTACCTATACCACATGACATGATAGAGGGCGATGACGAGTGCACATTGGCACCAACACAGGGGAGGTATGAGGATGAGCTTGGTCTTGAGGTGAGTTCAGTTTAGGAGTTGTCACATGTGGTGGGGACTCAACTTTCTGTTACAGTTGGGTCATAGGTAGATGATGATATGACTATTTCTAGCCTTCACAATTCAGTTTTAGATATTATTTAGGTTAGGAGTTTGCTTGCTGATTTTCATTTATGGATTGGATGTTGGGGTGCTTATCTTAGTACTAGAGATGATGTGACACCATTACATGAGAGTTGGGATGGACATGGCATGGGGTTCGTGTTAATTGACAGTGGTGGAGATCATAACTACATTTGGGATCCAGGTGGATTGATTGATTTGTCATTCAGCAATTACTTGAGGGCAAGCAATTCCAGGAGGGGCAAATTGTCATGTCCCCTTTTTAGTTGACATGTTCTAAGTTCATGGTTAGCCTATTATGCGACCCTCGTAGGCTGATAGGATGGTTAGAGGGTCTTGATAGAGATTGGAGTGGCTTCGTTTAGCAGAGTTTTTCCAGTTGGCTTTCGTTTGGGCTCGATTGGACATGTATTGTGGGAGATATTAATGTTTGATTGATTTAATCAAATATTAATTATTTAGCCTATTTTTAATTAGAAACCCTAATTCTAATTTAAGAAACCCTAACTAGGGCAAGCATATCTTTTGAGGGTATAAGGGTTTCTCATGGAGGCCATTATGGATTAGCCATTGATTATTGATTATTGATTTTTTTGAAGAATTTCTTCTGTGAAGACTGAGCCTAGGGTTCTAGGATTCCATTTGCATTGGAGAATGTTCCCTCTTTAGTGTGTGCAATTAAGAGGCTGTGGAATATCAACTGATCTATTGCCAAATTGAGAGATAGCTTCACCCAGAAGTTATCACAGAATTTACAGGGTTGAGAGATAACTTCAAATAGAAGTTATTACAGATATTCTAGGTATTTATTTCTTTATGTTTTGATTCAATAAACTATACAGCTAGAGATATTTTGTGTTAGAAACATATATTTTCAGATCAAGGGTGGAAAACAGGCAAGTTGTGCTTAATTGGCGGCCGTACAAAGTCTATACAGGTCTGTACAAATCCATGCAGACATCGACCTCGACAGACAGAGATCCCCAGTGACTGACATCGGCCGACTGGAGACCGACGTCGGTAGAAAAGGACCTGCAGTGACTGACGTCGGCAGTATATTGACCGACGCTGGCGACTGTGTGTTCGACACATCAGGCCAAGACAAAATTTCTAGATTCTAACCCAATTTCTGGATTTGCAAAGCCAGGGTTTTCAAGACTGTATTTCATATTTTATATGCATAAGAGAGGACTGTAATTGTAATAGTTTAGAAGAACAAGTGATAAGATCTGTGATTTGCTATTGAGAGACTATATTATTGTTATCATTCTAAATTTATTCAATAGAAATTATATCTCTGTTTAGAGTTTTTTGTGTTGCTATATTTTCGGTTTGGAGGGGATATTACAATACTACATTGATTTCACACAATTCTATTACAACTCCATTTTCATAGGTTACTATTTATGAATAACACCCTTATTCTAATTATAATGTCTCCTTGCTAACTCAAAATTGTAGCAATGCAACTAGTTGCCTTTGAGTCACTCTCTAAGGCCCTTTGCCTTCATCTTCTAATTATATTGGCTCCCTACCAACTCTAAGATGCACAGTCATAACTAAACACTCATGAGTTACTCTCCAAGTCCCTTTTCCTACCTCTTCCATAGGACCTAATGTGAACATTTCACTAATGGATCCAAAGTCAACTACTATCCTAACTAAAGCCAAGCTATCTCATACCAATGTTGAAAATCCTTATAGTCTATTAGACTAATTAAGTAAAACCCCTACACAAATTTCCATTTTAGATCTATTTTAGAAATATGAAGTCCATATAACTATTATGAATAATCTTTTGCAAAAGTCCACTATTCCTAATGGTATAAACTTTGAATAATTACATAACCTTGTGGGACATCTATCTTCATTATATCAAGTGACGTTTGATCAAAAAGATATATCTACACTTGGACCTAACCATAATAACCCACTATACATTGAAGTGATCATTGAAAAACATAAGATCAAGTGGGTTCTTATAGACAATGTTTTAGGGCTGAACATCATATCTCTTAAGTTGGTACAAAGATTTGGATACACTACAAAAAACATTCAACCAGAGACAATCACTATCAAGGCTTATGATAATGTTGAAAGGGAGTCTATAGGTACTATTTAGTTTCTAATCATTGTTGGGTCTATTTCAAATCATACATTGCTTTATATTATGGATATTAAATTGACTTATAACATACTCCTTGGTCATCCTTGGATCTATGAAGTACAGGGCATTCCTTCCACCCTACATCAATGCCTTAAGTTTCTCGATGATACGATCAAGGTTATTATTCTCATAGATCAACAACCTTATGAATATTGCAAACATCTTGAGGCCTGATTGTATCATTATAATTATTATCTAGGTTCTGAATTGCTACAAAAAAAACAAGACTATAGTTTCACATCCACCTTTATCCAATTATATCAAACCTAGTGATCTTGCTTTTACTTTGGTTGATCCATTTCCCATAGCTCTTAAAAATCAATTTGTTATTAAAGATGTAGGCATTTCCAAATATATTATTAAGGATGCCTTCCATGTTATAAAGTTTCTACAAACTCCAAAAACATTTGTTAAGCCTAAACCTTCAAAGCATCCTAAAAAACTGATAATGATTTGGCAACCAAATAAGTAACAACAAAAATCACCCCTAGTTTTTTTACCTATTGTTGCGCTAAAGAAAGAGAGGATTTTACCAAGGGAGATTAATTATATTTTGAAGGTGTTGCTAATTAATTTCAAAATCCAAAATATCCTATCCCTAATCAGATCATGGATTATTTTGATTATATAGGAAAAGGCCTTGGCCCATGAGCACAAAGAATATTGGAACCCATGTCTACTAGAGTACCTAATTTGAATCATGGTCTTGGATATATACCACTTGGGGGTGACCTCATGACTTTTGATAGTGACTCTTCTGAAGTGACTAGTAATGAGACTCTTGGAAGCAATGCATCATCCCATTATATCCTTTTTTGTGAGCTTGTTGACATGGACCTATTTGATTCAAATTCCATTTTAACCTTAACCATTTGAGCTTCCCATCCTAAATCAAAAACCCATTATGTTGGTGCTTAACTGGATCTTCCCATCCTGAAGCAAACACTCATTGTTCCTTATGACTTTACCATCCAAAAATCATTGATTGGGACCAAAAATATTTGGTCATATGCCTCAATGAGTTTCAAAATGAAGAATCACTTACAGAATACATGGGCCTTAGAGATGAATTTCCCATTGGTGATCACAAACAAGGATTTGATATTTAATTATATCCTTCTACTTACTTTGGAGATCAGGTGAACTTTATTGGTCACAATAAAGATTAAACATCAAGATATTTAGTTGAAAACCTCTTTGAAGTACTCTTCAATCACGGAAAAAATAAAGACAAAGATAAGCCTTCAAGTGAAAACCTATTTCAAGTGCTCTTATGTGGGAAATTTTTCTCATCCTCTCAGGACGTAGAAGGTCCATCTAGCCCAAGTTCTATATCCAATACAAGGATCTCTTCAGAACAACAACAAATGTTTGAGCATCTTGCTCTTGAGTTTCCAAAAGTTTTTGCTACTTGGCCTTTACCTAAGATGGTAGATTCTAATTCATCACACTATACAAATGGGAGTAAAAAAAGAGAAGACATGGTATAAGAAGAAGATCATGATCATACTTTGCCTATAATTCTAGAAGATGGATCCAAACTCCTTGTGGAAAACATGACATAAGTGAACCTAGGAACCTATGAGGATCCCAAAATTGTTTGTCTTGGAGCTTCCCTTACTGAATTAGAATATAAACTAATTATATCCCTCCTAAGGGATTATATTGAAATATTTGCATGGGTATATTTTGATATGTCAGGATTCGACCTAGACTTGGTTATGTATTGCCTTGTTTTCCATCTTGATGCTAAACCAGTCAAGTAAAAATTGAGGAATATACATCCACACATCACCCTATTATTTAAGGTAGAACTAGAAAAGTTTCTAGGAGAAGGTTTTATTAGTCCAATAGATTACTTTGAATGGATCTCAAACATAGTCCTGGTGAATAAAAAGACCCTATATATACATATTTGTATTGATTTCAGAGATATCAAAAAAGCATGCCCCAAAGATGATTTTCTTCTACCCAACATCAACATGATTTTCAACTCGACTGATGGGTACAAGATGTTGTCCTTAATGGATGGATTTTTTGGACATAATAAGATCAAGACAACTCAAGAAGAGCAACACAAGACTACATTCACCACTTTGTGAGGAATATTCTATTACCAAGTCATGCCATATGGCTTAAAGAATACTAGAGCCACATATCAATGTGTCATGACTATCATCTTCCATGACATGATGCATGATAGTTTTGAGGACTATGTTGATGACATACTAGAAAAATAAAGAACAAGAGATGGACATCATGACTTTCTATGAAGAATCCTTAAGAGGCTTTGCTATGTACCTAGGGATATGATATATTGATGTATATGGGTTGATGGAGATGCCGACATGTGGCACACATCCCCTTTGTTATATGGGTACACTATATTAGGATAATAGAGTAACTTATGGAAGTAGTACATTGGGTAATGGTTGGCCTACATTAGATTAGGAGGTTACCCATCCATGGGTTAGATAGGTGTATATATATATAGGAGATGATTATCATGGGAAAGATATGAAGTAAGCATTGAGTCTTTTATTGTAAGAGGATATTGGAGGTTGTCCCCTTGAAGAGACATTGTGGATTTATTACTTATTAAAGGAGTATTATATGGTGTTTCCCTACCTTAAGGGTATTTTTACATATATTGAATATCAAGATCATTACAAGTGGTATCAGAGCTTCGATTTGGGCAATTTGTGGAGCAAAACCCTAGTTTTTTTAATCATCAATAACTTTTTATTGGTTCTGAATTTTTCCACAAATTGTTTACTAGATATGGATAATATTTCAAATAAGTCACAATAAAAAAATCGAGATTTTTTGATTCGTTTTGAGGGATTTATTGTTATTTTAGGGTTTATAATAATTTCACTATATCTTCCGAAATATAAGGAATTTTTATTCTAAATTTATATTGAAGATGCAAGAAGATATAAGAGACGTACAGTAAAAAATTCAGATTTTTTTGAGTTGTTTGGAGTGATTTGTTGTGATTTTATGGATCAGTTTTGATATTTTAGGGTTTCATGAACCTTAATTTTTTGTTTGTGGATCATGGAGTTGCAAAAATTTTTAGGGGAAGATGATGTTGATGCTATAGAATGGTGGATCAATTTTAAGGAGAAGAATAATAATTTTTTTTATGGAAAATAGAATTATGTTTTTGTTTGTCTGGGCCTACAAAACATTGGTGCAATAATGAATTGAGCTTTGTGCAACAATATTATTCATGGGAAGCAATGGAGAAAACCTTCCTAGATCGATGGGATATAAACAAAAAAGAGGATGTAGAAGAAGAAGAAGAAGTAGAAAAAGAAGAAGAAGAAAAAGAAAAAGAAGAAGCAGTAGAAGAAGAAGAAGAAGTAGAAAAAGCAATAAAAGAAGAAGCAGATGAAGAAAAAGAAGAAGAAGAAGAAGAAGAAGAAGAAGAAGAAGAAGAAGAAGAAGAAGAAGAAGAAGGGTTCAAACAATTTAGCTCCAAAGAAATCTAAGTCAATTTTTCAATTTCATGGATGCATTCAAAAGAAGAAGGTGGTTGTGTCCATAAACCCTACCAGCAAGTATAACTTCATTAACATGAATGTGGCCAAGCATCTACATGTTCAAGCAAAGAATATCAAAGAGGTTCAAGTAGATGGTAAGAATATTTCAATGTTTCAAGATCTGAAGCTCATTATGGAAAAATATGTTTTGCATTTAGATTTTTATGCTTTGGATATGGATGATGTGGATATAGTTCTTGGATATCCATGGTTAGAGAGTTTGGGACCAATGAATATTAATGTTCAGAAAAAGTTCATGAAGTTTTGGTATAAGAAAAATAAGATCACTTTACAATGTATCATAGTGAAAAAGGCACCAATAACAATCCAGGTAGATTGTGAGGATGAGATGGAAACAGGTGATGAAGAACATGATGAAGATTCAGATGATATAGATAAAGACACACTACAAATGAGCACTTCATCTACTCAAGAGACAAAGAAGGAAAAAGTGGAAGAGGTAGAAACAAAGGTGGATAAGGTCAAAGTATTGGAAAAGGTTGAGGTATATAGACACCCACATCATCATGAGAGGAAACAATCATGGAACCAAGTGAGGAAGTGTCATAATAACAATCATTTTGTCTATACAGGAAATAAAATTTCCAATCATTATGGATATGCATGGAATCGAAAGAAAAAATACTATAGCACATGGAATGAATGGGGAAATCACTATGACTATGCATGGAAGAATACCTACTATGGTCATGGTTGGAATCAGAGTAGTGCAGCGGATTATGGTACATGGAATAAAAAAAAGGAATAATTATGATTGGACATCAAAGCAATATAATTATGATCATAAATGCAAATAGAGGAGCACAAGGGAATTTAGAAACAAGCTTGGAGAGCTATCACCTACCAAGATCACATATGGATGGCTAGATGATCGAGATTGGAGACAAGTGTGCAATGATTCGAAGCACACTCATTATTTGGTTTCTTCCTATGTTTCGGGGATGAAACATGTCAAGGAGGGAAGGAATGCTATGTACCTAGGGATATGATATATTGATGTATATGGGTTGATGGAGATGCTGACATGTGGCACACATCCCCTTTGTTATATGGGTACACTATATTAGGATAATAGAGTAACTTATGGAAGTAGTACATTGAGTAATGGTTGGCCTACATTGGATTAGGAGGTTACCCATCCATGGGCTGGATAGATGTATATATATAGGAGATGATTATCATGTGAAAGATATGAAGTAAGCATTGAGTCTTCTATTGTAAGAGGATATTGGAGGTTGTCCCCTTGAAGAGACATTGTGGAGTTATTCCTTCCTAAAGGATTATTATATGGTGTTTCCCTACCTTAAGGGTATTTCTGCATATATTGAATATCAATATCATTACAGGCTTCATGAATATAAAGTCTACTTAAATCCTAATAAATGTGTGTTTGAAGTCACATCAGGTAAATTGATAGGTTTTATTGTATCACAAAGAGGGATTGAATTTGACCCTACCAAGGTCAAGGCCATTATGGAGATGCCTCCACCAAATAATCTCAAATAATTGCAAAGCCTAAAAGGAAAGATCCAATTTATATGCAAGTTCATTTTTCAATTGGAAAATAAGTGACACCCATTTACCCACCTTTTAAATAAAGGGGTAACTTATTAATTGGATGAAGATTATAAAATAGCATTTACTAAACTCAATACATATTTGGCCAAACTGCTAGTCTTGAGATGCCAACACTTGGAAGACCACTGCTTCTTTACATTTAAGTGACAAAGCATGTACTGGGGGAATTTTTAGCCCAACATGATGATAAAGTTAAATAACATGCAATATAGTATACAAGTCACACCTCTTGTGGCTTATCAACATAATTATATGCCTATTGAGAGGGCATGTTTAGCTATGGTGTTTGCTACCCAAACATTGTAGTATTACATGCTAAACAATAAAACTATTATCATTACCAAGGTGGACCCTCTCAAATTCCTATTATCCAAAGCCCTCTTTAAGGATGCATGGATAAATGTGTTATTCTCCTAAGCAAATTTGACATTGAGTATCAAAATCAAAATGCAATCAAGGGGTAGGTTATTGTTGATCAACTTGCAGAAGCCCCTATCACAGATACTTGACCTTTAAAATTCAACTTTATAGATGATTCTCTTATGGAAATAGAGAAATCATCATATGAACCTAAACAATGGAAGCTATATTTTGATGGCTCCTTTACATCTCATGGATCTAGAGCTAGCAAATTATTGATTACACCTTAGGGGGATTTGATTCCCAAAGCATTTCATATATAATTTCATTATATAAACAATATAGTTAAGTATGAGGCATTGATTATAGGGATTCACCTTGACATATAGTGGGATATTCAGATCCTAAAGGTCTATGGTGATTCCCAAATAATCATCAATCAAACCATTGACCAATATCAAACTAGAGATGATAAGCTTGTTCCTTACAAGTAAATTATTGATAATCTGAAAGGTCATTTTAAATCTATATAGTTTAAATAAATTCCAAGAGCAAAAAATAAATCGATCGATGCAATGGAAATAATTGGTTCAATGATATAGATTGATTGCAAAGCTAAAGAGTATCAGTTTTTGATTGAAAATCTTATTCAACATGTACATGTTATACCAGATTTAGAAAGGGTATGCACAATTACTAGTCCTAAGCCCCCACCTAAATTACCCTAGTTCTAAGACTTTTATAACTAATTCCATGATCATGTTTTCTTAGTTGACCTATCTAATAGCCACATAAACTCTTACATCATTGTTTATCATGTTACACCCTCCTAAGAAACATGCTTTATTATAAAGGCTATGATGGAATGATTTTTCACTATTTATCTTTGGAAGAATCTAAGTAAACACTAAGGGAGGTTTATGAAGTAATCTGTGGGGCCCACACCAATGGTGTATTCTTAGTAAAGAAGCTACTCAAAATAGGCTATTATTAGACAAAAATGGAGACCAATACTTGTAATTGTGTATAGAAGTGAATTACTTATCAACAACATTGAAATTTGATACACGCACCTTCTTCACAACATTGAATATCATGTAACTTAAGAGATTCTACGCATGATAACTTTGAACCATTGTTTACAAGACCCCTTACTTGGGGGTAACTTTTACTAAATTATTTTATCCCACCATTTTATACTACCTTAGACTACTCTTGTATGAGCCCCACCCCTTTCATGACTCTAGATAGTGAACACTTTTTGATCATTGGTACTATGAACAT
The DNA here is from genome assembly GCA_037957365.1 of Torreya grandis. Classification (NCBI taxonomy): domain Eukaryota; kingdom Viridiplantae; phylum Streptophyta; class Pinopsida; order Cupressales; family Taxaceae; genus Torreya; species Torreya grandis. The sequence goes on along the minus strand of JARHVA010005939.1, from coordinate 219,397 downwards.
ATTTTATCCTACCTTATGTCGTTCTCTTTGGGAACCATATTCTTTGTTATGTCTTGGGGTTGTTTTACCCTGAACACTTTTTTCCCTTGAATGATTATGATCTTAATTATGTCTCATCAACATTATGAACACCTTCAATGCTAGTTCTACAAAGCAGTTTATCTAGATTAGTATTTTGTAGCTTCTTCTACAGATAAGTGAACAAGAACATCTTCTTAGCTTAGGATCTTCCTACTATATGGTTATTCAATTCAATTTAGCACTATACACTATTTTATATTGTACTTTTTTCTCTTTGGTGAACATTATTATTATCTTTTCAGGATCCTCACTCTCATTGATTTATGAGCATGTGTAGTTGTAACCAATTTTAACTATTATTGAAACTATTAGTTAGTTACATGATTCATTATTTAAATCTATTATTGTCATTGTAGTTAGCTTAGCTATTTATTAGAGCTTCTACTCTCAGACGAGCATCTCCTTTACTAGTTGGTCCTTTTTGTATAAATTTTATCCCAAAAAAACCAAAAACATTGTAAATACTTTGTAAATACCAAAAACATTAGAAAGTGATCCATAAAAGAACAAATACATTATTTTACACTTTCATACATTATGATCCTCAATCTCTTACCATTTTTCAAGCATTTTATCCTAAAAAATTTTTGTTGTGCAATTCATCTTGTCCCACCATATCATGCTCTCACAATTTTTCAAGCAAATTAAGTCCACACACTTGTCATTTTGTAAGACCAATCTCATTTGTCAAGTCTTTCCTTTTTTTATACAACATTAATCATATGATTTTGGTCATCATCATGTCTTCTATTGCACTTCCTCAAAGAACTACTTTTAGCCTAAATTTTATGTTGGAACATGTGTCCATGGAAATATGTAGGCAACATCCACTTCTCTTGTACATCTAGAGTCAACTCAGCCAACCCCTTCCTTTTCTTCTCTTCCCCTATTTATTCTGTCATTGTTCCTCTTTAATTAGGGAAAAACTCTTGTGTCCTTGTTCTTTGTTATGTTGTTATGCAAAGTAACACCTCTAACACATGTGCATGAACACTTGTATTTAAACTACACTAACTTGGTTTTTGTTTGTGTGTGTTTATTTATGTTTTCTTGGTGTTTTATTGTGTTTTCTTCCTTTTCTCTTTTCATTGCTTCATGTCTCATCTTGGTCTTGTGTTTCCCTATATGTTTTTGCTTATCTCTTTTATCTTTTATAACATCTTAATGATTCACATGGATCTTGATTATTTATATCTTGATCTTATGTTATTAAATTGTTCTTGGACCATTTTATTTATTTGATTATTATTGCTATCTTATTTTTTTAGTTGATTTTTCTTTTCTCACTTGTGTTCAAGAATGTCTTGATGGACCACATAGATCTTGATTATTCATATATTGATCCTATGTCATCTAGATGTTCTTGATTCTTTATTTTTAAACATTCTTATTCCTCCTTAAGTCTTGATTATTCATGTCCAGATTTTAGGATTAGGTTCGTTTATGTTTATCTTTATCTTTTTCTTTGTTTTTTGTTTAAATGTAAATAGTTGTAACTCTACGTTTGGTCATTATTTACAATTGTCCTTAGTTATAGGTATTAACATTTGAACCAACTCTGGACATTTGAAATGTCATGTCATTATAATTTATTCATACTTATACTTATTTATTTTTCTATAACAAGCACTTTATGCTCTAGACTCAAGTTTTAACACCAAAATTACTTCGATGAACAGTTCTCAAGAACACTATGCATAATATAGGCTCATGATATGAAAATAGGAATCTAGGTATCATGCATTTTAACACTTCACTCTATACTTAGATGTGCATCTCTTGACATACATTGTGAGTTTAATAAATTCTTGGTTAGTTTTCATCATCCCTAATTCTATTCTCTTCCATTTCTAGGTAAACTACATTGGCCTAAAGTTCATGTTGGAACATGCATCCATAGAGCTATGTAGATAACATCCACTTGTCTTGTACATCTCAAGTTGCTTCCACCATCTTCATTCTTATTTTCATCTCTCTCATCACTTTTTGCATTCTTATATGCCTAATTTTTATAGCTTCCTCAAGCCATTATACCATTGTATCTATGTTTGCACTCTCTCATTTTAACCTATGTTTTGGGTTATATTTTTGAGATAATTTCTTGCCAATTTTCCCACACTAGGGAACCACCTCTGAGCCTACCATAAGAATCAAATCAGCCCTAGAGGGGTAAACCATTGTTTATTACTTATCAATGATTAAGATTAGCCCTATTTGAGCACTTCTTATTATCATCTTTATGAAGACCACATTCTCCTTTTCCTCTAATTACAATCTCTCCATAATTTTGCCCATGATGGTGATCTTTTAATGTGTAAATTGTCTTAGGATTGATCAATGATGTAAACACATATCTTGCACTCTCAAATTGGGTGTATTTCAAGTGTGTCCCTTACATGTTTAAATTGAATCCTTCCCATTCCCTTCATTCTTGGGGCCCATTATACCTCTAAACATATTTTTATCATTGATGGTAGCCATGCATGCAAGCATTAGCTCATTTTGATGTGATTTATTCTATGTGTTAATCTCTCATTATCCCTCTCTTATTGAGATTCCATCCTTCTCTTTCATCCTAGTATATCCTCTCTAAGGGGAATCATGGGTCATTTCCAATTTCTTCTTGACAACTCTTTTATTTTAAAATATGTTGCTTTACCTGAATGTCTCACTACACCTTCTCAAATAGGGGGAAAATGTAGACATCCAATTCCTAACACCATTTATGTTGAAATTGTCAATCTTACTTGAATTTCACTCAAATGCACATTTTAGGTCAGAATCACTAAAATACCCTAAATGGTTCAAAATTGTTATTTACAAGTTCTAATTTAGGCCAAAGTATCCCTAAATGAGGCAATGAAATTTATGAGATAGATAACTTTGATTAGATCATTTTGAGTTAAAATGAAAATTTTGCACCTAGGTGCTCTAGATCACCCTTTCCTTATAATTTGTTAGTACACATAATGTACCTGTATTATGTTGTGTTGGCAATGTCATAAATGGGAATTCAGTTCCAATACATCTAACCTTGCCTTCCAATTTTTCTTGAGTCAAAATATGACCCAATAATATGACTTTCTCACCATTTTGATTAATTGAGTGCCAACTTCCAAATAATTTCACAAATGTTGATTAATATTTTTTAAATATAATTAAAACAAATCAAGAGCTTACATGGATTTTATAGGGAGGTTATTGAATATTTATTTTGGGAAATTTACTCCTATTAATTACATCACCTAATGACATCATTTCTTGGAAAGACATCCCTAGGCCATAAATGCATAAAATATCTAAATCATGGTCTCCCATGCCTCACTAATGCCTCTAATTCCTCACTAATTCCCCTTATTCTCAAATCATTATGGGGGAATTTATTGATTTTAGCCTCCAAAATTGAATGGATTCTTAGCCACACATATTGATCTCAAGATGGATGGTCATAATTCATTTTGATCAATCTCAAAAATTTATAAATAGGGAGGCCATGAACATCATTTTCAAGCTCAATTATTTTAATGTTATAATGATAAAATATCTTCACAACTCATTTGTGTTTTGAATTTTATATTATTCATATTTGGATTAACTTCATTTTTTAGGTAATTAAATAGTTTCAATATCATGAGCCTATGTTTTATGGAGTGTTCTTGAGATATTGGAGTAATTTTCCACCATTATTGATGAAGAAAATAATGCTTAGTCAATGGGATAACATGTTTTTGAACTAATTTTGAGTAATGGATTTACTTGGGAAGGTAATGGTTTACTTCATTTCATTTATACCCTATTGTTATTAGCAAAACCCTACATGAATAGACTGGCTTGATTTAATTAGATCTCTATGCATTGTTTTTGATTTCTTGGACTAATGCTTGACTAATAATTTCTTGTAATCCACTCTACACAAAAAATTCAAACATATAATTTATGCACACAATCACCATGGATGAACACATAGTCAACTTCTTAAACATTGTTCATACTTAAGATAAATTGAACACACCTCCAAAAATAACATAGAGGATCCTTATAGAGTCTACAACATGATCCAATAGCTAAAAAATTATGAGACATAAAAAATTATCAACACAAGCTCAAATAACCTTATCGAGTCATTTTCAAAACACATGAAAACATATTCAAATTCTAGGATCAATATCTTTATTTTTACATACTTTCAATCTTCAAATTAGATTCAATGGATGTGTTATAGAATCCTCTACCACTTTTCCTTTTATATCATTAGAATATTCATCTTATATCAAAAAATAGATCTTTGGTTTTTCTTGTGTTAATTTAAATATTTGAATAGCAATGGTCATAATTATCCTTCAACCATAATGCTTGAATCTCATGGACTCTTTGTTTAGGATAAAACTTGCACCGTCAATCTTGTCTGAGCTTTAACACACATACTACAAAAGTAAAATGTTATACTTATGTTTCTTTGACCTCATCTCATGCCATCTAAAATTATTGACTTGATGCACTTCATCAATCTTTATGGATCAATAAGGACCTTATCAATTAACGCTCATTATTGATCAAGCTGTACAATTGTCTACCAACCATTGGATCAAGACCTTGTACCTTTATTTAAAAGTTAAATATCATGAACCTATATCATTTCATCTTGACCCCTTGGAACAATCACACATCATCAATATTTATTGAGCTTTAACACCTTAAAAATGACTAAGTATGGGGACCTTGTCAATATGCATGAGTAGCCATTTTTTCACCTAAATAACTTATTCTACGCTTAGCCACATGATCTCACATTTGGACCAAATGATCTCATTCCATCTAAAAATCCAATGATATGATCCACTACTCCTATAAATATATCACATGAGAGATATAATTCCATTTACATGACTTCTCATTAACTTATATCATAAAGCCAACAATGTCCAAATCTACTTGAGAGGCCAACTTTGAGAAACCATAACTATTATCATGCTTCAACACATGATCTCAAACTTATCACAAATGATCTATGCTAAAAACTGAATAAACCCATATGATCATATTTTATTGACACCCTCACATGTGCAAAAAACAACACCTTCAAAATGTTTACTCGACTCTTTCTTCTATACTGCAAAATTGGCTATGGGAAAACACAGTCAATCTACCTAGGTGCCCAACTTTGTACATATATATCTCTTGATGCACTACATCACATAATCTATAAATTATCACAAATAAACTACGTCCAAAACTAAATAAACCATATGATCACCTTCTATTGAAAAATCCACATGTGTGAGATATGACCTCATTAACATGCTTACTTAGCTCTTTCTGGCCACTTTACAAATTTGGCTGAGTATGGTAAAATAGTGAAATTTGATTGAGAAGTCAACTTTGTACCCTCATATGTTTTACCACTCTTTGATGTATGACTTTATATCTAGCACATAATAAATAGGGACTACAATGATCACAACCATATGACCAAATTCCCTTAACTCCTTCTCACGTGGCAATGGTGATGTCATCAAACTATCAACTCATCTTTTCTACAACTAGACCCAAAATGTCTAGATGAAAACTATGATCAACTAGATGAATTATACTTATGCACAGAAGCTCTCAAAGCATGGATCATATCTTATAGGACCCCTTGCACATGTTCAAACCTCCATAGTAATACTTGATCCTCTCAAGCTATATCAATGCTAAATATTATCCAACAATACATAAAGCATACTAGAAAAAGCACATTGCTCACTTTATCGTAGAAGAACAAGAACATGACACACTTTGTCATTATCACAAAGAATATCAAGTCACTTCATCCGCTCACCAGGGAACCTCCATGACACCACCATGACATCACTATGACAATTCTCCAATAATCTCCCCCTTTTTTATTGATGTCAACACCCCATCAATATAAAAATATTTAGGTCACATTATTTATCTTCAAATTAATCTTATAACAAGAAATTTATTCCCAACATGAACTTTCTCCCCCTTTGACACAATGACAAAGTAGACACACATAGATCTTGAGGACCTGGCAAGACTATCAAAATAAGAAAGGACCATATTTAAAAAAAATTGATACAAACTCCCCCTACTTTGAGCCTACTTCTACTTGTATTAACAACCTCCTCTTGATCCATGCCAACACTATCTTCAAATAAGTACTATAAACAATGAAGAAAGAGCACATAAAAGAACTAAAATCTGATTTAACTCACCATAAAACATTTGAGATGGAATCCCCTTAATAAATTTGATCAATTAAACCTTTTAATCATATTCAAATCTCCACACACCATGAAGAACCACCATACAGGCTTACTAACCTTCTTTCACAAGGCACTTTCATGACCGCCAACTCTGCATTTGTACTATATAAAATAGGAAATATGCATTGATCCAACCTGAGAACATAACTTCAAACCATATATTATAGCTCCTTCACAAACCTATAGATCATTTTTATGAACATTTTGTTCCCCCTTAACCAAAGACCTTCTATTAATTTATAGAGAAAGAACTGTCACCCAAGCTCTGGCTTAGATATTCAAAAGTAGCTTTTCTAATGGTTTGGTCATAATATATACAAGCTACTCTTTTATAGGAATATGATCCAACTTGACACATTTATTAATCACTTTTTCTCTCAATAAATGTTATCTAATAGGAATGTGTTTAGTTTTTAAGTGCATAATAGGATTCTTTGAGATACTAATTGCACTAGTATTATCATAATAAATAGGACAAGGTCCATTTCATCTTACCTTGTAATCCTCCAAAGTCTGTTTCATCCACATGACTTGTGTGAAACAAGAGGAAAATGTTATATACTTAGCTTCTACATTTGATAGAGACACTAAGGCTTGCTTCTTGCTGAGCCAAGACACCAAACATTCTCTCATACAGAAGATCCCACCACTGGTACTCATCCTATCATCCACACAACTTGCCTAGTTAGCATCAGTATATGATTTCAAAGAAAAATATTTACTCATGGGATACCATAAGCAATAATATATGGTACCTTTGAGATATCTTAAGATCCTTTTGACTGCTTTCAAGTGAGATTCTCTAGGATCAAATTGAAACCTTCTTACTAGACCTACTTCTTGCATGATGTCAGGAATAGATGTAGTAGAGTATAAAATACTTCCAATCATATATATATACAAATTTAGATCAATTTTTGGTGAGTCATCCAATTTTCTTAACTTGCATCTTGTGATCATTGGAGTACACATTGGATTACAATCCATCATGTCAAACTTCCTTAGTATATCCTTCATGTATTTAACTTGAGAAATTAAAATATTTGCATCAAGTTGATTGATCTATAATCCTAATAAGTAATATATTTTTCCCAAAATTGACATTTCAAACTCAGTCTACATAGTATCTACAAATTTTTTACTTAATTTATCATTATTGAATCCAAAAATTATGTCATCAACATATACAATAATTATCAATCGATGATTACCTTCTATCTTAATATACAAATTACTATCATCTATCCCCCTTTTAAAACCTTGACTCAAAATATAATTTTCTATCTTATCATACAAATCTCTAGGGGCTTGTTTAAGACCATACAGAGCCTTCTTTAATTTACACACAAAATCATGTTTACTTGACATATAGTATCCTTCAAATAACTCAATGTAGACTTCTTCTTCTAAGTTTCCATTCAAAAATGCAAATTTCACATCCATTTGATATATCTTAAAGATTTTGAAACATGTACAAGACAAAAAGATTCTAATTACTTCCATCCTTACCACAGGAGAAAAAGTCTCATCAAAATTTATTCCTTCAACCTGAGCATATCCTTTACACACTAGTCTAGCCTTGTTTCTTGTGACTTCTCCTTTTTCATTCATATTATTTTTGAAAACTCATGTTTTACCTATCACATTTTTATATTTTGGTCTAGGAACTAAGTCCCATGTTTCATTCCATTCTATTTGATCAATTTCTTCATCCATTGTATCATTCCAACTTTCATCTTTGCTAGCTTCCATAAACATTTTGGGTTTAGTCATGGATAACAGCGCTGAATGTTTTTTAGTTTTATTGATCAACATTCTCTTTCTAGTTTAAAACGTTGCACCAACATTTCCTATTATATAAAATATTGGATGATATTTTTTAATTCTTCTATATGGAGCTTTAGTATCTTGTCTTTCTTCCTCTTCTTCATCTTCATCATCTATTTGAATAGATAACTTATCATTGTTTGTAATAGAATTATGAGTTGAGTCACTTACCAATAATTTTGGCTTCTTGACTCTACTTGTCTCATCTACTCTTATATTTTAACATTCAACAATCTTTTTAAGTCTCTTGTTGAAGCATCTATAGGCAAGACTAATAAAATAATATCCTAAGAAGATGCCCTCATTAGATCTTAAACCAATTTTTCCAAGATTATCTTCATCTCTTTTGATGAAGCACTTGCTCCCAAATACTCTAAAATTTTTAACATAAGTTTCTCTATTCTTACATAACTCATAATGTGTCTTATTACCATTTACTCTGATTTGACATCTATTTAGGATGTATATAGAAGTCTTGGATTCCTCTTCCCAATAGCCATCTGATATTTTTGCATCTTGAAGCATGGTTCTACCCATTCCAACCATAGTCATATTCCTCCTTTTAGCCACACCATTCTATTGTGGTGTTCTATAATTAGATTATTGTATTCTTATCCCATATTCATCAATGAAAACCATCAAATTTATGAGACCAAAACTCACCTCCTCTATTCGATCTCACACACTTGATATTTGAAACCTTATCATTTTCCACAAGATCTTTAAATGCCATAAATTTTGAAAACACTTTTGATTTTTCTTTAAGAAATAATATCCAAGTCATCTTAGTAAAATAATCAATGAGAAACATGAATTAATTAGTACCTTGAATAATTTAATCTCTCATAGGTCCACATAGATTAGTGTGGGTCAACTCCAATGGCTCTGTAGTAGAGAATTCCTTGTTCTTGTATCTTCTCTTGGTTTTCTTCCCATGAAGACATGCCTTGTAAAGAGAATGAGGAATCTTAGAAATCTTGGGCATATGGCTTACCAACCCTTTTGAGCTAATATTTACTATATTTTCAAAATTTATGTGTCCAAGCCTTCTATGCCAAAGCCAACTTTCTTCCAAATGACTCATGAACCATTGCTCCTTCTAGGATTCATGGGATACATACATGTTTTTATCAATTTTATGAACCTTTACAACTAATCTATTATATTTTGCCTTTCTTACTTCACATACATCATCATGAAAGGTTAAAACATTTCCTTGCATATACATTTGGCTTACACTTAATAGATAATGTTTCAAACCTTCTACATATAAGACATTCTTAGTCTTCGTATGACTATTGTCAAAACTTACAATACTTTTATTAAATATGTTAATAGATTTATTATCATGAGATCTAACTACACCTAGGTTGGTCTTATTTAGAGAGATAAACTTGATCTTGTCTCCTATCATATGATTTTAGCATCCACTATCTATGAACCATCTCTTGTTCTCATCTTCTTGAGTGTGCAAGTCTACTTGAACAAACAATGACTCTTCCTTTTGTGAACTTCTTGGGTTTTGCTTCTTTTCTTCTTTAGACTTGTTATTCTTAAGCCATTTAATAGTGTCATTGACCTTTATATACTTTTTATAAAAGGATCTATTATAGTTCTTAGCTATGTGTCCTTATTGGTTATAGTTGTAACATATGAGATCCCTTTTGATATCTGTAGAGAGCATAATGCTTATATCTATGACCAAATTGACTCCAATAAAAGCAATATCCATTTAAGACTTTGTTCATGTGATCCCCTTATCTCTTGACAATTACCTCTCAATGGATTTTCATTTTTGATACTTTTGACGGTCTAACATACTTTTTGTTCATGGATAAGAACAGATCTGAGTAAGTCAAGACCTCTTTTTCACATTATTCTATTCTTTGATTGAAACTTGTGTCCAAAAATACCTATATATGATTGATAGTTGATCTTATATTTTGAAATACATTATTGACTTTTGATAAAGAAAAAACTATATTCTCTTTAAGTCAAGCCATAACCTTTTTGTCAACCATTATAACTTTTACTACACTCTAGTTGTTAAGCCTTTACAAAAGGACTAGCTTTGATACCAATTATTAGAGGTACAATCACTATGAGGGGTGGGGTGAATTAGTGATCCAAAATAGTCCAACTTCAATTTCAATATTTACAAATACTTAACTAGTTACCACAAGCATTCATGAAGCATACATATCATTTATGTCAATAAGCAAGAGAGACAATGCAAGATCAACCACAAGACACAAGATATATATGGGAAACCCTCTTGGGGAATAAAACCCACTAAAACAAGCTCTGGACTATTATCCTATAAAATAATTCAAATTAAGACTAACTACAATTGATCAAGGAACTACAATCCTTGTTTAGTGAGACACCAATCCTATAAGGTGCAACCATACTTGTCTAGCTGAGATATAATAACAACCAAACCTTTTATCAAGTGTTACCTTAAAAGGAGGCTACAACCAAGTTAGATGTTCATCTACTATAAAAACACCTATGAAACACTTCCACCTCTAAACTAATGTCAACAACACCTGATGATGGACCTCAACTTATCTCACTTCACCTTGCTCATACTTCAAACAACAAACACAAACTTCTGCTAGTAGACCTATGACCAATAAGTCATAAAAAAAGTCCACAATATATTCTTCTCTACAACACATCCTTAGGGAACTCTAGCCTTCCTTCATTCCCCAACACATACTCAAGACTATCTTAATTCACTCCTTAGTCTTACACTAACAATTCTAGAACCCAACACCTTTGATTTCATTATTTATAGAGTAATCTTGATTAACACCATCTTGGTCAGCCATTAGGCATGTCTTAACCCTTAATACATCTATCATATCAAGATAAGGCTCAATATAATCTATATAGGTTGGCCATAACATCTATGGGTAACTCTTAAATAGATACATCTTTTAAACAAGGAATTTGTAGCTCTTATAGGTCTCATAGAGACCTATTCACCCATATAGCTCACTCTCAAGCAAAAAATGAACACAAGACCACTTCCAATTTCACAGTTACACTCCTTATTCCCCTAAGACATCCTTAAATGATCACAATCAACTTACCTTGCCTCTGCATATACTCAAACAACTCAAACATAGACTTTATGTACACAATCACCATGGATAAACACACAATCAAATTCTTAAGCATTGTTCATACTCAAGATAGATTGATCACACCTCCAAAACTCACACATAGGATCCTTATGGAGTCTAAAACATGTTCCAATAGCTAAAACATCATGAGACATCAAAATAACATCAACACAATCTTGAATAACCTTTTTAGGTCACTTGTAGAACACATACAAAAACATGGTCAAACTCTAGGCTTAATATATTTATATGCACATACTTACAGATCTTTAAATTAGGTTTAATGGATGCACCATGGATTCCTCTACCACTTTGATTTTTAAAGCATTAGTAAATTCATATTTTATCAAAAGATATGATAAAAAATAGTGATATGATGTTTCTTGTGTTAATTCAAATATTTGAATAACAATGGTCATAGTTATCCTTCAAACACAATGTTCAAATCTAATGGACTCTTCACTCAGGATCAATCTCATACCATCAATCTTGTTTCAGATTTAACACACATACTACTAAAGCCAAACATTATACTTTAGTTATTTTAACCTCATCTCATCCCATCTCAAAATGTTGACTTAATGCACTCTGTCGATCTCTATGGTTCAACAAAGACCTTATCGATCAACACTCATAATTGATCAAACTATACAATTATCTACCAGTTGTTACATCAAGATCTTATACATTTGCTTATATGTTAAACATCATGCACTTGTCCTCATCTCACTACCTCTTGACTCCTTAGAGCAATCATGTACCATCAATCTTGATCAAGATTTAACACCTTAAAAAATGAAGTATGGGGACCTTTTCAATATACATGAGTTGCCATTTTTGCATTTGAATAACTTCTTATGTGCTTACCCATAAGATTTCAAATTTATACTAGATGATCTCCTTCCATAGGAGAATCTCACTATGTGACCCATTGCTCTTGTAAGTCTTGTGCATGTGAGATATAATTCCATTAACATAATTTCTCATCAACTTCTGTCATAGAGATAACAATTTCCAAATTCTCCTAAGTGGCCAACTTTGAGCAACCATAACTTCTACAATGTTTTAGTGCATGATCAAAAACTTAACACAAATGATCTATGATAAAAATTGAACAAACCCATATAATTAAATTTTATTGACACCTTCACATGTAAAATAAAAAACATCTTCAAAATTATCACTTGGCTCTTTCTAACACACTACAAAATTGGCTATGGGAAAACACATTCAACCTGCCTATGATCCCAAATTTGCACATCTATATCTTTTGACATGATATATTGCATAATCTAGAAATTAGCATTAATAAACTAGGTAAAAAAATGAATAAACCCATGTGATCACCTTCTCATAAGATATCCACATGTGCAATATTTTACCTCATCAACATGTTTACTCAATGTTTTTTGGCCACTTAGGAAATTTGGCTAAGTATGGGAAAATAGTGAAATATGATTGAGAAGTCAACTTTACACCCTCATAAATTTGACCTCACTTCAATGCATGAATTGAGATCTGACACATAATAAATAGAGACTATAGTGATCGCAACCATATGACCATCTCCCCTTGACTCATTTTCACGTGGAAATGGTGATATCATCAAACTTTTAACTCATCTTTTTGGCCGCTGGACCCAAAGTGTCTAGATAAAAAACTATGATCAACCATATGAATTATAATTATTCACACAAGCTCTCAAATCATGGATCATATCTTATATTACTCCTTTCACATGTTTAAACCTCCATACTCATCCTTTATCCTCTCAATCTATGTCAATACTGAAGATTATCTAACCATACATAAAACATACTAAAACAAGCACATTACTCACTTTGTCATACAAAAACAAGCATGTTTCACACTTTGTCATTATCATATAGACTATCAAGGAACTTCATAGACTCACCATGGAAGTTCCATAGCACCAACATGAAATCACTATGATAATTCTCCAACATAAGGCTCAAAATTTAGGACAATCTTCAACAAAACAACTCTTGCAAAAAATTGCTAATGATATAATATCCCTCAAAAAGTAAATACCTCATAAATCCATTGCAAAACCATACCAAGATATTATAAGAAGGAAATATATTCCTTTTAAAATAGATCATCCAAGACTATAATATTCCAAACCAAAACTAACAATTAAGGCTCCTCCTTAGCAAAACACTAAAGCACTAGTGAACATAGTCTTGGAAACCAAATAAATATTTGGATATGAAGAAGTTGGAAAAGAAAATGAATAAAAAATATAAACCTTCAAGAATTTGAAATTGAAGAATATGATGATAACTTTGTAAACATTTTCTAAGATTATAATTTAGATGAAGATGACTATGAAATTATTTTTAGGGATATGAATAGTTAATCCTTCATAGTTTTCACTAGAACTCAGAATCAGAAAAAGTAGTCTAGTGATTCATAGGAGGAAACTCAAAGGTTATCCTCCCACTAAGAACTACCCCCCAGTTCAAACAAAAGGGAAGCAACCACTAATAGGTAGTTCATCTAATGCCAACATTTCTTAACCTATTGAGATCCTTTCTGGTAATTTACTAGATTTTGACATAATTGATCATGTCAACAAAACTAAGATTCAGATGTCAGAAGATTAATAATTGAGAGCATATCTAGAGCTGTTAGATAGGTTAGTTAATTTCATAAAAGGCAAACATCCAAATGCTAAAAAGACTAATTTTAGATAAATCTTAACTGACCCTATTGCTTCTAATCAAGCCAACTCTATGGCCACAACCACTTCCAAATCCAATAAACTTGACCCTTTCAAAATTTCTCTTTTCCTCAAGGGATGCAAAGTCAATAATTGTATTATTAACACAGGATCCTCAGATAATGTAATGCCCATCAAAGTTGCTCATGTTCTTGGCCAAACTTTCACTAATACCTTTGGTCATTATTATTCCATAGAGGCAAAACAAGTTCCTTTCATTGGATAGATTAAGGATGCATAAGTGACTTTGGCATATTTACCATAAAAGAAAATCAAAATCAATATCTCTATCATGGATATTCCAATAGCTTACGACATTATTTTGGGTAGAATTTTTTCTGAATAATTGGAAGGAAAAATCCAATTGGATTTATAACATTCCATGAATCCAGTCAAAGGGGTCAAATAATGTCTAGAACCTATGTTGAAGATGAAATACATAGTCTAGAAGGTTGGTGATCCAAGAGCTAATATTTTGTATGAAGATGCTGGAATTGGTAACTATATTCTAATGATAAAGAAACACGTGGAGTTACCAAAAATCATGTAATCAGATCTGAATGATGTATGGATGATATATTTTGATGGTAGTTATTCATCAACATGTTTAGGCATAAGAGTAATCTTTATATCTTTATCTATGGAAAATTTTCCTTTTTCCTATAAGTTGTAGTTTGATTATACCAATAATACAACTAAATACGAGGCACTCTTACAAGGCTTGTAGGTAGTATAAGAAATGGGAATCAAGAATTTGAGAGTTTTGAGTGATGCTGAACTCATTATAAAGAAATCAAAAGGTTAATACTGGGTTAAAAATGATCATCTAAGACACTATAGGAATAAAGTCTATAATAGCATTGAAAATTTTGATGATTTCTTGATCAATACAATTCTTAGTGATCATAACTCTAAATATGATGCTTTGTTAGTATCAGCTTTTTTGATGATTCCCCATGTAGATATTAATATAAAAAAGTACATGATTGAAATAATATATAGAAAGTGTCCCAAACAACACATATAATTGGTAAGTTTTTAATGATGATCATCAAATCATCTCTTTCCTTGAGAAATTATATATTTTCCTAAATTTTTACTTTGAAGGTAGTGACTCTTCATATAGAGAATCTTCTGTTCATACATCAAAAGAGGGAATCAAAGATGAACATGATGAATAAGGTGTCATCAAGTTGAAAAGAAAAAAAATTCCTAAAGTCCTAGTCTCTTTATAGGAATTATTTGATAAACAAGATATATTTTAAAAATTATAATGCAAAACTAAAATCTTGATTCTGTCGATTATGAAAAAGTAAATATTAGTTCAGAAGAACATCCTAGGTTTGTCAATATTAGAAAATGTTGCTCACTTGAAGAAAAATGGAAGTATGTTAGCCTTATTCATAAGTATATTGACATAATCACATATTCATATGCAGACCTTAAGTCATTTTATCCCAAATAAATGAAACATACAGTTCCTTTAAAGCTTGATGCAAACCTTCTAGATAGAAACTAAGACAATACAACCCAAAAATCATAGGAACAATTCTTATCTAAGCGCAAAATGCTTAATGCTTGCATTATTTTCACTATCCACCATTCAACTTGGGTATATAGAATAGTACCAATTCATAATAAGAATGATAAAATCATAATATGTGTTGATTTCACAAATCTCAACAAAGTGTCTCTCAAAGATAATTATATGCAACTAGTCATGGATCAAGTTATCCAAGCAATAACATGTGATGAAATGCTTTGAATGCTTGATGGTTTCCAAAGATATAATTATATCAAAGTTGATAGGGAAGATTGACATAAAATGGATTTTACAACACCTCAGGGAACTTTTGCATATAGATGAATGCCATTTGGATTGATTAATGCAAGAGTTACTTTTCAGAGGGAAATGGATTTGGCATTTACAAAATTAAAGTATGAAATCATTATGGTATATCTTGATGCCCTGATAGTTTTCTCCAAAAATCAAGAAGATAACTATGCACATTTAGAGAAAGTCTTTGAAAAGTGTCATTTATCATCAGAATCAACACTTAACTATACGAATGGGTAAGAAGTGTGATGTTTATCATTAGTTTGTAGGCAAACCCAGGTTAGTAGCACTTCCTCTTCAACTCATGATAGTTAAAGAACCTTTTTAGCAGTGAGGACTATAATTTTTTGGGACATTAGACCCTCATTTTATCACATGTCATACTCAAATTCTCACTATGACATATTACTTCACTAAGTGGGTAGAAGAAATTTACATAAAATAAATAACTTTAGAAGTTGTTTATAACTTCATCAAGGAAAATATATTGGTACGATATAGAATCCCATAGAAATTGTTACAGATAATGCCTCTAAATTTTTGTTTCTATATATGGTTAAATTTTGTTATGGATACAAAATTTCTCTATCTCATTCATCAAACTATCATCCATAAGGTAATGATAGGTTGAATCAAGCAATAAAAACCTATTTACAATCATGCATAAGGTGGTAGACAAGAATCATAAAAATTGGCACAAAAAGGTATATGATTCTCTTTAGGAAGACTGTCTAACTCTATAAAAGGCTATTGGTATGTCTCTAATCCAATTTTTATATGGAGTATGTGCTGTAATTCTCATAACTCTTGAGTTAGCTACCCTATAATTGTCTAGTGTAGTGGAAAATCCAAATTTTGAAAGCTATTTAGATGAGAGAATAATCTATCTACAATGATTATAAGAAAAAAGAATATAGGTGTTTGAAAAGATCAGAAAACATCGGGCTCATGTCAAAATCCTCTTTGAAAAAAAGGTTAATAAAAGAGAATTCCAAGTAGGAGATCTAGTTCTACTTTGGGATGATCATAGAGAGCCAAAAGGGAGTCATGGGAAGTTTGATTCACTTTGGTTGGAGACATTTAATATCAGGAATTTTTTTGGTAAAAACACTTTTAACTTGGCATATCATGATGTAACCCATCTACCATTGCCTTTTAATAGGGAATATTTGAAAAATTATTTTTAGTAAGAACCAAGTAGCCATCTTTTGTACATATGTAAATACCATTTTGGATATACTTCTTTCCTACTCTTTATTTTATTGTGCACATTGTTTTTCAATAAAGGTGACAACGTGTCTATTTCCTCTCCATCTCTATGCTTTGCTCTTCCTTGAATTCACCTTTTTTTGTGATGATCTTTATCTAAGAATGTCATGGGTGATCACAAGTTTTGTAAGAGTGACAGATGGAACATGTCTTTCATAAATATCTTTAGGTGAAAAAGATGATCTAGTATGACAGTGCATATTCATTTATCATATGATTGAGATGGCTAAAATAGATATTAGTTAGTCATATTAGGGTGTAAAAGTTTTCAAATAAACAAGTTATCTAGCATGTAGTATGTGTTCATTTCTCATATGATTGAGATAGGTGAGTTGGATATCAATTGGTTAGATCCAAATATACAAGTATAATAGAAACACTTTTCTCTTTGCATTTTAGTTTGTGTAAAAACACATAACTAAAATGACCTCACATACACTATCTTTTTGTATATATGAAAACACCTATTAATATGAGAACCTAACTCTCACATACACTATCTTTTGACATGCGATGGCTTTTCGATGGCTTGAGAACCCATCCATTTCTCAAAGATTAGAAATCTGGAGATTTTTTTAATCTATCAAAGCTACTACTAAAGACTCTGTTACCTAATAAAAAAAAGCACTAGACTATGAAACCAAATATTTCAAGTTTTTTCTATTCTTTATAGTTCAAAATTTTAGTCAAAACTAGCTATTTTTGTAAATTTTGAAAATTACAAAAAACTGATGGAAAATTTAACTTTTAAATAAATGGCTAATTCTTTTTAATTTTTGCCCAAAAATGTCAAAACCTTGAAAATTTTTTTTTTTTAATTAATTACCTAAAAAATGATTAATTAAAAATTTGTTTTTTTTCATTTTTATCTTGAAGTGTTTTTAAGTCTTTTTGAAACCTCTGTGCAAAAAGCCATTTGTGCTTCCTATAATTTTAAAAAATCATTTCACTTTTTGTGAGTTGCGTAAACACACTTTCTTTTTTCACAAGTTGTGAAAATTGCAAAAACTTTTTCAGTCTTTGAACAATGTGTAAAATCTTTTTTAGCATTGGTGTAATTTAGAATTTCATTTTGGGTTTCCATGCAAATTGTAAAAACCTTTTTAGTCCTTGTACAAATTAAAAATATGTTTTTGGTTCCCGTATAATTTGCAAAAAAGTTTTGGTTCCTTTGTAATTTGTAATTTTTTTAAAACTTTGTGCAATTTGGAAAAATGTTTTTATTTTCTAGTTTTAATGCAATTCAAAGTCATGATTCTTTTAATTGTGCAAATGCAAATTATGTTTTTAAAGTTGTGTTACTCCAAAATTCCAAATTACAATTTTTCTGTGCAATTTAGCCATTACAAATTAAAATTTCTTCTCAAGCCTACATGTAAACTCATAAATACTTCTTTTTAATCATACAAATGCAATTATTCTTCAAGTAGTTTTTAAATTTATTCCAAGCTTATATTTTTAGTTTGCATGTTGAATTTGACAATTTTTTAAAATGTTTTAAAAGTTGATTTTCTATTTGTGTTTTAGCCAACAACTATCGAGATCATATTTTCTCAAATTCATCGAAAAGAAATAGAATTAATTTTTTTATTTTTCTCCTTAGCCAAGTAAGGTCATGTAACTTTCAATTAAAAAATTCAAGCTTCTGCTAGATCATACAGATACTTGTATAAATGGTTTGAAGAATTTTTAAAGTTTTTCTTGTTTTTTCCTCAGATCAAAGAAAGTCATACCGCTTATGCTGCTGCAAGATTATTTTAAAAAAATGTATTTTTCCTCCAAGGCATTGTACGAATGCATGTATGAATAGATTCTAGTAAATTTTTTTGTTAAAAAAATAAAAAAAATTAACCCCTTCCAATGCCAATTATATGACTATCATATGATAAACTATACGCCTAGGTGGGTAGATGCAAAATTAAAATAAGTGGGAGGGGTATTTTCTAGGTAGTAAAGAAGGAAACTTTAAATGAAATTAAGAAAAATAAAGATGAGCATTAAAAGTTAAAAATGAGGAAGAAATATTTTAATGGAAGGATAATTTGCTGAGTTGAAAAAGTTAAAAATTGCTCAATGATTTTTTCTCATGCTTTCGTTCCATCACCTAAGTGGAAAGTTTCAGTAAAATATTAAAAAAAAGGGATATTTTTCCAAGTGTGGAAAAAAGAATAAAATTCCAAGTGGAAAGTAATTTGATATATATATATATATATATATATATATATATATATATATATATATATATATATATATATATATATATATATCTAGTGGTAAATAATAAGTATTTTTGAGTGGTAAATTAAAAAGGATAAAATTGATTGAGCAAATTTTGGCATGATATTTGCTATTTACAAATTTTGAGAATATTCATTTTACACATTTCTAGCTTTAAGGAGGATGTTAAAAAGGTTGATGGAGTTCTCCTGGCAATATTTGGTTTTTCTCAAACTAGTAAAAATTAGGAATTGAATTGGCAGTGGCAAATTTTCATCTTTTGGGTTCATTGCATGGTCACAAATTTGCTTTGAATTGGTGGTGATTTTAAGAAACTATTTTTTCAAGATTTTTAAAATTTAATTTATTTTTAAAAACTTCACAAGGAATAGGGGAATTTCTTGAAAATTAAAGAATAAATTATTTTTAGAATTTCTTCTATTCATTTTTGTTGGCTGAAATATTTTGTGAAAAACTACACAGAGAAATTTGAGCAGATGCATTTACAAGAGGAAAATTTGGTCAAAGGTAGAATTGAGATTCATACAAGGGTCTTTAAAAATACGCTATAAGAATTTGTGAAATCAATTTCTGAGTACAAATTTAATTTGCATTTCCATCATTTATCACAAATAAAGAGCATTCATACCAATTTTATTGCCAAATTGATGACTTCATCTCATACTCCAAAAAAGGAGATTTCAAGTGAAGGCAAATAAATCATGAAGTACCAATTCCAAGGTGTTACACTTACTTCACCACTAGCCTCCAACATTGGAAATATCAATGCCACTGAGCTAGGTCACATCAACTTAGATGAGTTTTAGGAGAGAATGAATGCAGTACATAAAATGGATTTTGGCCAAAGTGTTTATGTCAGCGGTTTGGCATAGGTGGAAATGTTCTCAATGTCATTGTAGTCTCTTGAGTTAGTTTTGATTGTGGAAAATAATTACAACTCAGAGACATGGGAGGTAAGATATCCCCAAGGGGAGTTAGTAGTGAGTTTTGCTCCTGAAAAAATTAACAACATTTTTCACCTCCTAGATCATGAAGCCTTTATGCACCTAACTCCTAAGTCCTCCTAAAGCTTTTAGAATGAAAATGTTCTAGCATTTCCTAAACAAATTAATAAATCCCGGTTGACTAAACTAAATTGTTCTTCCACTTGGCTTCCAAAAAATATCATAAAATTAGATTTCAAAGATGAGATAAGTGACATGATATCTATGTTACAAAGGATATTGGGAAATTAAATGGCCAAAAAAATTTAGAACTAGATGTACGAGTTCACTTGTATCATCATTCAAATTAATCAATATATCAATTGGGTTGAATTTATTAACAATTCCATTCACAAAGAACTCATAGAAGTAAAGGACACATCAAAATTCTACATGACTTCATACCTTATTTATGGTGTAGCAAGTCAAAGGTATTTTGATAGATTACATAGAGTGGGTGATTTTATGAAATCAATGGTGTATGAATTATATCCCCAGCTAACATTGAAGGAAATCACCCATCACTTCAAAAGAGTTAATGACTTCTTTGTTCATTTCATCATCAAATTATTTGAAAATGAACTCTTCAACATAAGAATATTAGTTGTGTCCACTATAGAAATAGCAAGGTGGGGAGCTTGGTTTATATAATTCTCAACATTTAGTTATTTGATAATCAATGGTTGTGAAATTTCTCCTTACATGCTCCCATGATACATCAATGATAATTGGCTATTAATTATATTGGTGAGACAACTTGTTGAAACACACAAGTTCTTGACAAGCAAATTTAAAACAATGATCAAGTTTTCAATCTCTATTGGTAGGTGTATTTTCTCTTCATTAGTGAAATGCAAGATAATTGAGCAATACATGTCTAACTATAACCTTAAGACATTTCAAATTATGCCTTCACTTGACAATAGGGGCTTAATTAAACACAATCTTGGATCTCCATTTCAACATGTTCTAAATTTTCAAGACTATTAGATGGATTATGATGATGAGAAAGTAGTGAGAATCAAAGAGTATTCATGGTTTACTGTGAGACAAATAGTAAAAATTGTCATAATGAAAGTGCTAAAAAAACTATTAGATGATAAGGTCACATTGGACCCCTTATTTGAAATAGAGGGCATCGCAATAAAGCCATTACCCATAACATATTGGGATAAAATGGAATCTACTTCTCTCAAAATCAAGATAAGGGCTATACTTGAGAGAACGCTCATATGGTTGAAAGGTAAGGGAGTTGATGTTATGAATGTTGATTTCCATACACTTCTTGGAGAATATAAATTTTTAAGCTTCTATAAGCAATAGAATGATCCATAAAAGATGGATGAGGTAGGCCTTAGTGGAGAGCCTCCCATGATATAAGAGGCATGTGAACCTGAAGCTACTCAACAAGATGTTCAACCATGAAAGACTATCAAGATGAAAATAAAAAGGTTTAGTGAGAATGTTTCTTCTTCTCCTAAAATTTCATTTCTTTAAGAATTTCTAGTTGATAGCTTTCCATTCACTCAAGAACTGGTAGAGAACTCAACTCAACAATTCTTAGCTTCAGATTATACAATGTTCCCTATGTCCTCCACTTTCCTAGTGGAAGAGGTTACTCATATTTATTCATATTTTCCCTCAAATTTTGAGTTTTCCATTGCTCTTTCTTCAAGAATTCCTCTTGAAATAATTGATATCTAAGAGTAAACTAAAATATATTTTCAAGATATCCTAGTTGAGAAAACACCTTCTTCAACTGTAGCCATGATTGATCTACTTATTTCAAATTTTGTCCCATTACCTTCCTCAAGCATGAAAACTTTAGCTTGGTTTTCTACAGTAGTAAAAAGAATGAGAAAAATTGTTGAACCTAAAGAGATTGATTTTGGAAACTTGATGGCTTCTTTCTCAAAAAGGTCAAAGAAAGTAAAGACAATTTCACAAATGGTGACAGATGAAAAGGGAGAAAAGCATGGAGAGATGGTCATTCTAAAAATTGAAATGGATATGTTAAAAACTAGGGTTGAAGACTACCATGTGTCTAGGATTCATTTGAAAAAATCAACTAGAGAAGGGATGAAAGGAGATGGTTAGTTGGTAACTAGCACCATCTTTAAAAACATGGACAAAGATAAACGATGAAAAATGAATTGAAAGAGAAATTGTAATAATTGAGCTCAATAGTACATATATTGATTAGGCAAGTTCATCCAAATATCACTTCATTGAGTCTTCATGCTGAGACACTTTAAAGTGTGAGAGAAGTGGACAAATGGGTAATGCAGTGAAAGACCTGATTGAAGAAGTTACAGATCAAGGGGTCTCAACAATTCTCCTTATAGTGACAATATTATTTGAAATTCAATCATAATATGAACAAATAGTAACTAAGGTAAATGGATATGCTTAGGACAAACAAAACTTGGAGGAACTCATGCCTAGGTTGGTTGAATTCTCAAAATTTCCTTTTGTTGATCTTGTTGAAAAAGGGGTAATCAATGAAGTGAGATTGTCTATCAGGTTTAATTTCTTTGGGCCACAAAATTTAGAATCTAGTCCCTTCAAAAATGTGTTCAAAAATTTAGTAATGCAAGGTCACTTAGAATTGACATAATGATTAAAAATAATATTCAAGTGAATAAGTTGGATTGTCATTTTATCAATGACAAGGATCAAGAAGGAAATCTAATTTCAATTAAGACCATAATTGGAGAATTCAAAGAACAAATTCAAAACATTTCCACTACATCTAAATTGGTTATGAAGAACTTTTTCTGTTGTCCCATTACCAAGTGAATGTAAATAATTTGGATGTGAAAATCAATAGTCTCTGAGGCAAGCATCAGGAAATGAAAGAGTTAGATTACTCAATAGACATTACCTATAAGTATATAGATGGACCAAATGAAGACTTGATTAGGGTAATTCTCCATATATTTGATGACTTCTTGAAAGGGAAATAATTATGAATACAATAGAAAGAAGAATGAATATTTTCTTTCAATGTTCATGCATTCTCTCCTCTTATTTCTTTGTACCTAACTTGTGTTATTGCACCCTTTTCCCCTTGTAAATATGCATTGTATTTTTGTAAATTTTATTTTCAAAATTTCCAACTTACATTTTCATGTTGTGCAATTTGATGATGTGATTTTGTAAGTAGTGCAAAAACACCAATTGTTTTCTCAAGTTGTGTTAATTGCTTGAAGAGTTTTTGTACCTTTTCAAAATTATAATTTCTCATTCATGTTTTAGCACTTCTATAAAATAGTTGGTTTTGCACCATAACCACCTATTTTAGCCTATAAATACAAGTTAGAGTTTCATAATAAAGGTTTGAAATAGATATAATTTTTGTTAAAGCATTGTAAAAGGAGATCAGTGTTTCTACTCTTTAGAATGAATGAATACAAGAAAGGTGTTTCTAAACTTTGCTTTAGTTATATCTTTTGAATTATGTCTTTCACTTATTTCTTTGTATCTCATTTTAATTGTCATTGTTATAAATTTCAAATTGTTAAGAATAGGATATTATATTAAAAAAATTCTATATTGATTTGTACTTTACATTTCTAACACATGTGAAAATCTTGGTGGGAATAAAGGCAATTTCTTAATTATTTCTGTTAGAAAATAAAAAAGATTATTATTTTTTATTATCAGAGTCAAATATTCTTTTGGTGTATGTTTCATATCCTTAAGGGTATGATTATGTCTTTTCAACCCACTGAATGAGAGATATTTTCCTCTTCCAAAATTCAAAATTTTCTCTCAAAACTATCGTCTAGTTTCAGGTTTCTAACTTGATGATTTTATTTCTCAAACAACTTATCCCCTCTCTCTCTCCTTCTATACATACTCCTTTCTTAAATCTCCTTTTCATAATTTTAGGTTAAAAGTAATACCCATGATTTACATTCCTTTATTTATAAATATTTCCTACTTTCTTATTTTGGATTTCAATAAATATAGCTCTCCCTTCTAATAAGAGAGGGACTAGGTTCCCTAGACTATTGATGTGAAGTCACCAATTTATCTTCCTGAAAAATTTTCATGCCAATAGGCTATTCCAAACATTTAATAATGTTGGATAAATAAAATTATCATAAGCTTTCACTATATAAAAAAATCAAATGTCATTCCTTATTTATATATTGGCACTATCTATTCAACACACATACATTAGTTCACATTGAATAACTCTACCCTATTCTTCCAAAATTCAATATCAATCACTAGGAACATATTATTTTGGTAAGATATTTAGATAATCTCAATAAATATAAATAACTATAGAGATAAATAAAAGGGTTATAATATTAAAGACTTGCACTATATTATACAATCATATAGATACAAATATATAGGCAAGAATATCCTATAATCAAGGAGTCTTACTCAATCCCTTAAAACACTCTTTCACCCAATCTCTATTTTTAGTCAAATACCTAGAATCTCTCTATATGATAATATCTCTAAATGGGTTGTTTTAGCAACTGACTCACCCAAATAATATTTTATTTTAGCTATCGGTAAATACTTAGGATTTAAAAGGCCCCAACTAACCCCTTTACAATGGAGGAAAAGGTAAAAAATTAAAATCACATGAAATTCCTCTTCTAGTGGCCCATAAGATACAACACCAACCTATAAACAACATGTTTCCCCTATGATAAACACCAAATGATAATAACCAACAAGAAACCCAACTAGTAGATACTAAAAGACCCAACAAATTTCTACTAAAACCAAAATCCAACTCCCCTATTATAGTTAAACATATACTTTTACAAAAAAAAATGGTTTAAGTAAACAACCAAATAAGATCAAGATTTTTTATAAGAACGTATTGTCATGCTAAAATGTTCCCTTGTTATTCTTCCTTTTTTATTCTTTCTAACCTCGATCCACTTATCTCTTTTTTGTGACATCTTTGAATCTAAAAAGATAGGTTATTTCAATTTCAAGAGAGTTAAGCGCTAAAAATTTACATTATAAGTAGAGGTCAAGGTGCCTCCCAGTATGTCATCCTTAGATTCCACCCAGATATCTATATGCATATACTTTGGATCCATGAAGATCTCACCTAGATCCTATAAAACCTCATTTATTTTTTATTCTAAAATTGGTTCCAAACCTTCCTTCTTAGGTAAAGACTCACCATCCACTATAAGTAATTTGGGAAGGGCATCCTTCCACTAAGAAGTCAACCCCTTTCTTTTTTTGGCACTACTAAAAGCCACCACTAAATGAATTATCTCAAAACATCTATGGAAATGGAATGGAAGTCCTTTGTAATCAATGGATTATTTCCAAGATCTACCTCGTAGCCTAAAATCCATTATTTTTAGTAGCTTCTTTGAGATATCAACAACAACCAAGATTCTAGCAAAGTTTGTGTGGGATAGTTTTTAAGTGGAGGAATATTCTAATATAAAATCCCCCCAATGAATATCCTAATATCTTTAAGTAAGGAATAGCCTAGAACTAGAAGGGTAGGTGAGGAAGATGCACCTAAATAGGCCTGGTGTTAAATGACTCAGTGAGGGGTTTTAATGAAGGTAACCATAGTTTCATCAGAAGGATATCATGCCCTGTACCTAACACTCATCCAAAACTACATTCTTATCATTAATGGATTCAAAATATACAATAAAAAAACCTTTTGCATGAGGTTTAATCTTTAATTTACCTTTTTAGAAAGGGCCTCCAAAATTATGTAATATAGTCATTAGGATGAGAGAGACACAAATAAATACTAAAAAATTTTCATACAACCCCTCTCATTTTAATCAATGCTTATATTTGAAGCACCTTGGCCAAGGTATCCCCATCAAACATGATTGAGATAGATATTTATGTAGGTTACATGGGTCTGACCCCCTTTTTGGAAGACTTGGAGCCAAAAAGTGCCTCAAAAAAAGACCTTGCATTTTTTTTACCACTACCTCACACAAATAATATTATCTCATATTTCACTCTAATAAATATTCTTATTATTGATCATAATCCATGTGATTACTAATTTTCCTAACATTCCCCATAGTACTTACATGAAAATATGTGTTTTATAGAACTATATGAAGGTAAACAGGGAAACAATAATCACCTAAATTTAATAAACCATTCTCTAATGGGAACACATCAACCTAATTAATGTGAGAACTACAAATAAGAATCATCTATCTCTCTTCAACCATTTAATGATGAGAAATCATCTACCTAGTCAATGTGGGATTTATTGATAGGAATTATCATTTATTCAACCTTCACTCTTATATCTCTAAAACATAATGGTTCTTATGAGGTAAAATATTTGGGAAAATATGAACTATACCACTTATTTTCACACAATTAATAAAAATAAACACATGCCACTATAGAAGAAATAATCCCATCACTAGTGGCTAATGAGATGCATTGAATGACTTCATTCCTCCAATGTGTTTAACCTTCAATTGTATGCCACTTATAAACATTGGAATTGAGGCTCATTGTAAAGTTCTAATTAAATATTATTTTAAAAAACCCATAATTTGAATAACTTAGGATGTCAGTTTCAATTTATATTGTACCTTGTTTATAAAAGGAAGATTTTAGTTTTGATTTTGATAATGATAATATACGAAATGACTATGGACTAAAAACTTGACTCTAGAAACATGATAATAAACATAAATATATAACTTAAAAATATTTTAACATGACTAGACTCTAAACCTAAAGATGATTAAAAAAATGAAAACTACCTTTGAGATTAATAGTAAATTAACCACTAATAACCTAAACATCAATACCAATTAACTAAATACTGACTAGTTTTTGATATAACATGACAAAGGGATTTGAAGATGGAAAATATGTTTGACAATAATGCTTGATAGTTGCATGGTATTAGTGGATGACTTGACAAATGTCAAGTAAATATAGTAAGGAAAATGAACATGTTTGAAATATTTACAAGATGATACATGATGGAGGATAATTTGAGTGCAATAAATGAATAGATGATGCATAACCCTTGATAATGAAAACTAATTATCATAAATTAACCAAAACATAAATCCATCTCAAATGAAATTTAGAATCAAATCTAATAGAGGTCTTCTCAGGAGTATATGGCACCATCAAATTCTACATGATTGATCAAGTCACATAGGAGTAATGAATCATTTATCCCTTTTCCTTAAATATGTAGGGTGCCTATCCATTTTAGAATTAAAGTGTATCTACTTACGTTAGAACTCTATGCATTACTACAAACACATCATAGTAAATCCATGATGAATTACTCAATTGCATTTTAATGAAAATATCTATGTAAGAGTATGAAAAATATGTGATCAATATGAAAGCACAAGAATACTTGATCGAGTTGTATATAGGTCTAAAATGGAATAATAGCATAGATGAACACATCAAACATAAGGAGACTTTATATCCACATGAAAAACACATTAAACCACTGTAATTGACTAGTGAAATTTATGTGTAACTTAATTCTGATAGGCCATGTATAAAATATAGTAAACTACCTCATCATCTACATTATAATCCCTTCAAACAAAACTAACCCTACTAACATGATTTCTTAAAATTAGTGATGGGTTTATACACTAAAACTTTGTGCACAAATATAAATTATCTCAGTACCACCAAAAACCACAAATATGGATAATCCCCTTAATAGTTTTAACAGTCCATAAAGTAATCATATTAATCACCTAATCTAATACCAAATATTATTTATATTATTTTGGTTAGAGATTTAGATAATTTCAACAAATATAAATAATGGTAGATACAATTAAAAATTATATAATATTAAAAACTCATTCTATATTATGAAATCATAGAGATAAAAATATATAGGTAAAAATATCCTATAAACAAGGAGTCTTCCTCAATCCCTACCCACACTCTTTCACCTAATTTTTATTTTCACTCAAATACCCTAGAATCCCTTCATATGATAATATTTATATGAGATTTATTATATAAACCTAATCACACAAAAATATTATTCCACAACTCACTCTATAAATTATTGTAACTATAGAGAGGATTACATAACATGATTAGTCAAACATTAGTCCAATAAACCAAAGAAAGAATGCATAAGAATAAACTGAATTAATCCTATCTATTCATGAGGGAATTACTAATAATAATGAAAGAAAAATGAAATAATGTAAGAAATATATACCTTTCTAAGTGAATCCATTCTCCAAAATTAGCTCAAAATCATGTTCTTCCTTGATTAAACATCCTTGTCTTTATCAACAATGATGGCAAACTCCTCCAATATCTCAAGAACACTCCACAAAACCTAGGCTCATGATATGGAGTCACTAAACTAGCCTATCAATGAAGATTGCAAAAAAAATCAATGATCAAATATAACGGATTGTGGAAACAATTTAACATTATAACTTTGTAATATTCAAGCTTAAAAATGATGTCCATGGCCTCTCTATTTATAGTTTTTCAAGAATGACCAAAATCAACCATGACTGCCCATCTCAAGATTGAGATGTGTGGTCATAGATTAATTTAATTATGTAATTAAAATCCATAATTATCCTTATCATGGCTTTCAAAGAAGGGACAATAATGAGGTGTGGAGGGCATTAACTAGGCATGGGTGACCCATAATCTTGATATTTGTGGCATTGATGGCCTAGGGATGTCTTCCCAAGAAATGATGTCACATGATGATGTAATTAATAGAAATCAATTTCTAAAAATAAATATTCAACAACTCTCATGGAAAATCCACTTAAGCTCTTGATTTGGATTAATTAGCCTTAAACAAGGTTAATCAACATTTGTGTAATTATTTGGAAATTAGCCCTCAATTAATCAAAATGGTTAGAAAATCATATTAATGAGTCATAATTTGACTCGAGAAGAATTGGAAGGTGATGTTATATATGTTGGAACCGTATTCCCATTTAAAATTTTTCCAATACAAAATAACAAAGGTACATGATGTGTACTAATGAATTTAGGAGAAAAGAGTGATCCATAGCACAACAAGTGAAATCTTCATTTTGAATCAAAATGATATGATCAAAGTTAGTTGGCCCATAAATTGCATTTCCCGATTTAGTGATACTTTGATCTAAATCTACAATTTCAATTGACAAGTTTGAACCATTTAGGGTGTTTTATGAATTTTAGCCTAAAATGTGCATTTGAGTACAAATTGAGTAAGATTGACAATTTCAACACAAATGGTGTTAGGAATTGGATGTCTACATTTTACCCCTATTTGAGAAGGCATAGTGAGACATTTACGCAAAGAAACATCTTTTCAAAGAAAAGAGTTGTCAAGAAAAAAATTGAAATAGACCCATGATGCTGCCTTGAGAGGACATACTAGGATTGAATAAAAGGATGGACTCTTGAAAAGAGAGAGAAAGTGAGAGATTAACCCATTGAATAGATCACAACCAGATGAGATAATGCTTACATGCATGATTACCATAAATGATCAAAATATAATTAGAGGTATGATAGCCCCCAAAGATAGCGGGAATGGGAAAGATACAGTCCATAAATGTAAGAGACACACTATAAACATACCCAATTTGAGAGTTCAAGATATGTGATTATGATATTCATCAATCCTGAGACAAGTTACACACTAAAATATTACTATCATGGGATTTAATTTGGAGAGCTTCAAATTAGAGGAAAAAGAGAACATTCTACTTCAAGAAGGGAAGCACCACTAGAATGGGTCTCCAAAGAGAATATAATAAGAAATACTCCAATAGAGTAAATATGATCATGATAAAATAGTTATTGCCCCAGTAGGGTTAATTTTGATAATTTATGAAGAATAAATAATGGTTTATCCCTGTAGAGCTAATTTGATTTAGATGTGGTTCATATGGTGGGCCCCAACTTGGGCAATTGGGAAGCAAAATAGCTCAATGATATAACCCAAAATATAGGTTAAAGTGAGTGGGTGTAAACGTATATGCAATGGTGTAATGGCTTAAAAATACATATAAAACCAAGCATATGAGAATGCATAAACTGATGAAAGAGAAGAAAATAAGAATGAACAATAACTGAGCTAACCTCAATAGAAATTGAGCACTACCTACTTAGTTCCATGGACTCATGCTCTAGCATGAACTTTACGCCAATGTAGTTCACCCATGTTTGGAATAGAATGGAATGAGGAATGATGAAAACTGACCAAGAATTTATTAGACTCATAATGTATGCAAAGAGATGCACATCTAAGTATAGATTTGAGTACTAAAATGCATAATACCTAAATGCCTAATTCCATATCATGAGCCTAGATTATTCAAAGTGTTCTTAAGAATTGTTCATCAGAGTGATGTTAACTTTAAGACTATGAAACCTAAGCATAAATTTCTTGCTATAGAAAAAAATTAGGCATCATAAGTATGAATAAATTATAATGACATAAGATTTCAATTCTGCTGAGTTGATTCAAATGTGAATACTTAGAACTAAGGATAATGGTAAAATAATGACCAAAACTAGAGTCACATTTATTTACATTTAAACAAAAAGTAAGGAAATATAAAAATAAAAATAAAAAAAAGACATCTTAACAACATGAGATCAAGATATGAATAATATAGATCTATGTGGACCATTAAGATGTACTTGGAAAATAAAATAAAGAAGCATGACCAAATAGGAATACAAAAGACCATCATTACAAATAACAATAAAATAAACACACAATTTTTTTTTGAGTTTTTAAATGGTTTTATGAATGTTCCTTTTTTAAAATTTTCCAAGTATCTCAACTCAATTAAGGATTAAGAGATACAAAATGGTCCAGCTCATGAAATGGTGAGAGTGCACCAACTTAAAATGCTCACAAAAATAGTGAGAGCGTATGATAAGAGGGAATGAGTTGACCTCGACATAAATTGAGCATGACATTTAAACCTCAAAATAATCCCAAGTCATATTAATTCTACCCGCACAAAAGGTGGTGAAAAAATAAGTAGGTTACAAGTTCACAAATAAAGGTGAATGATAAGACAAATGATAATAGTAATGACTAGATGATGCAGTAATGCATGATAAAAAGGCATTGTACCTAATTTACCCGTAGGTAGTTATAATCAAGGGTACAAAAATAATATATATATTCCCATAGGTGGTTATAATAAATGATACCAAATAAGATAATAAAAGAAAGATAACTTGACAGATCGAATGTCACACTACTTCCATAGACTATCATTCGACATGACATTCAAAAACTATTGAAACTAGATCAAAATCCCCCTATAGAAAGTGTAGGATGAACCAAAGGAACCAAGATAAAAAAAATGGGATTGGTAAGATGACTAAAATCAAGCCTTGGTCAATAGTAAAGAAATGGTATAATAAAAATGGTATAATGAAATGATCAGAAAAAAATGACTATAGTGTCAACAAAAAAGCCCCCAAGCAATGATTAGCTTAAATTTCTCATAAAATAGAGAGAGAAGAAGCTTAGGTTGATCATAAAAAGGTGAGAGCATTCAAATTTAACAATTGATCATAAAATAGTGAGAGCATAAAAAAGGGATGATCGAGCTGACCTTAATACAAATTGAGTGTTGCCTGCATAGTCCTGAAGAACCTCAATTTAATGTAGTTTAAATGGCATGGTTCATAGATTACAATGGTATAATAATGCCTAAAAGGGGTTTATAGGGTTGTCCATAAGAGATGAGACATGTTAATGGCAAATGGTAATTGGAAAAATGAAAAATGGTTCTATTGATCTTGTTGATAGGGAGACGTACATCCTAGTCAATATGTGAGACAACAAAAATGATTAGTTTATAAAAATTTCTACCAAATCCCTTTCAAAAAAATTATTCTATTAAGAACTTGTTGCTGATCTAGACCTGAATAATGCTATTGTGATCCCTATTAGCAATCGATTCTACTTCTTTCAAATGTCAGGACAAGATAACTTCATAGCCTCTGAAAGGAAAGTGCTACTAGTGATAAATGATATAAGTGGGTAATAAATGGGTGGGTGATAATAGAATGTATAATGGATGGAAAAAAAATGAAGATCAAGAATTTCAATCACATGTAATATTATTTATACTATATTTGACATAATTTTGGTTGTGGCACGATCGAAGACCTCTAAAGATGTTCTTGATAGGACCACTAGATTTTTCTGTTGATTGATCTTGAGAGTAGCTACCATCTAATTATGTTATATATTAGAATATATTTTGATTTTATATTGAATAATATCTTCAGTAAATAGTGAACAACTTTTATGCTCAGCTATTAACATCTCAATGAGGTTTTCACCAATGAATTTGTTCTAATCATCCATAGCACCTCTGAGAAGGTTTCATAAAGAGATGTTAAAATTTGACTTTGATTATCTTCTAGCACCTTTGAAAAGGTTTCAATAAAAGATACAAAGTTTGATCTTTTCTTAACCCCTAGTTCTTCTAAAAAAATTTCATGAGGAGATTGTTATTCTTCTAAATGAATTTGGTCTTGACCCCACTAACATTCTGTAAATGATATGGTTTGAAATAAATGGTTTTTGATACAATGGTAAACAATTTCTTGAAACAAATTGAGCAACCTAATGATGTAAGCATGCTCGAATGATGTGATCAATTGTTATGTTTTATAGACTTAAAGGAAAAAATGGTTTGACATAATTTTGTTAGCATAACACTACCCTTCTCAACTCAAATACATGATTTTGACATGGTTATAAATAATCAATAAAGTTTTAGTCTCAAAACATACTAAGAAAAAATGACCAAAATACACTAAGTATAATCATCCAAATCCTAGCAAGGGTAGGTCAAAATGGGGTTGAATAAAACTAATTATTTTTCAATCATTCTATTGGTATCAATTAAACAATGACTTTCATGTCAAATGATGCAATATAAAAGCACAAAAGTTGGGTGCCCACAACACTTGGCTTGTTGCAAAAAGGTCTAGGCCTTTTTACAACCACTACATCCTATTATTCACTCAGTGTAGTCTGATGTCCAAAGTGCAGATATGTCTCATGTGCAACTCTATCACTATAATGTGGTTTAACTACTCAAACCTCTGATTTTAGTTGGAGTGGTTAAATTTAATACTAGGAGATGAAACCTTAGGTCAAATATTCCATATAAAACTTATGGGAGGTGATGAAGTACCCCTCACAAGCCAAGTTTGCATTTAAAAAAATGACATAAAAAAGGACTTTAGGGTCATTTTTAAGATCACCCCAAACTATGATGAGTTTCTGGGGAGTAATTTAGATGACATTCTTTCTATGCCTTGGACTAGGCTTTCTTGCAATAAAGACGGCATTTTTTATTCCAAAAGTTCCCTAAAGGGGATGGATGAAAGAACATACATGCAAAATCATTATTTTTTCCAATCAATTAATTAATCACCTATTTCATATAAAATTGAGAAATGAGTTAAATTTTAAGCACCAATTTGAAAGATTGGGTGGTGTTATTTTGACCCTTTGGTCTTAAGTTGTATCTTTGAAAGCCTAACTTATCAAAACGTTCACTTATGCACCTAAATTTTTCATCAATCCCAAAAAGAAAGTTCCTAATTCATTTTAAAACACTCAAATAATGTGTGAAAGGCACTAATTTAGTTTACTTAGATGACTTTCCATGTAGATCCTATAATAAAAATGTTAGTAAGTTGCTTAGCTTTAAATCACTTTTTAGGATGAAACAAGAACTTTTGAAAAATGAGCTCTCCAGTTGATAGTCTATTTGGGTTGGATAGGCAAGTTAGGTTGATAGGTGACTTGGGTTAGACAAGCAAGTTGGGTTGGATAAGTGAGTCAAGTTGATAGGTGAGTTGGGTTAGATAGGCAAGTTGGTTTGACATGTGAGTTGGGCTAGATAGGTGAGTTGAGTTAACAGGTGAGTTAGGTTGATAGACGAGTTGGGTTGATAAGGGAGTTGAGTTAGATAGGTGAGTCAAGTTGACAAGTGATTTAGGTTGGATAGGTG
Organism: Torreya grandis; assembly: GCA_037957365.1. Taxonomy (NCBI): domain Eukaryota; kingdom Viridiplantae; phylum Streptophyta; class Pinopsida; order Cupressales; family Taxaceae; genus Torreya; species Torreya grandis. The sequence goes on along the minus strand of JARHVA010005939.1, from coordinate 184,998 downwards.
AGTTGGGTTGATAGGAAAATCAATTTAATAGGTGAGTTCAGTTAGATAGAGGTGAGTCAGGATGAATTAGAGCCAAGTTGCGATAAACCAGAGCTAAGTTAAGCCAAACCAGAGCTAAGTTAGGATGAAGTAAACCTAAGTCAAGATGAACCAGAGCTGAGTCAGGCTAAACTAGAGCTAAGTCATGTTGAACCAGAGCTGAGTTGAGATGATCTAGAGCTAATTTAGGCTAGACTAGAGCTATGTTGAGATTAACCAAAGTTGAGTCAGGTTAAACTAGAGCCAAGTTGGAACAAACTATAGCTAAATTGGGATGAACCAGAGATGAGTTAGGTTATCCTGAGAACAAAACTATGATTTATAAAAATGGACCTTTTTTCTCAAATTTTGCTTTCTTTACTTTCATACTCCAAGAGCCTTCATGACAATAGCTAGTAGGTTGCTTGTAGAGGCTTTATGAGAAAATTTGTGGGTTGCAGTCCCACCAAGCTTGCCAAAATATAAAGAAGATTACATAACATGATCAGTAAAATATTAGCCCAATAAACCAAAGGAATAATGCATATAAACAAACCAAATTAGCCTATTTATTCATATTGGAATTATTAATGACAATGAAAGATAAATGAAAGAAAGTAAGAATACTATTTACCTTCCAAAATGGATTCCATCATCCAAGAGAAGCTCAAAAAATGTGGTCTCCCCTGATCAAACATCTGTATCTTTGTCAATAATAGTGGCAAAACTCCTCAATGGTCTCAAGAACACTTCTCAAACACTAGACTCAAGATGTGAAATCACTAAATTAGCTTATGAATGAAGCTTGCAACTAAAATTAATGGTTAAATACAAAGGATTGTGGAGACAATTCAACATAATAACATTTCACAAGTCAATCTTAAAAATGATATCCATGGCCTCTCTATTTATAGATTTTCAAGAATGATCAAAATCAACCATGACCATCCATCTCAAGATTGACATAGATTAATTGAATTATGTAATTAAAATCCATAATTATCCTCATCATGACTTTGGAAAAAGGAGCATTGAATAGGCATGGAGGGTCATTATGAGGCATGGGAGACCCATAATCTTTATATTTGTGGCATTTATGGCCTAGGGATGTCTTCCCAAGAAATGATGTCACTTGATGATGTAGCTCATATAAATCAATTTCCAAAAATAAATACACAACTCTCATGGAAAATCCACTTAAGCTCTTGATTTGGATTAATTAGACTTAAACAAAGTTAACCAACATTTGTGCAATTATTTGGAAATTGGCTCTTAATTAATCAAAATGGTCAAAAAGTCATATTATTGAGTCATAATTTGACTCAAGAAAATTTGGAAGGTGATATTAGATGCATTGGAACCATATTCCTATTTAGGATGTTTCCAATACAAAATAACAAAGGTACATGATGTGTACCAACTAATTTAGGAAAAAAGAGTGATCTAGAACACAAAAAACAAAATCATCATTTTGGCTCAAAATGATCTGATCAAAGATAGTTGGCCCATAAATTAAATTTCCCCATTTAGGGATACTTTGACCTAAATTGGCACTTGTAAATGACAAGTTTGAACCATTTAGGGTGTTTTATGAATTTTAGCCTAAAATGTGCATTTGAGTGCAAATAGAGTAAGATTGACAATTTCAACATAAATGATGTTAGGAATTGGATGTCTATAGTAACTAATAATAATAATTCATGTGATTACTAATTTTCCTAACTAAGAAATCACAAGCCAAGTCTAAATCATCTCAAATTAAGTCAAGATATATCATTGTCAAGTAATAAGCCAAATTTTTAGCTGCATACATATAGTTAAGGATCACAATTACAAAATCACTCTAGGTAGGATAACTGGATGTGGATTGATTCCATATTCAAAATATCTAGATACATAGGTAACATTCAATTATCAAGGGGCTATTGGGTTATCTCAACCCATAACACTCCTCATTTCTTGTTTTACAAGTTTCTAACTCTCATAAGTACCCCAATATTTTTAAAAGAAAAGAAAAGGAATTTTTTTTCCACATAGTAATATCATAATTAAAGTATCTCAATCCTTTCAATAGACACAAACACATAATGTGGAGTAGTTAGAATTTTGTCATAGTTGACATAGACATGTCTACAATCATTGGATACAACTAAATTATATTATTATCTAGGGATTATAGACCTGTCTAAAAGTATCTTCAAATTTTGTTCATAATTATGAGCTATCAAAGCCTTATCTTACTCTATTTTACACTATTAGACATCAAAAAAAATCAAATAGAAATTAGAAAATAGAATTATCTTATTTTTATTTATTCTTACTATGTCTAATATATGTCAGTTGTCAATTTCCATTTTACATTCATATTTTATGCTTTTATGCCATTTATTACAATTTAAATAGACCTATCACATTTTATAACTATTAAAAAATTATTTTTTGTTAAATAAAAAATAGGGAAAAACATATTTTTAAACCTGTACATTTTTCAAGGATTGATTTTTCAATTTTTGTTCTAGGGTTGTAGCTAAATTCATGATTTTTAGACACTAAAGAGAAATTAGATCATCACTCACTATATTTTGGAGTACTGCTCTAGGATTTCTCTTTGACTTTGAGATTTTTGATTGAATTCTTGATTTTCATGCATAAATTTTTATTATTAGCTTTTAATTTATTTTTCTTTATTTTTTTATTTTTTACAATGTGTTCCATCAGTATTAAAACCAATAGGATATATCATTCTCAAAAAAGTGGTCTTTAGATTTAATTGAGTGGATGGGTACTACTCTAATACTCGATCCATTATATAATACTATATACATAATTTAGTTTCCACATACCTCATGGTATATATAAAACACATAAGGTTTTACTTTTTTTACCATAAGAAGCACTTCAACCATTCATTATTTCAGTACACTAGTAAGAAATTAGCCCTTAGAAGTTACTATAAACATAACTTAGAAACATAATAGTGAAGCTACCAGATAATGGAATCTTCCATAGTTAGTTCCTGTTTGGGTCTTGTTTACTATTTATGAGTGGGATCCTTATATCAAAGAGATAATATTTAAACATACCTTATATAGTTACATTACTAATCCCATTTAAAAATTCAAAATTTGACAATAAAAATCATTTCCATAATGAATGAAGTTTTCTTATATCATTTGATCTATCTAGTGAGGTCCATCATCATATTCTAGGTTACATTCTAAATGTTATTTGGATTCATTAGACATTGCAATTAATCAAATTAAAAACTCAAAAAAAAAAAAAAAAAAAGAATAATGTACAATCTGAAGCTCACATTTTTGCAATATCTAATTTGAATTACTACGTGTCACTAGAAAGAACCAAAGGCAATGCATGACCCATTTTATTCCACTTTCCCCTAGACCTCAATGCTATCTCACTCACTATTACACTCTTATTATTAACCAACAACTTATATTAGATTCCAGTGTTCATGTTATCAACATGAGATAGGGGTAGATACCTTATCCATCATGATAGAATAAATGTGGTTAACATGGTCTTCTCAACCCCCTTCACCTCACATAATGTATTTATTTCAAACTAAAAGGTATGATATCAATAATCAAATATATATTACTCATGCTAAGATTTCAATGTTAAAGTTTATTCAAACAACACTTATGTGTAAATATATTCTTTATGAAGCATTATGTAACACAATTTTACTTAGTAACATAGAACCATCTTATGTTGCTTCTATTCTTAATACTTTATGATGAATAGAGGAAAGTATCTTTTCTAAAAATCAGGACTAACCTATAAATCATAGCATAGATCAATGTTTACCCTTATATACGCAAGTTTATGTGCACAAAAAAGATTTCAAAAGGGTTCTTTTAGATAATGGATCAGGATTAAATATTTTTAATATCTATTTCTTAAATCTAGTTGCTATAAAGACACAAGATATTACTTATTTATATATTACCATTCAAATATTTTATAATATTCTACAAAAATTACTTAGAAAAAATATAGTGAATATAATTTTGGGCCCTCGCATGATAGCCAAATCTTTTTAGGTCATGCCTAATGATATTAATTATAATATTATTTTAGAAAGAGCATGGATACATGAGGTCGATGTAGTTCCCTCTAATTTACATGCATTTTTAAATTTTAGTCATCAATGATACATATATACATGTCGTTTAGGTCAAGAACCATTCTTGAGTATTATTTAATAACCAAACCTAATGATCATTAAATTCCTCACATGCAACTATATGTGCAAAAATACATAACATATAACCACCAATTTATTTTTCCACTCCAATGGTATCATCGTCAATAGACTATAATAAGTATGGTTTTGGGCTTCAATATTTACAACAAATGGGATATATAATATAAATATTGAGAAAATATGCATGACGTATTTTAAAACCTATTAAATCATTTCATCAAATAGGATGACAAAAACTTGGTTGCATATAAGAATTAGATAAATCCAAGAAGGGAATGCCTATGCCAAATACTATTTATACACATTTTCTTAAATCAAATCTTGATCCAGCATATGAATTTCATAATACATCAACATTATATTTGATGTACCCTAATATGATCAATGATATAACCTCCCTAGAGATTTGAACATTGGATACATTTTTAAATGATGAGTCTCTCTTAAAATACCCTCAAACATATGAGGAACTTCCTTCCTTCTATAATAAGAATAAGTTTCCTCATTCAACTACCAATCAAACATATTTTAGATAAATTGAAGATACTATTGTCTAAATTAGACCAGATGGTAAAGATACCAATCCTATAACACTATATGTGGGATAAAAATCAACTCTAATTAATGAAGATACAATAAAATATAAATATGGAATAAATAAAGATCCATGACTAGTACTTCTTGCAACCATTATGAATAAGGATAAAGATAAATATCTTCAATAATTTATACATGATTACCCATATCTATTTGCATTATATTATAGATATATGTATGGAATCGATCCTGCAATTATAATGCATAATATAGTATTATGTCCAAACACAAAGTGATTCAAGAAAAAAATAGAAAAATCCATCCAACAGTAGCTATGTTAGTAAAAAGTGAAATATAAAATCTTTTATATGGTAGTTTTAGCTGAGTTATTGATTATCTTGATGGGTCTCCAACATAGTAATAGTTACAAATCCTAATGGAGACACTCAATATTTTATATCCTATTGGGATTTAAATAAGGAATGCCTCAAAGATGACTTTACATTTCCAAACATTGATATGATTATTTATTCTATTATTGGTTATGAAGTGTTATCATTTATGAATGGTTTTTCTTGAGATAATTAGATCAATATTATTATTTTAGACCAAGAAAAAACATCATTTATTATACCATGTGGAACATTTGGTTATGTAGTCATACCCTTTGGATTTAATAACATAGAGACCAATTATTAGAAAGCTATGACAAACATCTTCCATGACTATATAAACAAGTTTATTTATTATTTTATTGATAAATTACTTGAAAAATCAAAACATTATAATGGATCATGCTATAGACTTATGATAGTTATGTGAGAGACTATGAAAGTTCAATGTGTGATTAAATCTAAGGCAATGTGTCACATTTGGAGTTACAATAGGAAAATTACTATGGTACATCATATCACAAAAATTAATTGAAATAAAACCCAAAAATATGAAATCTATCATAGACATGCCTCCTTTAATGGGGTTAAATCAAGAAATATTCAATAAATAAGATGTTTTATAGCTCAGTTAGCTTACACAATTTTTCATGCTACTATTAAATAAATATATAAAATTTGAAAAGAATGCTAATTGAAATATATTTTTTATGAAATTAAATAATGTCTACTTAATCCACACATCATGTATCTATTACCAAACAAGCCTTTATTATTATAGATTTCAGATATAGAGCATGTTTTGGGAGCTTTACTATTTAATATGATGATGATCATATAGATCATACCATTTACTACACCAGTCATATTATTTAATATAAAATAAAATTAGTGAAATAATAACCCTCTAATCAGACATAAATGGATAAAATATAAGCTAAATATGGATTGATAGAATAAGCACAAAATATGGTTTGACAAACTATGATTTAACTTGAAAGTTCAATAAGTCATAATAAAAAACTGCAAGAGGGTAGAGAAGGCTTGATTTATTTTTAAAACATTCTTTATCTATGCAGACTAATGTTTTGTTCTAAATATGTGTAAAGTGATTTTATCTTGCTCATTTCTAAGATTGATGGGTTTTTTTATTCTGGGATAGAATCAAATAGAAGAAGATAGTATTGACTACTATTTTTGACCTATATGGTTCAATATTGACCCTATTTATACAAGTTATTTGAAACTATGTACTTTTTTTGGTCTAGGTCAAAACTAACTAGGAGACATCATTAGCAGTTGATTTTAACCCTTATGGGTCAATATTGATATTGTGAAAGTGAGACTTTGATTATTTTGAGATGTTTTGGTTATGTCAATAATGTATGTTCCTACCTTCTTATCCTTTTCTACACATGCGCATGTACCTAAAATATCAAACCCTAGTTTCTTACACAAACACTTGATATGTCAAAAATGATGGGGGGTTAAATTGGGTGAAAAGGATTGAGTTGGAATAACCTGGGTTAATCCCCATTGAAAGACTAAGCACTACACTACATTTCCAATGCTCTAAAGACAACCCAATATCAAATGTAGTTATCACAATTATGTATGTGTTTGAAATGATGAATGTAAATCTAGATGTTATTTCTACTAGTTTACCCTTGGAAAGAGCATGAAAATGTGGCAATACTTCAAATGTAGCTCTAGTTATTCAATGCAAGAAATATTTAACTTTTTAATAGCTATTTAAATGTGATAATTCCTTTCCTAAATGTTTCTTAACAACTCCATATATATAGGATAATTTTATAATTTAAATTAAAAATCCAATGGTGTGAAAAAAATACCCAAATAAAATCAATGGATCAAAAAATAATGACCAAGAAATGGAAATGTGTTAAAAGTGGATTCAAAATTTAAAGGGTCAAGATCATTTGTTGATATTAGACCTACATGTCGATCGTGTCCCACAATAAACATAACTTCAAAATGACAAAGGAGGTTGATATATCTAATTTTAAATGTAACTTAAGTAATGTGTGCTAAGAAAGGTCAATAAAAAGTCATATAAAGTCACAAATTAAAATTGGAAAAAATAAAAAAACATGTACCACTAAGTACTTAATTCTTATCTCCAACCCATAGGGTAATGAAATTACTTAGATGTTCACACAAATTCACACAAAAATAATAGATATGAGAGATCACACAACAATAATTGATAGCAAAGAAGAATACTAGATAGTATAGCAAAGCCACTTCGAGGAGCAACCTCCTTTACAATGCAATAAGAGCATAATAATTCATATATGATGATTAAAGACTAACCACTACCTTATAAATATAGTCTACATATCCATGGTTATTACATAGGCTGACCTATCTAAGAACATAGAGAAATGTAACAAGCATATAAAAGAGGTATGTAAGCCACAAGTCATCAACACATATCCCTAGACACACCAATGGTTAAGGGCATAACATGCCTCTCCCCTTCAAAACATTGATGTCCTCAATGTTGAGGTAAATATAATTGTTGATGCACAAATTATTCATCTTCCCAAGTGGCATCTTCACATGGTAGATTCTTCCATTTGAGTAGGTACTCTATAATCACTTTGGACCGCATCTGCTTAGTGTGCATGTGAAGGATTGCCTCAGGATCAATAACAAATTTGCCTTCCTCATCCAATTTTGGTAACTCTATTTGAATGGAAAATCTATGTCTGATGAATTTATTCAAGCATGATACGTGAAATACTAGATGTATATGAGTGGATGAAGGAATCTCTAATTGGTAAGCCATATTACCATTTTTTTGCAAGATCTGATAAGGACCATAATACTTAGGGGAAAGCTTGTTATCTTTTTTTGTTTCTTTAATGACATTTTATTATATGGTTATAAGTGAATAAAGACCTAATCACCAATGTTAAAATGCCTCTCACTTCTGTGTTGATTTGCCTATTGCTTCATGTGATTCTGGGCCATAGCTAAATTTTTATGTAAGCTTACAAAGACCTCTTATTGATGGTGAATATGTTCTTTAACTACATGAACTTTAAGATGGAACTTCAAGGTTGAAGTGATGGATGGAGGATGGTGTCCATACAGTGCCACAAAGTGAGACATTTTGGAAGAACTATGAATAAAAGTATTATACTGCCATTCAACAAGTGGTAACCAATGAACCTATTTATCCTATTTATCAGAAACAAAATAATAGAGATATCCTTACAGACATTATGAGCTATGAATTTGACCCAAGAGAGGTGATTAGTATTTGTTGGAAATATTTTCATTGATGCAAAAGGTCTAGCATTATTGGTGAAATAGGACCCATTGCATTTAATGATGATTGTAATAGTTATATCTTGGCTAATGTGTGTTAATATTTATTTAATATTAATGAATATATTTTTGGTTGCATATGAGACAAAAGAAGGGCCCATAGAGAATTCAAAGAGACACGGGGTAAAGACAAAAGAAGAATGGGATGCATTTTCCCATGAAGAGTCATCTTGGATAATTCCAAGAGTCACCAAGTGAAGACAAAAGAGGAAGGGTACACTTTCTCATGAAGGGACACTTTGAGGAATATGAAAAGTCACCAAGATAAAGAAAAAAGAGGAAAGGACATTTTTACTTATGAAGGGTCACCACATGACTTTTCAAATACAAGGATACGAAGGGTCATGTAAGTTTGGTGCCATTTTCCATGAGGATTTAAGGGTCACAAAGGGTGAAGTCCAAAGGTCATTTGGAAAGCTATAAATAAAGGATTGAGAAGCCATTTGTAATATGGGAGATAGAGTTAGATTTGAGATAGTAATATCTATCTTAGAAGATCAATGTGAGAGATGAGTATGATTTTTATTTGTTATATCTATCTTAGAAGAGAAAAGGTGAGAGAGGAAAGATATATTGTAATGAACTATCATTTGTTGAGATAGAAACATTGAGAGATAGTTGTGTGGTATACACAAAGGGGTTGGTGCTCATGTGGGTTAGTGCTCATGAATTTTTGCTATGTTGGTGCTCAGCAAAGGGTTTGGTACTCCTGTGGGTTGGTTCTCATGAATTGTTGCTATGTTGGTGCTAAACAAAGAGGTTGGTGCTCCTGTGGGTTGGTGCTCATGAATTGTTGATGTGTTGGTGCTCAGCAAAGGGGTTGGTGTTCCTACAAGTTGGTTCTTGTGAATATTATGTTTTGAGTTGGTGCTCATTCTTATACTTGAGATTGTTCTTTGTGGTTTTCCCCACATTGGGTTTCCACGTTAAATTTGGTGTCGTTCTCTATCTTGTGTGGTGTTTATTATTTTAGTTTTATTACATATATTGAATGTATGTTAAAGTGGAATTTGATTAAGGGAAATTTTATAAGATATATGAGATACTGATTCACCTCCCCCACCTCTTAGTATATCGCATGCTTAACAATTGGTATCAGAGTAGGTTCTTTTTGAAAAAGTTTTACAGCTTGAAGGTAGATCAGGAAAGCAAAAAATGGCCATACATGAAGATGCCTTTGCAAGAAAAAGGATAGATGATCAAGAATAAGAAGAGGATGAAGCTAAAGTGAATCTAGTAGGAGAAATCATTTGTGCCTTAAAAGAGTTAAAGTTTGTTGAAAATAAAAAATGAAGATTAAAGTGCCATATCGAGAAAAATGAAAAGGAGTCAAAGGAAATAATTGAAGATCTACAAGCACACTTTGAAGAATCCAAGAATAATGAAGAAGATCTAACGACATAGTTGAAAATAGTAATAAAAGAATGTGAAAGGTATGTTATTAAAATTTCTTCTTTAAAAGTGGATCTTGATAAAATAAATAAAGCAATCAATGATAGAGCAACCAATGATTTAGAATTTGAGAATAACACTAATATGCTAAATAAGATATTAGAAATCCAAAAGGAAATATCAAATAAGATAGGTATTGGATTTGAAAATTAAAAAAGCTATGTTGAAGCTCTTAAAAAAGAAGAAACAAAGAGGGAAGAAGTGAAGAATACAAAGGACATCTCAAACAAAGAAGGCTGAAGGGAACAAAGCTAAAAAAGGCAATCAGGTCAGAGATACACAAATAGGTCCTATTTTTATGGTTATTATTTTTATTGTAATGGATATGGTCACAAGAAATTATAATGTAGAAAAAGAGCTAATAGTCTCATAAATAAGGAAAAGGAAAGTCATGTAGAGTCAAGCAAAAGCTACAATTCTTTTGCTCCTCTATCAAGATTTGATGAAGAGGCCATAATTTGTTACAAGTGTAACAAATTTAGACACATAGCTTGGTACTATAAAAGTGTGTTTGAGTCAGTCAAGAAGGACCAAATTTCAAGGCTCCATTCATCAAGGAGAAGGTTCAGACATGGTAGAAGAAACAACCTAAAGATTCTATGTTGGTTCAGACAGCTTTACATGCAAGAAATGAAGAAAAGCCATAGTTCATTGATATTGGATGTTTGAGGCACATGACAAGATAAAAGATCAAGTTCATAACCTTGAAGAAGATCAATGGTGGCATAGTGAAATTTGGAGACAATACTACTACCAAAATTGCTGAAAAAGGTACACTAAGTTTGGATAATGGTAAAACTAAAATTGAAAATATGTTATATGTAGAAGGTCTTAAGCATAATCTTTTGAGTGTAATTCAAATGTGTGATCAGGGCACACACTAAAGTTTTATGTATAATGTTATGAAATTAGAAGAAAAGATTCAGATGTTTTGGTTGCAGATGCTCAGAAAATAAGGAATAACTTATATATTCTATCAGACATTAAAGGTCAAAGGTGTTGTTTGAGTTAGATTGAAGAAAGTTGTTATGGAATAGGAGAATGGGGCACATAAATTTAGACAATATTATCAAACTTAGTAAAAATCAAATAGTCAAAAATCTTCCAAAGATTACAAAGCCATATGACACGCTTTGTGGACCTTGTCATCATGGGAATTAGGCTAGAAGGTGATTCAAAACAAAAGAGTACTCGACCACTCAGATGCTAGAGCTTGTTCACACTGACCTATGTAGACCTATGAGGACTCAAAGAACTCAAGGTGATAAATATTTCATGTTGATTATTGATGATTTTTCATGTTTGACTTGGGTAATGTTTTTAAAGAAAAAATTATAAGCTTTTAGATATTTCAAAGCATTCAAAACATTAGTTGAGAATGAAACTAGTTTAAAGATTAAATGTCTAATAAGATCAAATGGAGGATGAGAATTCATGTTAGACCAATTTATTGAGTTTTGTGAAGATCATGGAATAAAGAAACATAATTCAGCGGCCAAAACTCCACAACAAAATGGAGTAGTTGAACAAAAAAATAGAACAGTTTAGGAGATGGTGAGGATAATGCTAAATGAATCTGAGATAGTAGATAAATATTGGAGAGATGTAGTTGGTATAGTAGTGCATATTTAGAATATATGATTATTAAGAGTCAATAGTGAAAAGACTCCTTATGAGCTATGGAAAGACAAACCAACAACAGTTGATTATTTCAGAGTTTTCAGTAGCAAATGCTTCATAAAGAGAACTAATGAAAAACCTGGTAAGTTTGAATCTAGAGTAGATGAAGGTATATTTCCTAGTTATTATTGAAAAATTAAATGTTATAAATGTTATAAAAATAGAACCAAGAAAATTTTTGAAAGTGCAAGTGTCAGGATAGAAGAAGATGGAACACAAAGAATCAATGATCCAGTAGACATTCTTAAAATCATTGAAGAGGAAGGCTTTGAAGAATCAGATGAAGATGAGGAGAAGGAGAAAAAGGGCATCAAAACTCCATCCAGATACATTTAGATAAATCATAATGAGCATGACATCATCAAGGACATAAATGAAGGAATTTACACTAGAAGAATGATGGTAAGTGAATCTAAACAAGTTAATTTCTCTTTGTTATCTAAAATTTAGCCTATAACTTTTTCATAAGCTAGACATGATGATCATTGGGTTAAGGCTATGGATGAAGAATTAAATCAAATAGAAAATAATGATACTTGGGAATTAGTGCCTAGACCAAAATATCACAATGTGATAAGAACAAAATGGGTTTATAGAAATATTGAATGAAAATGGAGAAGTCACCAAAAATAAAGCAAGATTATTATGTAAAAGATATGCTCAGATTGAGGGAATATATTTTGAAGAATTTTTTTCTCCAGTGGCAAGGTTATAGGCTATTATAATGTTTCTTGCATATGCAGTGTTTAAAATTTTCAAAGTGTTTCAAATAGATGTCAAATCTACCTTCCTAAATGGAAATCTTGAAGAAGAGGTCTAAATTGAGTAGCCCGAGGGATTTATTCTCTCAAGTATTAGTAACCATGTATGCAGATTGAAGAAAGCATTGTATGGATTGAAACAAGCTCCCAGAGCTTGGTATGCAAGATTTGATTAGTACCTGCAATATCAAGGATTCAAGAGAGGATTTGTTGATAGTAATATTTACATCAAAACAGAAGGTGAGCATCAATTGATTATTGTGGTATATGTTTATGATATCATTTTTGGAGGAAATATTGAAAAGATGACAAAAGAATTTTTTGATAGAATGAAAAAAGGAATTTGAGATGTCTATGCTTGGAGAATTATCATTTTTCTTAGGATTGCAAACACTTCAATCAAATAAAAGAATTTTCATATCTCAAAGTAAATATGCCACGAAAATGTTGAATAAATTTGGTTTTGAGGATTGTGCACCAATTTTCACACCTATGTGTATAGCAAATAAGGTGAGCAAGGATGAAGATTCACCTATTATAGATCAATCTTTGTATAGATCTATGATTGGTAGTCTTTTATATTTGATAGCATCGAGGCCAAACATCATGCATGTAGTAGGTATGGTTTCAAAATATTAGTCATCTCCAAAAGATAGTCATGTTCAGTTGGTGAAGAGAATATTCGGATATATCAAGGGGACATTAGATTATGGATTATGGTATCCCACAAGTAGAGATTTTACTTTGGTTGTTTGTACAGATTCAGATTGGGGAGAGTGCTTAGATGACAGAAAGAGTACAAGTGAAGGAGATTTCTTTCTTGGTGATAACTTAGTATCATGGCTAAGTAAGAAGCATAATTTAGTATCACTTTCTATAGCTGAAGCATAATATATTGTAGCAGTATTGTGTTGTACTCAAGTGTTTTAAATGAAACAAACTTTGGAAGATATCAAGGTAAAGTATGATGAACCTATTTACATTTTTTGTGATAACACAAGTGCTATAAATATTTTTAAGAATCCAATAATGCATTCAAGAACAAAACATATTCCCATTAGATATCACTTCTCGAGAGAGCAGGTTATAGATCAATAGGTTAAGATAGAATGTATCAGTACTACAAAGCATATTGTAGATATTTTCACAAAGGCACTACCAAAAGACACATTTGAATATATGTGAGAGAATTTGGGAGTAATTTCTATTAATTCTTGCCATTGAGGTTCAACATTAGTTTAGGTGGAGCTAATGTTAGCTCTAGGTAGGCCCTTTGCCATTGATGTCAAAGGGGGAGAATAATAGGTACAGGAATAGGTACAGATTGATATAGTAAGGGGGAGTTACTATATGTTTTCAGATGATAGTATGTGCAAGTTTTAGGATGTGGAAGTATCAAGATTAAGGTTGCCATCAATGATAAAGGGGGAGATTATTGGAAATATTTTTATTGATGTCAAATGTCTAACATTATTGGTGATAAAAGCCCCATTGCATTTAATGATGTTTGTAATAGTTATATCCTAGCTAATGTGTTTTAATATTTATTTAATATTAATGAATATATTTTTGGTTGCATATGAGATAAAAGAAGGGCCCATGGAGAAGTCAAAGTGTCACGAGGTAAAGACAAAAGAATAATGGGATGCATTTTCCCATGAAGAGTCATATTGGGGAATTCTAAGAGTCACCAATTGAAGACAAAAGAGGAAGGGCACAATTTCTCATGAAGGGACACTTTGAGGAATACGAAAAGTCACCAAGATAAAGACAAAAGAGGAAAGGACATTTTTTCTTATGAAGGGTCACCACATGACTTTTCAAATGCAAGGATACGAATGGTCATGCAATTTTGGTGCCATTTTCCATGAGTATTGAAGGGTCACAAATGGTGAATTCCAAAGGTCATTTGAAAAGCTATGAATAAAGGATTGAGAATCCATTTGTAATATGGGAGATAGAGTTGGATTTGAGATAGTAATATCTAGCATAGAAGAGCAGTGTGAGAGATGAGTATGATTTGTATTTTTTATAGCTTGCTTAAAAGAGAAAAGGTGAGAGAGGAAAGAGATATTATAATAAACTATCATTTATTGAGATAGAAACATTGAGAGATAGTTGTGTGGTATACACAAAGGGGTTAGTGCTCTTGCGGGTTGGTGCTCATGAATAGCGGCTATGTTGGTGCTCAAAAAAGGGGTTAGTGCTCCTATGGGTTGGTGCTCATGAATTATTGTTATGTTGGTGCTCAGTAAAGGGGTTGGTGCTCTTATGGGTTAGTGCTCATGAATTATTGCTGTGTTGGTGATCAATAAAAGGGTTGGTGCTCCTATGAGTTGGTGCTCATGAATAATTGTTGTGTTGGTGCTCAGCAAAGGGGTTGGTTCTCCTACAAGTTGGTGCTTTCAAATATTGTGTTTTGAGTTAGTGCTCATTAATATACTTGAGATTGTTCTCTATGGTTTTTCCCACATTGGGTTTTCATTTTAAATCTGGTGTCTCTCTCTATCTTGTGTGGAGTTTATTATTTTAGTTTTATTGCATATCTTTAATGTATGTTAAAGTGGAATTTAATTAAGGGAAAGTTTATATGATATATGATATATTGATTTATCCCTGCCCCTTCTTAGTATATCCCATGCTTAACAGTATTGTGTTAGTCCCAAAATGAAAATAAATTGATAAAAACACACTAACTAGCATACATCTCTAGGCCTAGACACTAGGAAGAGCTTAGTTAACAAACATAAATAAAACACACAACTATAATGCAAAAGAAACCTTCTTTTACCTTCCTTGGATGCTCCAAATTCTTGTTGTAGTGGCTTGCTCCACTTGTGCTCATTAAGTCTTCATCAATGGAAGTTTGGCTACCTCCATCTCTCCTTAGCACCTTGTGGCTTTGGATTAGCTTGGTTCAATATTTTGGCATCATAAATTTGGCATGTGAGATCTCTTGGAATCAATTTGACATGGTAACACTAATTATAATATCTTTTGGAATCATTTGTGCATTATAACTTTGAATTATCAAGACTTTTTGAAGATATTTGAGCATAATAAATTTGCACCAAAATAGCTTAGAAATGATTTTCATGGCCTCTCTATTTATAAATTTTTGAAAATGGATAGAATCAACCTAAACCATCTATCTTAAGATTGAGATGTGTAGCTAAGGATTGATCCAATTTTTCAATTAAAATTGATAAATAAGCTCATCAATATTGGGGATAGAGAAGAAATTAAGAGGCATGGAAGGCTTTGACGAGGAATTGGAGGCTTGAACCCTGATATTTATGGCATTTATGGCCTAGGGATGAAAAGAGGTCACTTCATGATGTAGATATTCAATATTCATTTACAAAAACAAGTATTCAACAAGTTTCCATGGAATTCTTAATTTAGCTCTAATTTGGCTTAATTATCTCTAAGCATGATTAAGCAATTTATGCACAAATTACTCAAATTAATTAGAATGCCTTGTTATTGGTCCAAAATTTTACTGGATTGGAATTGGAAGTCAATGTTAGATGTGTTAGATCCATTATCCCATTTAGGATGTTCCTAACACCAAATAATAAAGGCATGCATCTTGTGTAAGAGTTCTGATAAGAAAAAGCAATCTAGATCACCTAGGTGCAAAATTGGCATTTTGACTCAAAATGATCTAATAAAAGTTATCCAGTCCATAAATTACACTACCCCATTTAGGGATACCCTATCCAAAATCAGCAATTGATTATATCAGGTTCAAAGATTTTAATGTGCTTTAGTGTTTTTAGGCCAAATTGTGCACTTAAGGTGGAAATTGGTCAAAAGCCTAGTTGGAGGTCATTGGTGTCCAGATTTAGGTGTCTATAGACATTTGTTGACTACATTAGTTTATCCATCAGTTTGAGGGTGATAAGATGAACTATGAGCCAATTGGGTGCCCAAACATGCAAATAACTTAGTCCAAAAATTACTAGTAAAAATGAGATCTCTATCATTAACAATGATCTTAGGGGTCCCATGTAATTTCTGAATTGTATTGAGAAAAGTAGAAGCTACTATACTAGCAACAAATGGTTGTGATAAAGAACAAAAATGAGCATACTTACTGAGATGATCCACAACAACCATGATAACATTTTGACCATCAAATCTTGGTAATCCTATTATGAAATCCATCGATACCTCTTCCCAATGCTGGCTAGCGATGGATAAAGGCTATAAAAGGCTGAGAGTTTTAATGGGTTCACCTTTGTTTTATTGATAGATCATACATTCACCACCATATTTTTGGACATCCCCCTTGAGTCCTTCCCAAAAAAATCCTGCTTGATTCTGTGATAGGTTTTCAAAAATCTTGAATAACCCCCAAGTGGAGTTACATGAAGTTCTTGAAGGAATTTTTGTTTAAGAATAGAATTCTTACATAGGTATAATATATATTTATACCATAATGAATTACCCTTCCATGTGAATTTTTTAAATCCACGTAAACCTTTCTAAATATTTTGAATCAAATCATGGGTAGCACTCTTATTTTCCCATTTTGATCATGCTTCTTTTAGCCAATCTACCTATAAAATGGTTATGGCACATATCAATGCCTCCACTGATTCATCCTTTATAGATAGTGCATATGACACTACATTATCCTTACCTTTTTTGTATAATATTTCAAAATCATAGCCTAACATCTTAGTTACCTATTTTTTTTGTTCTTCAGATGACAACTATTATTCCAAAAAATATTTGAGACTATCATGATCAGTCTTTACCTGAAAGTGATGACCCATAAATTAAGGTCTCCACTGTTTGACTATATGTAAAATGGCCATCATTTATTTCTGATAGATGGGTTTGTGTTGGCTTTTACCTTTTAGTTGATGACTTTCAAATGAAAGTGGTCTACCTTATTGCATGAGTACAACACCCATACCATACCTAGATGCATCACATTTAACCACAAAAGTCTTATAAAAATTAGGAGTGGCCAATACTAGAGTGGTGCACATAGCCCATTTCAATTGTTCAAATGCCCTAGTAGCAGTATCAGTCTACTAAAATGACTCTTTCTTCAACAAAGAGGTGAGTGGGGCTGTAATACTACCATAATTTTTGAGAAACCTGCGGTAGTAAATAGTTAGCCCCAAAAATATTTGTATTTGCTTGAGTTTCTTAGGAATTGGCCACTCCACCATTGCTTGGTTTTTTTAAAGATCCAATTTCACTCCTTCATGAGAAACTAGATGACCCAAATATTCAACGTCACAAGCCCTAAAAATACATTTCAAAGGTTTGGCATATAACTGATGTTGTTCCAAAATTGAGAGTACCTATTGCACATGTTACAAATTATCTTCCCAATTTTTATTGTAAATGAGGATATCATCAAAAAATATCAGAATAAATTTCCTCAAAAATGACCTAAAAATATTATTCATCAAACTCTAAAAATTAGATGGTGCATTTGTTAGACCAAAATGCATAACCAAAAACTCATAATGGCCCTCATGAGTCTTAAAAGCTATTTTGGGTATGTCTTCATCTAGGATCTAGATTTGATGATACCCAAAACACACATCTAAACACGCATCTAACTTGGTAAAATAAAAATCACCATTCAATTCATCTAGCAAATCATTAATGACATGAATAGGAAACTTATCTTTGATAGTGTACTTGTTGAGTTCTTTATAGTCAGGACACATCCTCCAAGTGTTATCTTTCTTTTTCACCATGATAACTAGAGAAGAATATTCACTTTGGCTATGACAAATGATTCCTATAGCCAATATATCCTATATCATCTTTTCAATTTCACTTTTCTAGGCATAAGGATATGTATATGGTCTAATGTTGGGTGGTGTACTACCAGCAATAAGTTTGATAACATGATCATGTGTGTGGCTAGGTGGAAGTTCTTTCGGCATATCACCAAAAATAACTGAATGGCCATCAATCACTTATTGTAGATCAAGATGTGGAGATGGCCGAGTTGATTGTACTTCCATGAAAAACAAGTGAGCTATGAATCCTTTATCACCCTTACATAGAATCTTTGTCATTTGATGGGATCTAACAAGTTATGGAGATTTAGCCTTTAATCCCTTTACCTCAAATGTTCTTTCTTTAGAATGAAAGTTCATATATAATTCTTGGAAATTCATCTAAATAGTGCCCAAAGTGGTGAACCATTATACTCACAACAAAATGTTAACTCCACTCGTGTGAATATCAAACATAGGATAATCCAACAAGTAGTCTTCCATGGCTAGCTTAATACTATGAAATTTTATTAAATAGTTGATAGTACCACCATCTACAATCATAAATTGAAATTATAGACCTAGATAAATAAAATAGTTCAAATGAGCAACCAACTTACTATTGATGAATTTGTGTGTGATCCCAAAGTCAATCAAGATAGTGACTTTTTTTTCTTAAGGAAACCCATCACCTTAAGAGTTTGGGGAGTAATAATACCTAAAAGTTTATGAAAAGAAATAATAGTCTAAGAGTCTTCATATTATTCCTCAGGAACTTCATCCTCAACATTTACCTCTTTGTCATCTTCATTCTCATTGGCACCCTCAATGTAAAACAACTTCTATTCAGTACAATGATGGTCTTTATTCCATTTTTTATCACAACCAGAACACAATCCTTTGGCTCACTTCTCCTCAATTTTTTTCTATTTCAATCTTGTGGGTTACTAAAATTGTGGTGTTAGAAAGGTGCAATCATGACTAGTAGTGAAAGTTTCCTTTTGACTATTTCTTTTTCTTTTAGCATGTGTGCACTATGGATAGCTTCTAATATAGATGTTGGGTGAAAAATTCAAACCTTGAATTGGATGCTATCTTTGAGGCCACTCAAAAAAATATCAATTAAATTTACCTCAGTGATGTCTTCCACTCATAAGGAGAGATTTTAAAATTGATGAATAAAAGCCTTCACAGATCTTGTTTACCATAGTTTGGTTAATTAGCTAAAATATTTTTTAGGTACATTATTTTGATAATGGTTCAACAACTCATCCATGAAAATAGACCATGTAATAGGATCACCACTCTTTTTATTTTGAGCACACAACCAATGATACCAAATGAATAGCTTAGGTTCCAGATATAAAGACACCACTCTTACCTTCTAAGAACTAGGAGTTTGATGCAGCTGAAATAAATTTTCAATTTAGGTAATCCAAGTGAGAGGATCCTTACCATTGAACTTATGCATGACCACTTTTGGAAAATTTAGTTTTACACTAGTATGAGAGTTTTTGGTGTTGAGAAGAGGATTTGAATGCTGAAGTGGAGGGTTGTTAAGCTAAAACTAAGATGCAAGGGTAACCAATTGCATAGTGATATGATGTAATTTAGTGTGAACCTTATTAATCTTTTTTTGCATCCCTGAAACATCAAATTAAACTACAACAAATTCATCATGCCCTACCAAATTCTTTATGCTAGCCTGAAGTTAAGAAATCACTGGATCTAAAGTTTTACATTCCATGTCTTTAGTAGAAGGATTCTTAAGACTTTTTGGTGCCCCTTTTCTTCTTTGAGTCTAAGGTCTTGCCTTAAAAAATCTTAGGAAGCTTTTTAATCCAAAAAAAGTATACCAGGAGATGATACCATTGTGATTTCCTCATCAAGATGAATCCAACTACTACCTTTGCTCACTAGGGTAAAAATTTTGGCACAAAAAAGTGTACCAACAGAATATACCATTATGATCATCTCACTGAGATGAATCCAATAACTTTAATTGTGCAAGAGGAAAAAAAATTCTGGACTTTTTTAACTAAATATTTTTTTTTTCAAAAAAGTATTTTGAGAAATACTATGCTTATAGAAAAAATAAATTCTTCCCGAATTGCAAGTTATGTTTTTTCGCTCCTTCTCCCAGAAGCCACACCTCGCTAGATTTGAAAAAAATTCCACCAAAAATATACCCAAATTAAAGATCTGATACCAATTGTAATGAAATTACTTATATGTCTACATAAATTCACACAAAAATAATAGATTTGAGAGATCATACAATAATAATCGATAGTAAAGTAGAATAATGGATAGTATAGCAAAGCCACTTTGAGGGGGCACCATCCACAACAATGAAATAAGAGAAGAATAACTCATATATGATGATTAAATACTAACCACTACCTCTTATATATAGTCTACTTATTCATGGTTATTCCATAGGTTGACCTATCTAGGAACATAGAGAAATGTAACAATCATATAAAAGAGGTATGTAAGCCACAAGTCAGCCACACATATCCCTAGACACAATAATGGTTAAGGGCGTAACACATAAAAGTAAAGTGAGAAATAAATTTTAAAATAAGGCTTATGCCATATTTGATTGTTTATGTTCTTCCCCTTTAATATATAATTTTAATAAAACTATAAATACTAGATAAAAGGGAAAAAGGGAATGCAAACCTATGTAAATGATCGCAATCTCAACTAGTCATGAGTTATAATGATCTAAAGTGATCCTACAAAAGGATGATGTATATAATATATATAATACTATTCAATTAAAACTAGATATATATCTATAAATTTAATATTAAAAATAATTTTCAAGGAACAATTTCACCTATATGCATTCCATGGAGAAATAGGAATGTTGAGGGTCAATGGTTAACTCCATCACTATGGACAAAAATATGAGACTTGTAGTGTCTATTAATTTCCTAGCCAAGGAAATAGATAATCTTTTGAGGGGTCAATGTGATGAATAAAACCATTGAGTGATGTGTAAACCCCAATTTGTTGATGCTAGTAACCATGTTGTTGGATAAATTTGGTATTGTGTTGAAAATGAAGAAGTGAGGGTGTTCAATCCCCAATTTGAAGTGATGGAAACATGGAAATAAATTTTTAATGTGGCAATAATAATTATATCATCCTAAATCTTAAATAGTATATCAATTATGACTCTCCTTTGACTGATATCTTACCTTTTTAAGTGATGGCACATTATTCTAACAACTTAAAGGCATAGGGTTAAAGTAAAAAACTAAAAAAAATAAGTAGTAAAATAATATGTTAGGTTAGTTACTATTGAGGTCTTCAAGTTTTCATTTTTTAAGGTGAATAATATTTCCATAAGAATAGGAATTCTAAAAAAAATGTTAATTTTTTAAAAATATGGATTTTTACCTTTATTTCCATGCTATTGGATATCATTAACTTGGTACTATTGATTTGAGGTTGTGTACTAATATTTTGTAGAGGACACTAGGGTGGCAGAATAAAAATCAATTACACAACTAAGCGCTTTGCAAAATCTCTATAACATAGACAAAGACACACACCCATAATTGTTTTGATGGGAATACATCATCTAGGGGTTGTTCAAAGTCAAATTAGATACAACTTTAAAGGAATCATTAACTATGGTTCAATGCTTATTCAAATTTGTACCTTTACTAATTATAGGTTAGCATATGGAAGTTAATGTTTATAAATGCCAAATGAAATGTATTTCCTAATTTTTTAAATAAAAACATGTTTTAAGGCTTATGTGTAGTTTTTAAAATAGTTGTAACTTTATTGTAAATTTATCCAAATGATATTCTTACTCAGTAATATTTATCTCCTTTTGATAAGTATCAAGAACCTTTACCTTAAATTATGAAGTTGCATTATTAAATTTTACTCCAATAAAAAGATAGAAGGGTTGACCATGTTTTTTACTATACATAGTTGATTACAATTTATGAGTATGTGTACACATAAATTTTATCGAGGATGATTTTATGTTTCATGTATTTAGAAAGATATGAATTATTATGGATGGTATAACAAACCATCATCCTCACCATTCGAATGGCAATGCTTTTGATCACCTTTTAACATTTATATATAACTATGGTGTAAATGAGAAAAGAGATTAATGATATTATGATGGGAAATCATAAAGGATTTTGGAAAGTATCATTAACACTTGAGCATAATTAGTCAATTCATTCAAAAAAATATTGACTAAAATAATTATACATAAGACTACCCATTTTCAACTTTAGATGCCTTATCAATTGCTCTACCTATAAAACACTCATTATGACACAATTACACTTACTGGGTGAAAATTTAGTTTAAAATAGTTGAAAAATCAAATGTACTAGTTGGTTTAGTTTTTACCTCATTAACCTTTAATTATAGTAGTCAAATCAAATTTTAATATAATCATTTTATTTTTTTAAATGTATATATTTCTAGGATGATTAGACGATGAGAATAGTTACGTTTTGTTTGAGGTCCACATTATTCACATTTAAAGGTTTCATTTTTTAGTAAATAGAAGGGATGGCTATGAGGTCTTCTTTATCACCAATGGTCACTAACCTTTACATGAAGAAATTTGAAGATAGGGTGATCGATTCTTTTCCATTTAAATATAAATTTGGAAGAGGTATATGATGACACAAATTTATGTTGGTAGCATAGCAAATAAAAAATTGATGCATTTCATTCACACCTAGAAAAATTGGTTAATAGTATCTAATTTAGCAAGGAATTTGAAGAAGGTAGTTTACCCTTCTTATATGTACTCCCTTCTTGAAAATTAGATTATTCTCTATAATAGGTAGTGTATAGAAAAGGTATCCACACAAAATTATATTTTCATGTTGTGTCACATCATCACCCATCACAAAAAACTAGATTATCAAAGCATTAGCCATTAGGTATTTCTAATTTAGGGCACTTGAAGCAAGAAATTGAAAATTGTAATTTTAATTTTTTAATAAGAATGGATACAAAGATAGAAACATTAAAAGAACTTTCAGACAAGCAAGAGATAGACAAAAAAGGAAAAGGAAGGAGGATACTTCAACAAGGGACCTAGTCACGTTTTTACCATATATTGAAGGGATATCAAACACTATTTATCACATTCTTGGGTGTAAAAATATTAAATCCACCTTTACTCTTAAAAAATTTTAAATAAGAATTTAAATTCTAAAAAACACCCCTTGGAATTGAGTTAAAAGAGTGGTTTTTATATAGTTGAGTGTTCATGTGGAATCCATTAGATTAGGGGTAAAATAAAATCCATCTAAAAAAGGATCAAATAACATATTGTGGATATCCACCTAGAGAAGAAAGAGAAATTGGTGTTGCCATAACACTCTATAAATAATAAATACGTTATTCACATCAAGGATGCTAAGGTGATTACTATGTAAAATCATTATCATAAACATTGCTTGTTGAAAGCTATTGAGATTGGAAAGTACAAACACAATTGTAAAGGGATGATGGTTTAGTCTTGAGCCATTATTGGAAGCCAATTATTGGTAAGCTAAAAAATAGTAAATAATTTAAGAGATATAAATTTAATGTTTTAAAGGTATTTTATGCAACAAATGTTAAAGTGACTATTTTTATATTTAACTTCCTCTAAAGTGGGCCATATTTGATATTGTTGTACCACACTAGAGTAATTTATATAAGGATTTATAGTTTCATATTCTTATATATGTTTTATTCTTGATGATGGATGATCATGGTATGTGATACAAAATGCTAGTCATCAAAAATTTACACATTATTTCCCAAAAAAATATTTATCATCATTTACATTATCAAAGATTTGATATAATAAAATATGAATGAAGTGGTAAATTAAATTTTGACCATCATGATCACCATTTTTTTAAATTTTCATCACTATCATCAAAACCATTTCCATATTCATTTTCTTCATGGTCATCCTTGGCACAACTCTGATGAAAACACAAACTAGTTAGGCAAAATATCCATAGGCATATAACTCAAAAATTACATGAAAGCAATATTCTATGTTAATTCGAATGAATAAAATATTACATAAGAGTATTTAAATAAATATCAACTCAAAATTGGTGTTGACATGAATAGTTAAAAAATATAAATAAATCAAAAGCTACCTAAAACTAACTGACCCATGTAATTATTAGAAAATTACTATTTTTAGTAACATTCTCTTCTAACAATTTTTTAACTTCTATTTTTAGTATATTATGAAATAAAGTTTAGATGGTCCTAAAAATATCCACATATATTATAAACACTAAAATTAACCTAATGGAATAAATTCAACTCAATTTCATGTCTAGTTATAAAATATTATATTTGTAAAAATAGAAAAATCTTGAAAAATATATTAATATGGAGTTTTAGAACCTTAGATCGTCATGTATGGCCTCAAATAAGTTCTAAAAATGTCCTTAACTAGATAGGGAAGGTTGTGATGAATTACAAACATTTGGATGGTCATTTTAGCAGAAATGAGAGATCAAAAAGAATTATAGATTAAAACTTATAACCTTCAAAAGTTTGGTCTTTGCATCATTCTCCTCTGGTTGAAAAAAACTTAGCTCCTATGAGTTGTCCTGATTAAAACCATTACATTTATTAATTTCAATACTTTTAAGATCCTATTCTAAAATTGAAGTGTTTTATTCCTATTTTATTTCTTCCCACTATACCAAATACCTTTTATAACTTTATTTCTTTGTTTGCATTGTCGTATTATCTAGAACCTATGCTATATTTTCATTCTTCTTCTTTGCTACCTACTAGTTATAATATATTTATTCTTATTATTACCATTCACCATCTTCTCCATGTAATTCATATAAATATTAAACATTAAATACTAGATAGATATCAAAATTCTATGTTAAACATACCTCATAACCTTTGTCATTGATTTTCTTCACAATTCTACATGGTCCAATTTTATTATACATCAAATATTTATATGTGAATGTTGGAGATCATTATTTCCTCAAGAAAACCATTATTAAATATCCTTATTCAAATAACTTTGACCTTATTATGACTTTTACTACTATATTATATTTTTCATTACTTCCTTGTAGCTTTCTTCTCACTTATTCTTACAACTATTATGTAGGCTCTACAAATGCTTCTGTATCATCACTAACTCATTATATACGTGATAAATGTACCAAATATAATACACCCATAGGATTTATCCAATAAAAAACCTAAAATGGCTATTTTCATGTTGACCTATGGACTAAAATATTATATGCAAACTTAACCTGTGATAAATCCAAGTCCCATTGATTAAGATTCTCTCCAACTGTACATCTCAAAAAAATTCTCAAGATCCTATTTAAAACTTTTGTCTATTCATCTATTTGTGGGTGGTGTGTACTACTAAATTATAGATTAGTTCCCATATTATTCCAATAGTTTTCAAAAAATGACTTAGAAACTTTGTGTCCCTATCTGTTGTAATGGTTTTTAGAATGCCATGCAATCTCATAATATCCTTAAAAAATATTTATGAAACTTTAATTTCATAATTGGTTTTATTATATGAAATAAAATGAACCATATTAGATAACCTATCTACAACAATTTTTTTTTTGATCATTACCTCTTTATGTGTTTGGAAACACCAACACAAATTCCATACTAAAATATTTCCATGGTCCTATTTGAATTGGTAATGGTATGTACAACCAATACGAGCATGAAGGAGTGGGGAGCCAAATTAAAATTTTCCATCAATTTCCCATGTTTTTTGGGTTTACAATCACAATAGGTACATAGATATTTCATCAATAAATTTATCTACACATAATAGAGATTCAAAATCATTCATTTTCATAGAATATTTCACATTCATTTTATGCCATAAATTAAATTATTTAAATTATAAAGCATGGAGGAAACACTATACTACACTTCTAGTCTTTACACAGACCTCTGCCTTTGAATGGCAGTCTCACCATATAATCCATACTAAAGAGAATCAATACAATACTATTTTGGTCCCATTCCCCTATTATTACAATTGAGCCATTCAAAATTGAAGGATATTATACATACATCAATGAGAATGGTGGTCCCATGATCTTTCCAAATGTTTCATTACCTTCTCCCTAACATTTTAAATCCAGCTTGGTAGTTTCATTAACCCAATGGATCCAATAAGAATGCAAGGAGTTACCAAATTGAGATGTCTACCTATAAATAAATCTTTTCAGACTGGATAGGGAGAAATGAAATTCAAATGAACATTTTTGTCTTATTTTAGACTTTGTCAAGTTTGGCTTCACTTATTACTACTAAAGTCGATGCAAAATAAGTGTTTAAGGCTTGTTTAGGTTTATATTCATCTTGACATAGTTCAAGAAAAAACCATGATAATAGGAATTTTACCTAGTTAAGTTTTTCATTCCCTAAAAACATTTTGAACAAAGCCTTCAAAGTCCTCAAGACACTGTTGGCTACTTTATACCAAATACAACCAATATTGATTATTTAGAAAGTCCATCCTAACACAGTTAAGATATAAAATCGAAGAAATAAATTATAGATCAACTTCCTCACTCAAGACCACAACAAGATTTTGATCCATGTAATGCATACAAGATCTATTGAAGTAAAAATTTAGTTTAGTTTGGGACATAATATTCATTCAAAACTACATACACAAATTAATGTTTCATTGAAACATAAGGGAAAATAACTCTACCCAATAAAGGCTTGTGTCAATTCATTTTGAAACCAATATAATTTTGAAATTAAAACTAAATAAGGCTATATTTTCCAATAATATTCACCTAAACCAAATCCTTCATTTGAAAACATGATTTGTAAAGGGTTCTCACAAGTAAATCTTACAAGACCAAATCAATGTTGGAGAACCTGATCACAATTGTAAAACCATTCCAATGTTTGAAAAGACCCGACTAGGTAAAGATAACTCCAAATGAAACTATGATGAATTAGAAACTTTATCCTTCATTATAAAGTTGTTTAATTTTCATTCCTTTCTCCTTAACCATTTATGTTCGATCTAGGGTTTAAAATAAAATCATCCATCCTAACAATACTTTGCATGTAGGTCAATATCCTTTCCATGAGTGAATTTCATGCAACCATTTAGCCTTCATTTTTCCAACCATTCCAAATTCATGTGCCTTATCAAGAAGTTACCAAATTGGGACCATGAAGTTTTAACATAACTAAGAACTCACCAATGTATAAGGATGAAAAATTAATCCTACAAAATCTCCAAGGCAACCAAATTTTCAAGATCACTTTTGAAGTGTAAGTATGACATCACTAATACAAATATGCTAAGTATACAAAAAAATTAGAAAAAAATTGATAAGAATTCCTCCAAAGGAAACACACCAAAAAAATAAAAAGGAGAAAATATCCAAAAAGCAAACATACTCTATTTTTTGTGATGCAAGATTGCTCAAGACTATAGATGCTCTTGTATGAGACACCCGAGGTTTTGAAATGTAATATAGGATCACATGGATGATATGAGTGTCCAAAACACTCGTATATTCATAATTTAGAGTGACCATATCATCCCATTCTAACATACCAATTAAATTAGTTGAATATTTGTTTTTTGTGTGTGCCATTTCTAGCTTCTACATGCTAGTTTTCTTCTCTTCTCTGCTCATTTTTACTCTTTCTCTCACTCTTTATGGTATTTTTTCCACACTAATATCTATTATTAGTGGGCTTAAACCCACCATAATTTGTCCTCCTCTACAAAACACATAATCATATCTGAATGAATTCACATGTGATATAAAACCCACTCTCATCTATCTACCACCACCAAAATACTCTTTCATAAATCACACATTCTCATGTGTACTCAAAACCACTACTATCCATCCACCTCAACCTAAATTATTATTGGATTTATTCAATAATTGTCCAACCAACTTGTTATAGCTCAAATTTTTACCCTTGATATGGTGTCTTCAATCCCTTTTACTTGAGATATACAATGGGATTAGTCATAGGTTATGGGTGAACTCTAAGTGAACCAAACCTCTATATTTTGGGATATCTCCCAAATAAAACACCTACACTAATAAATATTCTAATTATTTATCTTGGAAAATGGAAAGATGAAAGCTAAAACTAATAAGAAACTTAAAGGTGATACACCAAACTTAAGGTCCTCCACTTGCTATAGAATGCACTATGAAATACTTAGCTATATTCTGGTTATACCATTTGACGATAGTCCCTATCACACTAATTATAAAAATATTAAGGCTATGGATATTGTAAAGTCTTAAGATCATTAGCCAAGAGGTACTAGTAGTAGACAATAATGACTTATTAGTTATCTAACTAAGCAAACCATATATGACACTTCATATGACCTATGAAAGAAGATAAAGTTACATAGAAGTATGAATAAGAAGGAAAAATGCAAGGAAGCACAATTAATATCACAAAGAATTCATCAAAACAACCCATTAAATTTCACTATATGAAAGATTAAGATAGTAATATATAGCTTGAATTGATTCTAATAGGCAATTACAAGACTTAATTTTGGTAGGGCTTTGTCATAAATAATGTGACGATACATTTCAAGTAATTTAATGATTTTGTTATATTAAAAAGATAGGAGGAAAGAGAGAATATATCATAGAATATCATCATGACCATTCATCATAATAAAATTTACAAAAGAGATAAAAATTAACACCAAACTAATTGAGAATGTGTTGTCAATTAATCTAGTAAACCTCATGACCAAGTGTTGTGCTTCTTTCATGAAGAGTGGAATAGGAGGTTACTTGGGTAGATTTGAAATTATTAAATATAACTCATTACCAAATAGTTACATATCTTCATCTTTAGTGATGTTACAAGTCTCTTGACAGACACTTTTCATAACTTAGAACCTTCTTTGCCAACTATCTTCTTGCAATGTTTCCTCACTAAGTGACTTGCATTTGAACTTCAAATCCTTCTCATATTCTTTCTTGTTTCTAGGACATTAACTTCAAAGGAAAGCTATGATTTTAAATCATAGGAAGCTTCTATAAAATCTTTATCTTAATGCCATGGAGCTTTGATTCAATCAATATGAGACATCTTGTAGCTATATTATCACTCTTTCTACATGAATGTGGCAAAGAGAGACTTTCATTATTGTTAAAGGATAATTTAATTCCTATTTTCTTATTTCATGGATATAATTATTGATTGAATGGTGTTTATAATCCTTATGAGGTTGAAAACATGTCTGTGGGTATGCTTAGAATCAGTTCATGCTCCCTTTAGCCTTTTCAAGACCTGTAATTTCCTTTCTTGAGCCACCTGATGTTACTATCACCATTTTTACTCCATATGATGAATTGGTGACTTATTTCTTACCTTAAAAGGTCTGATAAATGGGTGTATAGAGTCACATCATCTCTATAGATGTTCATAAATCCTTCCTCTTTGATTTGGATATCTATTAAAACATTTCACCAATCTCTATATTCACAAACAAACCTAAAACCACACTTTTTAGGCCATTTTCCTTACAAAATGGCTCACCATTCTCTACAATTCAAGGAATTTATTATGTTTCTGATCTTAAGCTATCTGATTTATCATGGTAGAAAGGAAAACATGTAATTGTGTTTCCCTTACAAATAAATCCACTAAAAATCTATATTGATAACCCAACAACATGTTACAAAGATAGAATTGATAGATTTCGTCATGTCTTTCTATGGTACTTGTTGAGAATTGGAAAAGTCAAACACAGAAATGAGCAATGCATAGAAAGAATATTTTAAATAACACTAAATAATATTATTTATCACTATTGAATTTTAATTCATTCTGGGACATTACACAAATATATAGGAATATTATTCCTATGATTTCTCCCCCATTTTCTCTCACCCAAATCCTATAATTAAGCACACACTATTAATGATATATTTTTATAACCATTAACAATATATCACAACAACATATATATTTGAAATAATATCATAATATTATTAATATAACAATATTACTACAAAATCTAATTAACAAATAACCTATTAATATTTACCTATCGACAAATACCCAAATTCATTAATGTAAAAGCTAAATTTCCTAACATTCCCCCACATAGGTTTTACATGGTGCAAAAATATTTGCACTCTTATCTATAGTATGCTCACCCACTATAGCATGCCCTATTTGTCTAATGACCTTGAAATAAATAGAACCTCACTCCTCCCATGGTTTTAAAAGTTTACCACAAACCTTGACATGAATAAGAACACCATCTAACTCCAAGAATTTGCATGAGTAGAACTGTATGCCACTATATACTCTTAGGTCTACATACTACTGACATAATCTTACTTCACATTACCACTATTATTCAAAGGAATACATCCCACATTTACTTTACGTGACCTAAATGGATGTGTCATTAAAGGTCATATTCATAAATAAGTAAGGCAGTCATGAGATCTCTACAGTAGCTACTCTCCTAACTATTGCCAAAACATTGTTCACCTCCTGTGGTTTTCTAGATCTACCACAAACCCTTTCAAGATCCATGAACTAACTTACGTTGGTGCTTTTTATCATTTCAAAATGTTTTTACATCAAGGAATTATGCTTAGAATTTCACATAGATTACATTAAATGAATACACATTATTCTTCTATTCTTATTTTGAAAACCACGTAGTGGGAATAAAAAACATACCACACTAAGTTTCGCCACATCATTGGTGTGGCCCCATCATTGGAAACTGACAAGAGGTCACTGAAAGACCTATTTCTTTTGTGTATCCTCCAACCTCTACTATATAAAGCTATTTATTTAATAAAAGTGTCAAAGTAGCTCAGGTACATGATTTTTTTGAGGGAAATCCCCCCCCCCCCCCATAATGTGGACATTTTGTACAAGCGATAAGGCATCCGTAAGGCATTTTTTTCTATAATTTGAAAATTTTGACAAATGATGAGACATGTAAAATATGACTCTTGACTTAATGACTCAATATAATTTATGGATCTAAAAATGACTTTTGACTCATTTTTGATACAACTCTTTTGATAATTTTGACATACTTTAAAAATGATTTCTTTTGATATTGTTAAATCTTTTGATAACCAAATATTAACTTTTATGTCATTTATGAACTTGGTAAAACAAATCATCATAAAAAATGACTCATTATTATTTTGATACACAAAGACTATTATACTAATAAAATTTGTTTTAATTATTGACATGGATCAAATACACCTAATTGAGAAAATCTACTTTGACTTTAGACTAACCACTTTCTAGAACCTATATAAACTCAAGCTTAATTTTGACCAATTAAAATTTTATGATAAGCCATAAAAATATACCTAAAGTAAAATACATTATGGTTTTTGAATAATCAGACTTATCATAATTAAGAATAAATGGAAACTGTGACATGACTCCAAAAAGCTAATAACTAACAAAAAGGACACAAATATACAAAGACCTGGAACTATATAAGACTTACACAAAAGATAATTATGTAGATCAAAGACATGTTTGGCTATTGATAGAATGGTGCAAATCTAAAACTATAGAGGAAACGATATGCATCTAGGTTAAGGATCAAAATTCCTAGTGTGGGCACACATTGGTAGTTTGAACTTGGCCTAGTAATTTGATAGGGATTAGATCTAAATTTATGTAGATAGACAAGCACCATTGAAGCCTCCAATGCCACCACTAGACATTAATTTGCCAACCTTTGGTAGAATGCATCGTAGTCTTATTGGATAATAGAGATCTTGCAAAAACACATGGTGAAAGCACAACATCACCAGACTAAAAATATAGGCTCAAATGTCATTGATATAGTCATAACCAAACCTAATAACATGATCAAATGATCATCTATTTTAACCAACATTAGAATAATTGGATTCAGATGATCGAGTGCCATTTTCCCTTCAATATAGTTTTAGATGCATATATAAAACTAAATATCTATTCTTACTATGAATCTCCAGACTATGTTATCCTCTAAAAAACTATGGCTAGAAATAACATATTACCTTTGCTAATCTTACGATCTCTAAAATAAATATTCAACTCATACATAGGGGAAACCAAAATTATTAATGGAGCTACCCCATTCAAATCTTAAACTCCCATACCCACTATGATACCATTTTTTAGAATTGGAGGAGCCAAACATAGAAATGACCAATGCATAGAAAGAATATTTTAAATCATATTGAATAATATTATTTCTTGCTACTAAATTTTAATTCATTCTGGGACATTACACAAATATATATGAATATTATTCCTATATTTTTCCCCTTATTTTCTCTCACCCAAATCCTATAATTAAGCACACACTATTTATGATATATTATTATAACCATTAAAAATATATCATAGCAACATATATATCATAACTAATACCATAATATTATTTATTTAACAATATTACTACCAAATCTAATTAACAAATAACTTATTACTATTTACCTCTCAATAAATACCCAAATACACTAATGTAAAAACTAAATTTCCTAACAGTACTTTTTAGAAAGACATCCATAAACATATGTTCATCCTCAATAACATGAGGAAAACCAAGAGAAATCAACTGCATTTTCCATTTAAAAAAATTATTCATGAAGAAATATAAAATAGAAAGAGGAAGGTTTTCTACATGATAACAATTTTTCAAAATTTTCACAAATATTTTTAATGGAAGTCTGAGCCTTCTATAGCTTTACCTTTGGCACAACATATTCTAAGTTGAGGGTACCGAAGATATACCTTCTTCTTTTTATGCTATTGTGGGAGGAGGAAAACAGGACGTGGTTATCTCTTACCATAAATTTGGGAATATTTTTGTAGAAAGGAGGATCAGGATTTTTCACCTTTAGGTTTCTTTAAAAAATTATGTTGATAAATGAGGTTTTATCAAACCATGATGTCTTACTGACCCAATTCCCCTTTTTAATTTTTGAGCTACATTAACTATAACATGGTGAAGAAAGGATGATAGGTTTACCTTGTATTTTCGTTTGGTAGCTCTTTTCCTAAAATGAATGAGAAGCTTCATGGTATCTCCATTGACCATAGTGAATTGGACATCATAGGTAAGATACTTCATAACCTAAAATGCAACATTGTGCCATGGTGGTGGTAGATTATCTCACATGATTCCTCTATCCATACCTTGTGTTTTTTTGTCTAATCTATGATGGAACTCATTTCTATCAATGAGCATTTGAATTAAATTGGTAAAACCTAATTTATCAGTGACAGCCAAACCCTCAAGAATTCTAGAGGATGCATTGATCATAGAATAATCTGTCAGGAATCTAGAACAACAAACAGCTCTGATTCCACTGTCAGGATTAGGAGCATAATTGATTACCTTGTATAAGCAACTAAACACAGAATTTAACTAGAAGTAACAAGTAACTAGAAATCAAAAACAACACAAAATTTGAGAGACAATACCCAATTGTATTAATACTCATCCAGAAAGAAAATACAATAAAGAAGATGCCACACTCTTCCCACACCTCTGAGGCTTCCCACACCTCTAGGGCTCCCAGTAATTATCCTTCAAGAGTTCTCTCTCTCAATTACGGTCACAACAAATAACTCAAACATAGAGTTGTTGTTCACCTCCACCAGTCAGTAACAATACTACCAGTACACAAGTACTCAAAGTACTTCAAGTAGATCTCCCTTGAACTTGCAATAACTTGAAAATCAAATGATCTTACTTACCATGTAGATCTCTACCTGATCTTACACAACCTGCAGATCAACCTAGTCTTGCACACTACCGACCTAGATCTTACACACTAACACCCATGTGGATCTTCTACTAGATCTTGCTCTCCCACAGATCTACCTGATCATACACACTTGGCACTGTGGCACTATGAGGAGCTAACCTTGCTCTCTTCCCTTTGAAGGAGCTAACCTTGCTCTCTCTATCTAACACACTTTACAATACAGCCCATGGGTCTCTTAAATAGATCCCATGTAAACAATAATTAGAAATGTAGCTCTAAGATTAAAATTAGTCTTTACATGCAAACAACCAGTTCGTTAAACAAACTATTCGTCAACTAGCAGTTCTGGAATTGCATAGGCGATCGATGTCAGTCACTGTCTATCTGGAGATGATCAACGTCAGCTGATCCATGACCGATGTCGGTAGCTTCCTGTCCACCTCTGACCGATGTCAGTTAGCCTGACTGACACTGGTGACTGTGACACTCATCACCTCCTCCATGTTTGCATCAAAAAATCTTTTATCTCCACAACCTAACATAATCCACTAGAATATTCCCACTTTGGACAACATAATCATCCTCATCAAAATTTTCACAAAATTTTTGGATAATATTTTCCTAAAATCCTTGAAATGTTCTCCAAAAATTTATCCATCCTGCCATCTCAAAAATATCTTTAACTGATTCATCTTGTAGAAATGTGTCTGTTGACTCTAGTTCAATTTTATTCTTATTGCTTCCCATCTTTGGAGTTATTCATAGTTCTCTCAAGAACCTGCTTGTGTTAGGGAAAACTAAGCTTAAAATTACAAAAAGTATAAAGTAAGGTAAGGAATTGGGGATGTGATGCAATAATGAATAACAAATAAAGGTATATCATAAATTTATGGATTGTCACTTCAGAGCATGCAAAGTTTAATGAGAAATCACTTTTTAGGGTCACTATCAATGACGTGCTATTAGGGGTCATAATTGGCATCGCTTGAAATAATATATGTAATGATTTCCATATCAAGTCATATATTTTTGAAAATATATTTTTAGAATAAATTCACATCAAATATTGAATTTAGGAAATGGTACCAGCCTTAGTCACATCCACATGGAATCACAAGAACTTATCCATCTGAGAAGTGTTTTCTACCTAATGGTCATACATGCAAAACATAGAAAAAAAAATGCCTAACCTTTTGGTAAATAAGTA
The DNA here is from genome assembly GCA_037957365.1 of Torreya grandis. Classification (NCBI taxonomy): domain Eukaryota; kingdom Viridiplantae; phylum Streptophyta; class Pinopsida; order Cupressales; family Taxaceae; genus Torreya; species Torreya grandis. Next base: position 149,792 of record JARHVA010005939.1, on the reverse strand, counting down.
AAAATATACCTCTATTCAATGGATCCATGCCTATCTCCTAAATTTTCCATGTTTCCTACAAGGATAAACAAGTTTGAGAAGATAGGTTAGCTGACAAGACGTTAGTTTATGTTTATTGCAAAAATTTCTTATGAAAATTTAATTTCTTCATTTTTTTATTCTTTTATTTTTTCCATTTTTATGTTTAATTTTTTTTTTTGAATTTGAAAGGGAGGAAAACCATCATTTTTTTATCACTCCTCCTTTATTGGATGTCTATTGTAAATATCATTTGGCTATAGTGGAAGAACCAAGTTCTTCCACAAGGTCAAATTAGTCTTGATTGTATTCAATGAATTCTTCCTTGATGAGAGGTCTTCTATACACCTTAAGTTTGTGGCCATTGAACAAAAGTGTTATTTAGTCACCATCAATTGGTTGAAGTTAGAAAGAGCCATTGTTGTGAATGGTTTTGATCAGGTATGACCCCAACCATCTTGTCTTGAGCTTACCTTAAAAATGTTGGAATTTAGAATCAAATAGAAATTCCCAATCACCTTCTTGAAACTATCTTTCTCTAATCTATTATGCAACTACTTTCTTTAATTTTGGATCATGCTAGTTTGAGTGAGTGAATCCATTCTCACTTCATCTAATCCATTTAGTTGCATGATTCTTTCTTTTTATGATTCATCAAGATCAATTCCCATATCATATACTATATTTAATGTCTATAGTTAAAAATATATTGGTAACAAAGGTTTATTTCAAAACACAAGCTCATATGGAGATAATCATGTGGTAGTATTCCATGTTTTATTATGTGCCCAAATTAATCTAGGTAATCTATTTTCCCTTTGGTCAAAATTTGGTGACCTCCCCTTACCCATTAGCTTAGGAATGATATGGTGAGGATTTCCTATGATTGATCTAGTACAATTCTATGAATGCCTTGATCATGTTAGACATGAATTCGGGCCTTTGATTAGAAACAATAGGTTTAAGAGCTCCAAATCTTAACATGATCTTATGATATAGGAAATCAGCAACCATTTCATCCCTAGTAAAGGTGAGTACCTAAATTTCAGCCCATTTAGTAACATAATCAGTATATACTAATAAATACTCTTTTTCTTGATATGGTGTGTTGATTTTTCCAATAAAATCCAAACCCCATTTCTTAAATGGTTCTAAACTTGTTTGAGGATGGAGAGGTATTTTAGAGGATAGAGTAGGCTTACCCATCCTTTGGCAAGGATCATATTGCCATACAAACCTTTTTATAGTATTTTAAAGAGATGGCCAATAATAACATGCACCAAGGATCTTATGAATTATCCTTTTTGATGAATAATGTCCTCTTCCTAGTTCACTATGACATACCCTTATGATTTCAAATACTTCATCTTCTCTAACACACCTATGAAGTACATGATCACATCCAGTTTTAAACAACATGCCTTTAAACCATTTAAAATCAGAACTAGCTCTAATTGAACATTTTATTTCTTTAGAAGTAAAGGAATGAGTAAAACTCCCTTTTGCCAATTAATTTTTCATGTCTACAAATGATAGGGAATATGTGGATATAGAAAATTTTTGTTCATCTGGAAAAAAATCCTGTATAGGTTCATCTTCTCCTATAATGACTGGTCTAGATAGAAATTAAACAACAACATTATATTTCCTAGGTTTGTCTATGATGGTAATGTCAAATTCTTACAACAATAATAGCCATCTAATTATTCTTCCACCTAATACTTGTTTATTCATTAAGTATCTAATAACCAATAATGTAATGCTTAAACTTGTTTATGGCATAAACAATAACATTAAATTCTTTTTCTATGGTAGTGTAGTTTTTATTTGTAGGAGTAAGATTCCTATTGATATAATAAATGGCATACATTTTTCTGTCCTCATCTCTTTGTCTTAGAACTGATCCTAGTGCATTATTGGAAGCATCAGTATAGATATGAAAATGATTTTATAAATTAGGTCCTTTAAAGATTGGAGAAGACACAAGTTTGTTCTTTAATGTTTCAAAAGCTTCTTGACACTTATCATTACATACAAAATCACAATATTTTGCTAGCAATGAAAACATAGGTGTATCTATTTTGCTAAAGTCTTCAATAAATCTTCTAGAATATCCTGCATGACTGATAAAACTTTTAATATCTATTTGTGTTTGAGGAATGGGAATATTAGAAATTACCTCAATCTTTTTGGGATCTACTTTTATTCCTTGAAAAGAGATATGATGTCCTAAGACTATCCCTTCATCAACCATTATTATACACTTCTCATGACTCAAAGATACTTAGTGTTCCTCACATTTGGTAAGTAATTTATCCAAATTATTCAAAGCTTCATCAAATGTTGTTCCATGGATAGTGAAATCATCCATGTACAATTTCACACAATCATTTATAAGATCATAAAATATGTCTAACACTATTTTTTGAAAGGTAGTAGTTGCATTACACAATCCAAAAAGGACTATATATGCAAATGTTCCCCAGAGATAGGTGGATGTAGTTTTATCTTGATATTGAAGGGATATTATGATTTGATTGTATCTTTTGAACCCATCTAAGAAATAAAAATACTAATTTCCTACCAAATTTTCCAAAACTTGATCAATAAAAGGCAAAGGAAAGTAGTCTCTCATAGTGGCTTTATTTAGTTTTATGTAGTCTACATAAACTCTCCATTTTACATTATTTTTAGGCACAATGACTAGAGGTGAAATCCATTGACTATCAAATATGGGTTAAATGAACCCAACTTCTAATAGTTTTTCTATCTCTCTATTTACAATGTTTTTTAAGGCTAGGTTAATTCTCTATTGTGGTTGTCTGATTGGTCTAACATCTTCAATTTAAATGTGATGTGTACATATAATAGGATGTATTCCTTTCATATCACTATTATTCCAAGAAAAGTATTTTTTTATCATACCAATACATCAAACACTTTAATTTCATATCGGTTAATCAACTATTGATATTCAATAGTTTACTGAGTTGGATTGTAATATATTTAATGCCTAGAATAATAGAATTTAACTGTTTATATTCACTTATAAAGGCATTCAATTGACATGTGTGTGTTAGTAACATGTGAAGTGTATCTACATCTGTTTAAAAGGTGTTAATTATGGATAAAATATTAGTCAATGGACAATGAAAGTCATTCAAAAAAGAATTCTACCCATTTTGAGCCTAGTCAATTATGGCTTGATGAATATCTTGTGGACTACATAACATGTTTGAAGAACTTATGACATTATCTTGATTCGTAGTAGTGGAATTGGATTCTTCCCATTCATGATTTTTCTTATTTGGAGCTAAACTATCAATCTTTGGAGCTAAACTATCAGTCTTTGGAGCTAGTCTTTCAGACTTCAGAACTAAACTATTAGACTTTAGAGCTAAATTGTTATACTTTAAAGCTAACCTATCTTGATCAAAATCTTTGATTATTTATTCTTGAAAATCTTAGACATGTTATTTGATGGTAACTATTGTCACCAAATATTTCACCTTAGAGGAGGTTGTTCAAGCCTACTCTAATATTTGGGCAACATTGGAATACTTATAGGCCTATGGGTTGCCTATCCTAGAAGTATACCTCTAAATTTAAGGGCTAGCTCCCTAGATTTACCTTAAAGTGCTTATCACCTATACTAAATAATTGTTTGTTTGAAAATAGGTAGATATATGCATGAAATAAATATATCACAAGGGGGTGATACACCATGAACATTTTAAAAATACCATCATACTTCTTTCACTACAAAAAAAGACCTACAACACTAGTTTCAAAGTCTTAAGATAATCTAACATTAGTATTTCAATATGGAGGTGATATGCATGAGACAACTCAAGGTAAGTGGACCATAGGTTATAGTTCAAACTCTAAAGACACTTTCACACATTAAGGGATCCAAAAACACTAGCTACACTCCATATGACATGTTATAATGAGAATTTCTTACACCAAACATGAAAGGACAAAGAAAAGAGAAGGATAGGTATTTACCATTAGACCTCACCATACATCAATTTGAAAACTTATAAAGTATGTTTTTGAATTAAAAAAAATTATTGGTATTACTCAAATGCAAATTACAACATCAAACCATCAGTGCTTCACCATATATGGTGTGGAATTAGAAAACAAGAACCAAAATGACTAGTACTTATAGAATGTGAGAGAGGAGAGAGAGAGAGAGAGAGAGAGAGAGAGAGAGAGAGAGAGAGAGAGAGAGAGAGAGAGAGAGAGAGAGAGAGAGAGAGAGAGAGAGAGAGAGAGAGAGAGAGAGAGAGAGAGAGAGGAGAGAGAGAGAGAGGTGAAGCTTGAGGGTCACAATGCCACTTGTCAAGCTGAGAGAGAGAGTTAAATTTATAGTATAATATAATATTAAATATAAAATTCAAAGTTTCTTTGGGAAAATTTCCCTCCAAACATGAAAACTCTCCAAATTTGGCCTAGGACCTCTCAACTAGCTTCTTTGAAACTATCTTCATCATTAGCTTATCTTGAGTGCTCCATAGTAGAGTAAGAATAATTTACACATGTTCACTATTATTGTGGGTTAATAAAAATATCCAACGTGCATTATATGTGTCCCTAATCATTGATCTTATTTTGGATAAGTGTTCTCACTACCTACAATCATTATCATTTTTCTTGAGACCTATCTTCACATTTGGCACTAAGATGCTCATCAGTTGTTAAATATAATACATAAACAAGGTGTTATGACACATTTAAAGAGTCCTTATGTCTCTAAATCCATTAGGCATACCTTAAAATGCCTTGCAATTGAAGTTTTCAATTTCTCACTTGGTGATTATCTTTCATTCACTATGTCAGTTTAGACTGTTTAAAGTGAAGGTGCTTGTAGAGGTATTTGTGTGATTTTATGAAGAAATAAATGAGAACAAGGAGTTATATTATGTCTCAATTTATCTCCCAAAGTGACTCCTATCTTTTGAGACTCCTCTATACCTATAAAACACCAAAATCTATCAAGAAACCTAGTTTTGTACCTTTTCTACACAAATAGGGTAGAAACTAATCTAATGGGAATAATAATGAGTGAGTTATATAAAATTATAACATCATTTACATGTCATATAATATCATATATATTCATTTATATATAATTCTTTCCCATTGGGTCACTAGCAAGGGTTTTAGAGGGGTTTAAATAGTTTTTCCCCTTAAGAATTGTTCATATAATCCTAACACTGAAACTATGAACAAATCCTAAAAAGGTAATTTTAGGACCCTCTTCAATCATTTATAAATCCTTGGACCTCCATGCTAAGCATACATATAGATATGAGCTTCCAAACCTAGCCACTTGAACTCTTTCTTATGTTTTGTATACCCTATGTTGTTATTGAGCCAAGAAATATCCCATTTGTGATATTTGATGTAAAATAAAGGTTTAAATAACCTTATAAATACTCATGAAGGTCCTCCAATTCATTACAATATTTCACTAGTGTTATAAATGAGACTACACCCCGTTAGGGCTTTAGGACTAGTAAGGGCCTAGTAGGCTTAGTTTTTATACCTATGTGTTTAGGTCATTATGTTAGAATCCTCAATACTTTTATACCTTAATCATTTTTTCCCATATTTAAAATCACTTCCTAAACCCTTTTGGATTGATTCAATAGTCTTTAGATCATCTTTTTGACATTTTCATATTAAGCCTGTAGGGTATATCTCTTTGGGAGTACCCTCTAACTAATATAGAACAAAGGGAACTTACCTTATTATCTTAGGAAAAATAAGGACATGATAGGATTTGTCAAGTCATGTGTATACTATGTACAAAATTTTATAAATGCATTTTACACCCCAACTTCCCAAGATAGACTCTTAGAATGATGACTGTGTAGGATTTCATATACTAATTGTAGGTGTACCTTAAAGATGGATCTTGACCTACCTCCTTATGATGGGTATCATGTGACATGATAATTATGATTTGTAAAGGAAATAAAAACATGTTAATCATGCCTAACCTCTGTTATCTCTTTAATGTATACCTTCCACTTGACTAAGCTAGTTGGCAAGTCATGTGACTGTGTTTCCACTCAAAAAAGAAGATGCTTGTAGGGTGTCACTTAGAGTTAGACCTCATGACATGTTCATATGATCTCTTTTAATTCATCAAGGTCACTTCAAACTCACCTTATAATTCACTTCATTGTTAAATACTTATGACAAGAATAGACTTCCATATGATAGTGCATAGTCACACTATAATTAGACTGAGGTGGCTCTTCTAAGGGTCAAAAGGACACTTGAAGAGGATTTTTATACTCTTAAAACCTATGATTAAATCCCCTAAAATTTTTATTTGGAAAAAAATTACATATATCATCATGTGGGTTCACTTAATTTCATGGCTTTCTTCTATTTCCAATGCCAACAGAGTATGTTGTAGACCTTGACTGTAGGCACCTTATTTGAGAGACATGAAGGCATCCTATAGGTGAACATCTACGCTAAGCATTAAATATAAAATTTATTGATTAAAATTGTAGGTATAACATCATATTTAACTCACACAATTTCATTTATCTTGAAAACATACCATCACCTATCATTGTTATCTCATATGATCACTTGCACTTCAAAGTGTTGTCAATAACACTGAGAAAATGCAGTGAAAGATTGCATGAGTTGGAAGCCCTCTAGAATTATACACCTTTGGCCAAATAACTAGTTTCCATGTCAATTCACTACCCATATGATTATATCACCTCATTAAAGCATTAAAATCCACCTATACTTCTTGTTACCCTATTATATGATAGCACCAAATGTGGACAAGGCCCTATTTCAGAGGAATTAAGGTAACAAGTCCCTAAACTTCACTTCCTTCAATTATGAACTTGATTCAAGTTTTATTCTATACATATCCACTATTTATTTTTATGGAATTATCCATCTTATTAATCCTCTATGAATTTTTCAAACATGTCTAAACACTAGCACTCCAACTACTCAGTCATATGTATATGCTTCCTGTAAATGCATATATAGGTTGTAGGGCAATGAGGATAAGATATGGGAAATATGAATATTTTATGGACCTATATCCAATATTATACCTCTTATCAATATTTAAATTGATATTTTAAACCTTTAATAACCTCAAAAAAATTCTAAATCCCTCATTCCAATGTGATTAGCCTCCTATAGGGCACATGTAAGTGCACATTAGGCTGTATGACTGTGCATATAAAAGAACGAGTTGTCATAGTCAATCATATCTCATTTGAATAGTCTATCTTGTTTTTTAATTTTCTAAAAGTATTTTCAAACTATTGAAAATATTCATCACATCTACATGAATCTTCTCAACACTTTCATAAATTTCATTCACTTGACTGTAGGTGAATATATGCAGAGATGTAACTATGTAAGATATATGACTGTGTTCTTGATTACTATAAGATATTTATGAAATATATTAACAATAAGGCACTAATAAAAATAAGGTTAAATATCAAATCTCAACTTGTAAACTTAAATTTTAATTTATATGAAGGTCAAATTGAGATGCAAGCTCCTGCAATTGATGAAACTACATGCAGACTCCACAGTGTCTCTCAACTAGATATTTAAGATGTTTGTGATCTTATATTTCATACCACATGTGAAAAACATATAAATAATCATGTGAATAATATTTTCATGATTTTTAGTACCATATAAAATAATTTTTTATATAAATTAGCTCAAACAAGGAGAAAACCTACAAGGTATGGGTACAAACATGCAAAAAGAGACAATTAAATATAAACAATGGTTCATAAAGCACAACCAATCAATACATGAATTCATACCATGAAATCTAATTGGGATACATTTATTATCATCCCTCAAAGGCATTTGACCCAATTCCTCTCCTATAGGTCGTACCATGAGAAAACCTATTGACTAATTTTACATGCCAAGAGTGATGAAGGATAAAAATGGTTTTAGACCAATTTAAATACTTCCAAAGTAGATATAACATATAAGTGAATTAAATGAAGTTAAAGAGTCATTTTACAACCCTCCAATCATTCCAAAACACTTTTATAAGCCATACAACTACCAAAACTTCCTCTTATCTAACTATTTTCTTGATTTGACTTAATACCCACAAGTTTTTTAGTTAATACTGACATGAATGATAATAATATAACATGAAGGACATTGAGGAACAATTTGGAACATTTTTTTACCAAGTAAAACCTTTCAACTTCATTAATGGCTCAAATATGACCCTATAGTGACATGAAATGACATAGGACCAAATTTGACTATGACCAAGGTTAGTAGCATATAAAATGACATGAAATAGGACCATGACACACCATATACAATCTTATAGGAGCCTTATATCAAGTTTTTTACTATAGGGGGTTGACTTGTTTTGACTTGTGGTCAAAATAATCAACATTCTTGGTGATTTCCTAGGGGTGTTATGCTTACTATGCCAAGACTAGTAGCATATTCCTATCCATTGGAATATGGAGTCACCTATGCACAAGTTTGAAACTCAATTACCTTTGAAACCACACCAAGAAACAAAAAGACACACACAAAACAAGATACACCAAAGGAAACACACATATGTTCTCAAGAACACTTATAGAACATAGACACACACACATAACTAAAACAAAGACACACACCTAGCTTAGTAATTACAATACCTCACTCTTGAGGTGGAAAAAACAACTTACCATACTTTTACTAGGGTCAAATATGGTTCCTCTTTCATCCTTGTGACTTCATGAAAATAAACTATCATGTGAGAAATGCTTGTTATCAAACTCTTGACTATGTAGATGGTGAAATGGCTTGCCATCCTTATGTCTTCTCATAACTATAATTGGCTTACCTTGAGATTTCATGAATGTTTTCTCTTGTATTCCAAAGAAATTTTTTGTATCTACAACTAAATTGATCTCTATCCTATCTAATATTCACTCTTTAATTTGAGGATTAAGAAGCATGACAACTGCGTCAACTTTACCTTCTTATTGGACATGAGGTTCTTGATATATGAGACTATTAATGTTGATTTATTTTTATTACAACATATGTGAGAGTGGACCAACATCAGGATGAGGTGTTAGTTTATCCTTGAACACAAATACTTCTCCCTTGACTTCATTAGGCCCCTCTATGATTGTAAGTTCTTTGACAATAGCAAGACATACATTCTTATGTTTGATGAGCTCTTCTCTTTCTTGCTCAATAGGACACTTAACCATATTCTTGTTAGGATCATTAACAAACATATCATAAAATTCACACTTATTCAAATGAGGAATATTTTTATCTAGTTGATCAAACTCTTAACTTATGGCATTGAAACTTTACCATAGGTCATCTTCTTCCTCATAAATGTCATCTTCAAGGGCTTCTTAATCAAGTGCAAGTATAACTACATGGTTATTTGCATAATAGTGATATATCATTCTCTTAAATATATAATCATCATACATATGGATAAAATAATTACCTTCAATATTTTGTGAAAAATAATGATCAATACTCACCTTGGCTTGTTCATATGCTCCTTCATGGATGATATAGGTGCCAAGGTCATTTTGCTCAAAATAGGGGTATGAATCATGTTCATAATAATTTTCACCATACTCATCTATAAATAAGATAGACATGCCTTAAATATTGGAATAATTACCATCATCTACATAGACTCTTCTTTCTCATTAATGACACAATTCATGTTAGAGCTTGCTTCTACATAGGCCTCAATATGGAATCTAGCAAGTGGTTGAGTTATTATGGTCACTTTTGTTCTGTATCTTTTTCTTGAAGGATAAGAAGGACAAATAAACTAGTATTAATCTCATATATTAACTTTCAAATATATTGAAAGGTATATTAAAAAGTGGGCATGAAAGTTAACAACCACAATGTCTTGGAAGATGGGGAAACTAGGATAATCATGCAAGAAAACCTTTAACCCTTTAATCAATCTTATTAACTTGGTAATTTTACCATATAACTGAATCACTCCTTTAATATGTGGTTCATAATTTAGGCCCAATTTATCAGCTATAACCTTGGGAATCATTGATGTGTTATCTCCACTATCAACTATGTAGTATGAACAAGTTTGTCCCCAACAATGAGAGTGAGGTAGAAGGATGGAGGCTTCTCAGGTTTGGTAGATGGTTCCAAAATGTTATTAGGGGCATTGGTAATATCAACATGACCATGACCATGGATTTATTATGGAGGAATAACATGGATAGTGTACAACTACTTTTGCAAGATTTCTTTTTGGCCAGGCATATGAAGGACATCCCAAAGGGAAATGGATGCCTTAGCACTCTTCAATGAATCTAAAATGTTTAGAGAAGAAAAACTTGCCTTATCACTCTTTAATGAATCTATAATGTTTATAAAATAAGTACTTAATTTTTCTTGAGTCCTTTGAGGCAAGGGTGTGTTTGTATCTTGAGGAATTGAATCTCTTTGAATAGACCTTCCCACATTATGATTTGAAAGAAGTACAGGAGTGTTAAAGACTATCATTCTTGTAGTCATGCCTTACTACCTTGTAAGAGGATTATATAAAATTTAGGGACACTATTAAAATCTCTTAAAGCCTTCCTTTTATCGTTAGTCTTATCTACAACATAATTTCCTTGGTTAATAACATAAGTGCCTTCAACTAAGAAGCTAGTGAAACTTACTCCTTGAGACTACCAGTCTTCATTTTCTTTCATTAAGACTTCATATTTTTCTGATATTAAAGGAGTGATTTCTCATTGAGCATCTAGAACTTGTTCTTCACCTTCATTTACATCTATGAATTATCCTTATTTCCACTCATCTCCTTGTATCAAATTGTTATGTACTAGTACCATTTCTCTTATGTTGGAAGTTGGAGTAGGATTATATTCATTTACATGCCTATTGAAATTAGGATGCCCTTGACCTCTCCCTTTCCCATATTGTTGACCATATTTATGATGATACAGATAAGCATTTTTATTCACACTCTTTTGCATTCTTTATTGTTTAAGATGAGATTTTAACCATTGAATTTTTGCATCTTTATCCATGGCATTATCAACCTTCTTAGGAGTAGATCTAGGCTTGGTGTTTGCATTAGGAACTTGGGAAACACTTGGGGTATCAGAAGAAATATTTGGAAATAGAATCATAAACACATTTTGAGGAGAATATCTAGCTTGAATGTGAGAATTATTAGATTATAACATGATGACTATATCAGTATCAATGGCTCTCAAATATGTGGGAAACACAAATCTATTAGGTGGTCTCACGGGAGGAGGTAACATATGCCAATTATTTTGGAACCTCTCATTAAAATCATGCATTATATCCTTGGGGGATATTTGGATCACATTGACTTGGTGGATGAGTGAAGTGTGGTCACTCTTAACCTCAAATATTGAAGTTAGAAACACTCCAAAGTCATCCCATGTTATAATGCAACCACCAGGGAAAGTCTTATACCAATTAAGTGTTTTTCCTCTAAGGGACCTGGACAATAGTCTATTATCAATATTGACCTTAGTGACATTATGGAAAATACATAAATTTGATATATCCCTTATGTGTTTACTAAGAGTAACATGGCCTTCACCACTGAATGTAGGAAGACTCTTTGTAGAATTAGGGGGAATGTCATCATAGGAATCAATATGGATTAGATTTTTAGTATTAAAGGCTAGAAAGACATGCTACCTAGCTATGTTTTCTTCAAATTATTCCTCACTCTTTTGATCCTCTTGGATAACAAATTCATCTTGCTCTTCAAATGGAAAAATAGGCTGAGGGTGTTGAACTTAAAGAGGAATTTTAGGTTGAAGAGGTGGATTGATAGGATTGAAAACTCGACTAGAATATGGCCTAGTAAGGACCATGAAGTATGAGAAAAAATATATTATAAATTAATGGTCTACAACTATATTTTACCTTGAATGGAGTCACCAAATCTTGAGTTACACACCATATATAGTTAATGTTGCCAAGACCAACATTCACTTTGACAAGTTATCTTTAGGACAATGGTCCTACTAGGCATGCCAGAATTATTGTCACCAAATATTATACTCTCTATGAGGTTGTTCAATCCTATTATAATATTTTTTCACCATCGTAATACTTCTAGGCCTATGGGTTGCCTATAGTAGAATTTGACCTCTAGGTTTAAGGTCTAGATCCCTAGATTTGCCTTAAAGTGCTTATCACCTACACTAACGGATTGCTTATGTTAAAAGAGGTAGAAATATGAATAAAATAAATATATATATATTAATGGATTATTACACCATTAATATTTTAAAAATACCATAATACTTTTTTCACTAAGAAATAAGACCTACAACACTAACTTCAAAGTTTTAAGATAATCTAACATTAATATTTCAATATGGAGGTGATATGCATGAGACAACTCAAGGTAAGTGGATTAGAGGTCAGATGAAAACTCTAAGTACATTTCCATGATTTAAGGGATCCAAATGCACTAGTTATAATCCATATGACCTATTAGATTAAGATATTCTCGCACCAAACATGAAAGCACAAAGAGAAGAGAAGGATAGTTGTTTATCACTAGACCTCACCATTTATCACTTTGAACACTTATAAAAGATGTTTGTGAATTAAAAACCATATTTATTTTATTATTAAAAGGCAAAGTACAAATCAAACTAGCAAGGATTTACCATACATGGTGTGGAATTAGAAAACAAGAGTAAAAAACACTAGTACTTATAAAAAGTGAGAGAGGAGAGAGAGAGGTGGAGCTCAAGGGTCACAATGCCACTTGTCAAGATGAGAGAGAGAGAGAATTATAATTGTAGGATAATGTAATATTAAATATACCATGTAAGGTATCTTTGGACAAATGTCCCTCCAAGCATGAAAACTCTCCAAGTTTGGCATATGACCTCTCAACTGGCTTCTTTGAAACTGTCTTCATCATTGACTTCTCTTGAGTTATCCATAGTATATTAGGAATAATTACCACATGTGCACTATTATGGGGGGTTAAGAACATGATCAAACATGAATTTAATGTGTCCCTAATTAGTGATCTTCTTTTGGATAAGTGTTCTCATTACCTGCAATCATTATCATCCTTCTTCAGACTTGTCTTCACATTTGGCACTAAGATGTTCATCGGTTGCTCAATACAATCCATAAAATGGGTGTTATGAAACATTTAAAGAGTAATTATGTCCATAAATCCATTATTCATCCATTAAAAGGCTTCCCAATTGAATTTATCACCTTCTCACTTGGTGATCATCTTTCATTCACTATGCCAATTTAGACTACCTAAAGTGAAGGCGCTTGCAGATGTACTTGTGTGATTTTTTGAAGCAATAAATGAGAAATATGGGTTATATTAGGTCTCATTTTATCTCCCAAAGTGATTCTAATATTTTGAGACTCCTCTGTACCTTCAAAAAACCTAAATTTTTAAAGAAAAATAATTTTGTATCTTATCCGTACAAATAAGGTAGAATCCAATATGATTGGAAAAATCATGAGGGAGTTATCTATAATTCCAAAATAATTTACAAGTAATACGAGCTCATATAGATGCATTTATATCTAATTCTTTCCCATCGGGTCATTAGCAAGGGTTTTAGAGGGTTTTAAGTAGTTTTGCCCCTTAAGGATTATTCATGCAATCCTGATGTTGAACCTATGAATAAATCCCATAGAATGAAATTTTAGGACCATTTTAAATCATGTCTAACTCATTTGACCTATATTTTAAGCGTCTATATAGATATGAGCTTCCAAACATAGCCTCTTGAGCTCTTCCTTGAATTCTGTATACCCTATGTTGTTTTTGAGCCAACAAATAACCTATTTTTGATCTTATATGCAAAGTCAAGGTTTCAAATCACCTTATAACTCCACATGAAGTTACACAAATGCATTTTAAAGGTACACTATTGCTATAAATGAGACTACACTCCCCTTAGGGCTTTTGGCCTAGTCAAGGCCTAGTAGGCTTAGTTCATATACCTGTGGGTTTAGGCCACTATGTTAGATTCCTCATTACTGTGAGACCTTAATCATGTTTTCCAATGTTTAAAACCAATTTATAAGCCCTTTTTCATTGATTCAAAAATATCTATCTCATCTATTTAACATTTTCATATAAACAACGTAGGGTATATCTCTTTGGAAGTGCCCTCTATTTGAGATAGAACATTTGACACTTCTCCTATTGTCTCAAGAAAAAAAAGGACATGAAAGGATTAGGAAAGTAATGGGGATACTCTATACATAATTTTAGATTGTAACTACTAAAATTTCTCTTACACACCAACTTCCTAAGATAGACTCTTAGAATGATGACTGTGCATTATTTTATGTATTGATTGCAAGTGTACTTTGAATATGGCTCTTTCCCTACCTCTTTATGATGGGCATCGATGGGACATGATCATTATCATTTGTGGAGGCACTAAAAACATGGTCATCATACCTAACCTCTATTATTTCTTCAATGTATACCTTTCACTTGACTAGGCTAGTTGGCAAGTCATATGATTGTGTTTCCACTCAGAAAAGGAGATGCCTATAAGGTGTCACTTAGAGTTAGACATCATGACATGTTAATATGCTCCCCTTTAAGTAATCAATATCAATTACAACTCACCTTATAACTCAATTCATGCTTAAATACTTGTGGCAAGAACAAACTACCACGTGCTAGTGCACGATCACACTACAGTCAAACTGTAAGTGACTTTTATGAGGGTCAAAAGGATACTTGTAGAGGTTTTTTAAACTCTTGAAACCTGTGCTTCAATCTCCTAAAATTTTTCTTTGAAAAAAATGCCATCTCTCATAATGTGAGGTCACTCAATTATAGGTTTTGATTCTATTTCAAATGCCAATAGTGTTACATCACAATTCCTTACCAGATAAACTCGCTAGATTATCTATGGATATCTATAGTTAACAAATTTGGATTTGATTATGTTTATAACTAAGCTTGATATTTATGTTATTTTGAGGTCATAGAATATTTTTTAGCTAGATGATAATACATGATTGATTATATTGAATTGGATGATGTATGTATTTACATTTTTAAAACATATTAATGTATTGATTCAGTTATATATCGTTGCTTATGATTATGATGTGAAAAGATATAATTACCTATTTTATTGTGAGGTGGATGCAAGAGAGTTCATCCCTTGATCATACCATAGGGAGAGCATCATCAGAGAGTGATGATGTAAATGAAGATATCGTAAGTCGACAGAGAGTTACCGAAACCCTGCACACACCACATAAGTAATTCATGTTAGATACATAATTTAAATGGTTAGCATAAGCAACGTCCTTATGTTATCTATAATGAAATGATTATTTATGTTTGTGTGTTATCTCATATTTATGTGTAGATGATATAATCTCATACATGTGTGTGTTGCATTATGAATTCTATTGTATGTTATGACATGCCATTGTGTTCATTATATTGATGCTACCATATGTAGGCTAATCAACTTGTCATAAGTAATAATATGCATTTATCCTTTTGATAGAAAAATATTAATATTTGACATAATAGTTGACAATAGAAGTTATAAGGTCAAAATACATTGACATGTTAATGGGATAATTATTACTAAATAGTTATCACAAAGTTATTTGTATTGAATAATTATTTATTATAAAATAATTGAAAAATTCAAATGTGTAAAACCTTTTAAGTGGGAATAAAGCGAGTTTAAAAACTAAAAATAAAAGAAAGAGGTCGTTTTAAAAATAATAAAGCAAAAAGAATAAAAGTTGATAAAAACAAAAAGATCTTTAAAACAATAAAGATGTTACACCTATTGGAGAATTAATCTTTTTGAAAAAGAAAAATAAAAATAAAAGTATTTTTTAAATAATATATTTATATCCAAGAGGAGGGGAGAAAAAGGACGAAGATATACATTTTGCCAGGTAAGTAACACATTAAGTTCCTATCTAGGATTGCAAGATGATAGTTATTTCTAGTTTAGTGCTTTAATCATACAAATTTTGATTTGTGACTACAGATATGTATATTTTAGTCTCATAACGATTGTTACACCGTAGAAGGATAATGAACACAAAAATATAGACTGTTATTACCTACAACTGATAATTGATGGAGAGGATTTTGAGTCAGATGTCACTAGTTTAACCGAACCATGCAAACCATAGAAAATTATTCTTAACTCTTAATTCATTTTAAATCGCTGCATATT
Source organism: Torreya grandis (assembly GCA_037957365.1). Lineage (NCBI taxonomy): Eukaryota > Viridiplantae > Streptophyta > Pinopsida > Cupressales > Taxaceae > Torreya > Torreya grandis. The sequence continues at coordinate 133,494 of JARHVA010005939.1, read as the reverse complement.
ATTCATACATGTAGATGTAGTTGGGAACATGATTTATGAACCGCTGTAGGATTAAGTGAAAGTCGATATATTTATTCCCAACTGTAAGATGGAACAGAGAACGCTGCCCATACAAATGTCTGAGAAACAAGGAGAAGCCATATATTTTGGGGTCGCTCAACTTTTATTTCCTGATTACGAGTGATATTAATTATTTATAGAAGGCGTTAGCCTAGGGGCTAAAAGTCTGTAGATATATTGAGGCGATTTGGTGATTTTCAAATTGCTTATGTATATATAAAGCATTGTATGGACAGTATTAAACCATAAATAGTATAACCTTATTTTTAGCCAATCCGTATTTGTTTCCAACTTTGAGACAATATGTCAACACATTGTACGGCCTGCATAATCTAAAAGGGCATCTCAATTATAGTCTGTAATTGTTGTTTTACGAGCAGAAATAAGCATGGCATCATCCGAACAAAGGATTCATGAGTATAAAAAAATATAAACTATATCCCTATTATATAATTTTTAGCCTGTAATTAGGGATAAAAGGGTTGCGGTATTAATATAAATGTTTTACCTATTGCTTAGTGGAATGGCGATCCACCTAGTATGCCAAATACATCCATACACAATGATGAAATTTTCATCCTTGAAACTATACTAGAGTTCGATTTACAAGCATATAGATTCCATTCCAAAGGATCGATGTAGCGAACCTCTCCAACTAGGATCTAGTTTTGGTGTAGGATACATTATTGGCATTTTTTATGCTATTGTTTCACATCCCATGACAATTTGGTTTCTTTCTTAACAATACTAAGGGATGCTACATGTGGTATTATACTAATATCTCAATAAGACTAAATGTTACATTATATGATAATTTGGTTTATCTACATATTGACATATGTTCTTTAATTGAATGTGACATTTTGATTTATGATTACTTGCTAGTTGGTTGGATTATAATTTGAGAATATATTTTATCTAGAGTTGTTATAGGTATAAAACCATCACACGAGTATAGATAGAAACTACTAAAACGGTGTAGATATTTTTTTACCAAAATTAACTCTTAAGTCATACACACAGATGTGAAGTGTATTCATAATATCATAATTTTATCAAAAAAAAAGAATTGGTTATAAACATAAGCGTTAATAGCACTAATGACATTGCCATTAAATATAAAACATCACATATTAACATTTAATGAGGAAGATTTAATTAATTGAATTTTCATAGAAGCTTTCATTTATAAAAATGGAGATAGGTGATGTCAATATACATTTTAAACCATATTTATTTTACCTAAAAACTAAGTAGATTATTCCACATATATGGTGTCCCTGCTAGCTGATTACAATTATGTGAAAATGACATAAAATTAATTTTTATTTGGAGGTAATAGTACATTAGGTAAATACAATAATTATGGTAATATGAGATAACCATGTGGGATATTGGGATTACCTAATGTATGAAACTTGCCATATAGAAGTTAACATTATACCAAGTTATACACTTATAGTTATTGACAAGAGTGCCTATCATAAAATGGATGTAATATGCCTAATAGTGTATAATAGTATCTCGGGGTGTGTACATAGGTATAAATTTCATTAAATAAATATACTTATTACAGCTTTACAAGGGTATGTAAACATGACTAAGAGAATATGACAATGTATTTTTATGTTTTGTATGATTTAAGAAATTGCTTGTTATAATTGGTTTGTTGAATAAAAGCTTAGGTTTCCATGAATTCGTGACTACTTCAGTAGCTTGATTTTGGGGCTTAGTAGTTTGCTTAAATCATTGAACCATGGGTTAGTAATTAGACAGTATTAGAGTACCTACATGGGGTACATATTATGGTGCATAAGTGCTCATATATATATGGATTATACCTATAGTTCAATAGATGAATTTAGTAGATCATTAAGTTCTTAGGAATAAAAAAAACTTTTTTGGAATAATCTCCTAGAAACAAAATTAAATTGTTGGAATGAAAGGCCATATCGGGTTTATAAATTTTTTGTTTCTCTATAAATGACTGATTGGTTATGAGTTTATATGTATTCTGTATAGAATACTTGTATATGGCACATATTATGTATATGTTAATATGTTATAATGGCTAGTCATAATTGACATGTAATAAGTGCATCGTGATGTGTGCTAATATGTTATTTTTCCATGAAAGCTAGTATGCAGTTTAAACTTAAGGTATACCCATGTGGTATATATTTATACTTGCTTAGTTGTTATTATGTATGTTTGTCACTTGCTTCTTTAAAGCATAAGTTTGGAATATGTGCTATTATGTAGTTAGGAACTTATGATAGTATGGGATATCATAAAGAACTACAATATAAAAGTATATTTTACTTGGATGGTATATATTGCAAATGCTATGCTCAGACTTATATCTATATTTGAATAATTTGTTGTATACATATTGGTTATTTCTATGGATAATGTGTGTTGTTTAGTTGGTAATATTTGTGTATGCATGAATGTAAACTTTGAAAGGTTAACAAATGTTGTGCTAGTATGTTATTGTGTTCTGTGGGTACGATGACTTGATTTCTTATATATAGTTACTTATATAACACTTATGTTTTCATGTATTTGAGACTACTTCATATGATTGATTATGGAAAATTGGTACTTAAATCTTAGAACACTAAACTATGGTAATATGGGTTGTTTTAAGGTATAGATAAATATAAACTAATTATATTATTTTAATTATAAAGTTAAATTGTATGTTTACTCAGGTGGTATATTTATAATCATTATTTCTAGTATGGAATAGAAGATAATGAAAGATTCATGCATATGTTTGATGGACTAAATATATGATGTAATTACTCATATGTATAGCGTATCATGTAATATATTTATTAGTAATATGTAAGTTGTTGAATCTTTTGGTTAAATTATATTTAACCAATCTGTATTATTGATTTGGAGTAAGGAGTGAAATGGACTTCACTAACTTACTAGTTTCATAATAATAGATGAAGGCAGTCCGATCAAGTGGTGTATATGAAATTGATTGATCTAGATCATTATTATTTATTATTTGTAAAACTTTGGGCCAAAGTATGTTTAGTGATACATTATCATTTTGTAAGTGTGATTCATATGTTTGTACAGTATATTACAATAGAATAGATTTCTATGATACACTGCATGTTTAGTATATAATCATACATCACATAGATACTTGTTAGTCTCTCTAGATTATTGCATCATCACTATCTACCCATTTATGAAGGGAGGGCCATTATTTGATGGGATTTATGTGGGGATCATTGGTCCATGATTGGTGTGGTAAATTGCTCGAATGATGCTCTCTCTCTCTCTCCATAATAGTACTACTATTGAGACAACACTTGAGATTGCCACAAATACTAGAGAGTCCAAGAAACTCATGTTCTGAGGAGATAGGTATCTAAATTATGTACACTATATTGGACTATATATTATTGTTAAGTATTATCATGAAAAATTATAATTACTTATGATTGTATAATGACAGAGGTGATTGCAGAGTTGGATCAGTCATGGCTAAGTTGCTATACAACTTTCTATATTCATTTTATGTAACATTCTCATGACATTAGAGATATGTGATATAAGATGTAATGTGTATGCACTATTATCACTTGAGTGTGTGTATATATATATATATATATATATATATATATATATATATATATATATATATATATATATATATATATATATATATAGTCCAAAGAACTCATGTTCTGAGGAGTTAGGAATCTAAATTATGTACATTGTATTAGACTATATATTATTGGTAAGTATTGTCATGAAGAATTATAATTACTTATTATTGTATAATGACAGAGGTGATTGTAGAGTTGGATTAGTCATGGCTAAGCTGCTATATAACTTTCTATATTCATTTTATGTAACATTCTCATGGCATTAGAGATATGTGATATAAGATGTAATGTGTATGCACTGTTATCACTTGAGTATTATTATATATATATATATATATATATATATAGTTAGAAAAAAATTCTATGTCTAACCCAATAGGGTTGTTACAAATAGAGTATGTTGTAAACCTTGACTATAGGCACCTTATTTGAGAGACTTAGGGGCCTCTTGTAGGTAAAAATATACACTAAGAATTGAATATCAACTTTCTTGATTACCCTTGGAGGTACAACATCATATTTGACTCACACAAAGTTAATTGTCTTGAAAACATACCATCGCCTATCGTTGTTGTGTCATATGATCACTTGCACTTCAAAGTGTTATAGATAACACTGAGAAAGTGTAGTGAAAGATTACATTAGTTGGGATCCCTCTAGCATTATACTTCTTTGACCAAAAAACTAGTTACCACATCAACTCATTTCCCCTATGATTAGATCACTTCATGGAAGCATTCAAATCCATATATAATTCATGTTACCCTATTATATGATAGATCCAAATGTGGAAAAGGCTCTATTTTATAGGAATTAAGTTAATAAGTCCCTAAACTTAACTTCCTCTTACTATGAACCTAATTCAAGTTTGTTTGTCACTCTACAACTCCACTATTGGTTTCTATGGAATTATCCAACTTCTCAATCCTCTATGATTATCTCAAATATGTCTAAACACTAGTCATCCAACTACTCAATCCTCTGTATAAGCTTCTTATAGATTCATATGTAGGTCATAGAGTAATGAGCATAAGATATGGATAATATGTAGTGTATTTCCCTATAAACCATCTTAGACCTCCTATCAATCTTCAAATTAATGTATTTAACCTTGAAGAACTTCAAATGATTTCCAATTTCCTCATTCCAATGTGATTAGTCTCCTATAGGGCACCTATAGGTGCACATTAGCCTGTAGGACTCTGTATATAGAAGAACTAGTTGTCATAGTCAATCATATGTCATTTGAATAGTTTATCTTATTTTTTCATGTTTTAAGAGTGTGTTCAACCTATTGAATCTCCTTATCACATCTCCATGAATTTTTTTAAAATTTTCATACACCCCATCCACTTGACTATAGGTGGATATATGTAGAGAGCTGACTGTGTAAGATATATGACTATGTTCTTGATTACTATATTACCTTGAGGCCATATATTCATAAGGAGGGACTAATCACAATGAGGTGAAAGATCAAATCTCAACATTTCAACTTGCATTTTCAGTTATATTAAGGTCAAACTAAGATTCAAGATCCTGCAAGTGATGAAACTACATGCATACTCCATAGTGTCTCTCAACTAGAAATTTGAGATGTTTGTGCTCTTATCTTTCATCCCACACATGAAAAACATATTAATAATAATTTGAATAAGATGTTCATACTCTTTAGGACCACATAAAATAATTGGTTTGCATGGATTAACTCAAACAAGGAGAAAACCTATAGGGTGTGGGTATAAGCATGCAAAAAGAGGCAATCAATTTCTAAACAATAGTTCATAGAGAACATCTATTCAATACATGAACTATTACCATGAAATATAAGCGTAATAAGTTTATTATCATCCCTCAGAGGCATTTGACCCAATTCCTCTCCTACTGGCCTTACCATAAGAAAACTTGTTGAACAATTTTACATGACAATAAGAGCAATGAAGGGAAAAAATTGTTTTAGGACAATTTGAAGACTTAAAAAGTATATAAAACATATAATTTAATTCAATAAATTTGAATATTCATTTTAAAACCTTCCACTCATGCTAAAACACTTGCAAAGGCCATACAACTGCCAAAACTTCCTTTTTTCTAATTATTTTCTTGATCTGACTTAATACCTATAAGTTTTTTAGTTAGTATTGACATGATTGACAATAATTTGACATGAGAGACATTGATTAATAATTTGGAACACTTTTTTACTAAGTAAAACCATATAAATTTCATAAATGGATCAAATATGACCCTATAGTGACATGAAATGACTTAAGACTAAATTTGAGTATGACCAAGGTTAGTAGCATATAAAATGACATCAAATAGGACCATGCAACACCATATAAGATATTATAAGACCTATATATCAAGTTTTTTACTATAGTAGGTTGACTTATTTTGACTTGTGGTCAAAATAGTCAATAATAATCATGGCTAAAGAAGACACATTAATCTTGTCTTGTTCAGGTTGATCCACCCATATCTGTTTAGAAAAACCCAATCAAGGTCTAGCAAGTGGATAAATAGATATATATTTAGCATGAATTATATTATAAATGGTCATTTTTCTAGATCTATAATTAATTCATGTTGTAGCTGTAGCTAACCAAGGTCTTCCAAGAATGATTGGATATCCTACCCTCTTGGGTTTAGGTTGAAGGACCATGAAATCCATAGGGTATTCCTAGGATTCTATGGTGACTAACATATTTTATATGGTTTATTCAAGGGCAACATTGGATTGATCTACCATTTGGAATATTGTAGTGGTAGGCTAAAGCCCTATGAGTGATAAAGATTCTACTTTGTTGACAATCATTATGTTGATAGCAACACCTAGATCTAAAAGCACATTTAGAATAGAATTGTTCCAAATTGTCATAGTCATCACATGATTGCTAGGATCTCTATATTTAAGAATAAGTATGTTTCCTTCTAGTAAATCAGAAATTTTACTAGTTACCTAAATTGTTTTAGGGTATTACTTCTTCCTTCTTGGTGATTTGATGCTTAATCCTTTAATGATTTTATTCAACTCGAAATGCTATGTACGTAGGGATATGATATATTAATGTATATGGGTTGATATGAAGTAACTTATGGAATTAGTGCATTGGGTAATGGTTGGCCTACATTGGGATTACGACGTTACCCATCCATTCTTAGTTAGATAAAGGTCTATATAAAGGAGATGATTATCATTGTAAAGGTATCAAGTAAGAATTGAGTCTTCTATTATAAGAGGATATTGGAGGTTGTCCCCTCAAATATACATTATGGAGTTTTTCCTTCCCAAAGGAGAATTGTATGGTGTTGCCCTACTTTAAGGGTATTCTATTTCTTCATATATTAAATATTTGGACATCTTGGTCTACCAATATTTATTTTAATTTATTGATCTACATTATATTATACACTATTTTTGAATACTATAAGTGTAGATCATAACAAGTGTTATCAGAGCTTCAATTTGAATAATTTGTGTGGAGCAAAAACATAGTTTTTTGGAATCATCAATATCTTTCAATCTATTGCAAATTTTTGCACAATGTTTTTACTGGATATGAAGAATATGACAAGGAAGTCTCAGTAAAAAAATTGAGCCTTTATGGTCAATTTTGAGGGAGTTATTCATATTTTAAGTTTTTTTTTACTCATTTCATCATATCTTCCAACCATGACCTTTTTTTTTATCTAAAGGACAATCTTTTACTGCATGTTTGAGTCTACATGTAGGACAATATATTGACAATTGTTCAATTTTGGTGGCATTGGCTTTTGATTTGAGGCCATATAATGTGGATGTCAATTATACTATAATATTTATCTTGAAATTAAAAAATTCTTCCATTAATTGGCCAACATCAAGTGATTTTACTAACCTTTATTTCCTTATGCTAGGTCTTGTCCTAGAGTAATTAATACACAATGCTAAAATATGATGAAAGGTTAACTTATCAATGTCACATTTTCCCATTACATTGAAAGCATCATGTACATCATCATTTAAGCCTTTAAAAAATAATGTTTTGATAACCTCCTAAGTGAGTTGGTAACCACTCTATTTATGGGTAAATATAAACCTATCAAGGTAATATTCTAAGGTTTTATCTTCATTTTGTTTGATCTTGAAAAAGTCTTCCTTTCTTTCTCTAACTCTATAATAATCTTAATATTTGTCCAAAAATGTAGATTATATTTCATCCCAAGTAATTATAGAATTACCCTCAAGGCCCATGAACCATCTCATGGTTGTATCCTTAAGTGTAGATGGGGATAACTTCAACTTTTGATTATCTCTGACATAGTCATATGTTTGGTAGAAAACCTAAAATTCAAAGAGGAAATAATATGCATACTCTAAAGATTTACCTTTGAAATTAGGTAAAATGGATGGTGATAAATTTTTCATGGAATTTATATCATCAAGACCCAAGCTTATTGGATAAAAATAGTTCTATCATGTTGAGGCTATTGATCAGGGTTTTCTACATGTGCATGTTCATCTCCATATCTTCTTCCCAACTTTAGTTATCAATCCAATCTAGGTTATCTTTTAAAGTTATCAACCTATGGTCTATCTCAGAAGGATAATATTCATTGGTGACTAGATATTCTTCTTGTAGAGCTTGTGGATAAAATCTGACTATTCTAGAAAGAGGATTTTTAGGATCAATTCTCCTTATAGGAAAAGATGTCCTGAATAGGATTATTCTTGTAGGATCTATTTATGAGGATGAACCTTGTTCAGGAGAGGGAAAAAAAATTGTATATGGCTTTCAATTTACTTTATTTCACTT
>JARHVA010005939.1:0-120000 GCA_037957365.1 Torreya grandis | reverse complement strand
GAATGGAGGAGTTGAAAAGCATAGATGGTCACTTACGGTCCCATGGAAAGAAAGAGCAGGTAAAAGATTATTGTTGGTTGGTAGCAGATCAGCATGAAGGAACTGAAGAAGCAGATGTTGCAGGTTATGTTACACAGGATGCTCTGGGAGGTTACTTGGATAAAGTTGAATCTTGGATAAAATATTCGGTTGCCTCTTTCCATGCAGCCCCAGGTAGAGGAGCTGGTGAGCCTTGCCAAAGAATTGGCAAAGGGGAAGTGAAGCTGAAATTGTAGGCAGCCAACACACAGGTGTTGATGAAGGTCATGCAGGTCCCAGGTTTGGAGATAGGGCTAATTTCTTCAAAACGATTGGGTGATGAGAGATGCACAAGAACTCTCACAGCGGATGCACTTGAATTAGCTGGTGGTAAGAAAATAGGTACTCTTTATCTACTTCTTTATATTACTGATTCTTCTTCTGTTGCAGAGATGTGGCTTCGTAGGCTTGGTCACATGAGCAGGAAGGAGATGCATGTTCTTAAGCAGAAGACAGATATATTTGATAGGCTTAAGAACTGGAAAGCCTTGGTGTTCTTGGAGGAGATGGCGGATAGAAACCAGTGGATGGTGCTGGATACTTCTGAGCAAAGCAGTTTGGACATGGGTTTTGATTCAAAGGAGCTCACAGGTAAAAAGTCATCACTCACAGGTGAACATAGGTACCAGCATCGGTCAGGAGGAACCGACATCGAACAGACAGATGCCAATGTCGGTCATGTGCAGACCGAAGCCGATGATGTCAGGCAGGGTAAGACCGACATCAGTCAAGAGAATCGACATCGGTAGTAGGTAAGACTGATGTCAGTCAGGATAACCGACATCGACAATAGGGACACCGATGTTGGTAGGGTCAGTATTCAGGGATAGATGCATGGAAACTGATGACGGTCGGATGCAGACTGTGGAGTGACTGAGGTCGATCACTGTAACAGATTTTGGGTGGATAACACGCTGTCAAGGAGTCTCAAACACCCATACGGAGGACTGAAGATGTAATTAGGCCCTCAAATTCATTGTTCCTCTTCTTTATACTCATTTCTGATTGTAGAGCAGGAAGGATCCAGGAAACAGGTGTGAGCTTGGCATGGATGAGGATGTGATTTCTTGGAGGAGAACCAAACGGGAGTTTTGGTAGGGTTGTCAGCAGGTATGAAAGCACAGAGATGAATGGATTCCTTAGTTGAAGAATAGAGTGAATGGACACGTGAGATGGAAGACCAGGTATATGGTCTTGAGGGAGCTGCAAGATAGTGGGACATGACTGACAGGTGGTACCAGGTGGATGACAAAGCAGGGCTTTAGTCAATGTCAGTATAACCATTGTGTTTGTCTTACCAGGTGGATGATGAGTCATGACATCATTCTATTGCTGTATGTGGATGGTATGTTTTGTTAGTAGGATTATACATACATGGTTTTGCTGAGCTAAGGGTAAGGTTAGTTCAGTGGCATGTCATGAGGAGTTTGGAGCAGCAAAATTCTTTGACATGGGAGACATGGAGATCATAGGTTGATTTTGTCTCCAGTGGGAGCTGATGTGAATCAGGTGTTGGCAAGGTTCAGGATGTAGAGCCAGACCACACTAAGGGTTGGATAGGTACAGTGTCTGAAATCACATGAGGTCTGGTATAGACCTGAGTATTCCCATGCAGTGGGAGCTATCAGAGAGTTAGGAGCCAATTCAGGGAAGTGTGTTCTCAGGGATTTGAGAGGGACCAGCAGCAGGTATACATGCAGGGTCAGGACTTCACTACATGTGTTTGTAGGTCAGGGATCGGCCAACGTCGGTCACCTCTAGGCGGACAGGAACCGACGTCGGTCACCTCTGTGGTTCGACTGCGAGTTTATTATGGGCAGTCAGTTGACGAACCAAGTGTTTGCATGATGAGAGCTAATTTTAGACTCATAGCTACGGATCTAATTATTGTAATTAGATGTCTAATTATTGTTTGGATGAGATCTATATAATAGACTCATGGTTGTATTGGAAAAGTGTTCTAGTGTGAGTTGAGCAAAGTTAGCTCCTTCTGTGTGTGAGGTGAGCAAGGGTGTTCCTCCTAGTTCCATAGTAGTACCAAGGTGGGTGCTGGTTTTGGAGAGTCAGCAAGATTCTTCAGGGGTGTAGGATCTTGGTCAGCAGGTGTGCATGGCCTATATAGGAGATCTACATGGTAAGTAAGATCATTGATCTGCAGGTGTATGTGTGTGCAAGGTCAAGTTTCACAGGTGTGTAGAACCAGGTTTATTTGCAGGTGTGCAAGATCAGATAGGACAACAATACAATAGGGAGCAGAATCAGGCAGGATCTACTTGGAGTACAGATGTGTACTCGGATAGAGCAAAGAGGAAGGCAAGGGAGTTCCTTCCATAAGTATGGTCTGTTGAATTTCAGGTTGTTGCAAGTTTATGGGAGATCTACTTGAAGTACATTGAGTACTTGTCGAGTGCGTGGAGCACTTGTGGTGTGCGTGGAGCACAGGAGGTGAACACCAACTCTGTATTTGAGTTGTGTGTTGGGACCTAAGAGAGAGAGCTTTGAGGAGAGAATTACTGTTCACTTGAGGTGTGGGAAGCCTCTAAAGAGGTGGTGGAGAAGAAGTGGCATCTTCTTTATTGTATTCTTTTCTTCAAGAGTTTTAATACAAGTTGTGTATTGTCTCTCATATCATGTGTTATTCTGAATTCTAGTTACTTGTGATTCTGGTTAATTTCCGCATATTAAGTTGCTTGGTTTGGTAATCAACTATATGCTTCCGGTGTTTCACGTATCCTGACATATATATATATATATATATATATATATATATATATATATATATATATATATATATATGTATATGTATATATATATATATATGTATATGGATATATATATATATATATATATATATATATGTATATGTGTATATATATGTATATATATATGTATATATATATATGTATATATATATATGTATATATGTATATATATATATATATATATATATGTATATATGTATATATATATATATATATGTATATATATATATATGTATATATATGTATATATATATATATATGTATATGTATATATATATATATATATATGTATATATATATATATATATATATATATATATATATATATATATACATATACATATATATATATATATACATATATATATATATATATATATATATTCCCTTTCAAAATTTTACAAAATGGTTAAGAGAGATTTTTTAAATGAGTTGTAATGTTAAAAAAGATATTTGACTTTATTTGGGACACTTATACGGATCATGGGACATATAGAATGATATGACATGAAAAAAACTCACAAACCTTGACACTCCTTGGATCTACTAACTATTTATTGAACACCAAGATCAAAGTTTCAACTCTATAGGAAAAACTTGCCTGGCATGCTTTCACACCTTGCATAGTCTTTTCCTTGATTTGGGTTGTCCCCAAATTGATCCTTTTTAAACCTTATTATCATTTTTTAAGGTTTAATTGTATGTGCTAGGATTTATTTGAGGTATCATCATGTGATAGAATTATTGATCCATTGGATGATGTATTGGGTCTTCATGAATGGTCTTTGGGTGGATGGAAGGGTCTCAAGTGTCCTTTGGAGCCTAAAAGTGGTCTATACCTTGTTTAATAAAGTTAAGATATTAAAAAAAAAAAAGGTATTTGTATAAGTTAATGTTTATTTTTCCCATTGTATTACAACTTGCCTTAGATGCTTCTTGTGGGGTAAACCTTGTTGGCAAGATTTAAGGGTTGTCCAATTTATTTGTGAGTCCTATCATGAGGTATAATGATACATCTAGGGTCATCTTTTATAGTCTATTTGTCAATAATGTTTCAAGCTCCAATGAGCCCCTAAGGTCATAAAATGTCCCTCAAATATGTCATATAAGTTAACCTTGTGGTTATAAACCTTTGAAGAAATTGTGTTTTCTATGTCACAATGAAATTAAGAGTTTTCAATTGTTTCATAGCCATTACAAGTCATTATAAGGTGGTTTTATAGGTTAAAAGGGGGTCTTTTAAGGGTAAAACATCATTCATTCACCATAAAGGGATCCCACAAGCTTGAAAAGTGACCTTTCATCTTACCTCCATCCATACCTCTTGGTTTGAAAGTGCATTTGATTTCTTTTTCCCATCTTTTTTGTCTCCAATGGGTTTTGAAGATTTAAATCATGAAAAAAATGCATAGAAAATATGTTTTGTAGGTGATTTTAAGACTTGTATGGATTTATACAATCAGGTCAAGGTTAGAAAATGTCATATATCTCATGAAGGGTTCATTATAGGCATCAAAGAGAAGAATATATGCTTACAGAGCCAAGAGAAAGGCAATAATGATAGCAGGATCTCCATCGAGCTCGTAGCAAGCCCATAATGGCCAATTTTAGGTGAATCATATGATCCATACAAAGGGATCAAAGCCAAATATTTTGTAAAAATAAAGAGCCCATAGTGGACTTGAAATTAGTGGCACTGGATTCCAGATCAAATCCATAGGTTTTATGAACAATCACTAAGACCTCCATGTGGTCTTAAACCCTTACAAAACTCTAGTGGATCAGTTTTGAGAAATTATTCTTGAAAAAATGTACTTGTTGAAGCATGAGTATTTGAGAAAGATAATCAAATACATATAAATTTTTCACTTTCATACACCAATAAGGGAACATTTGACATTAAGGGATAGGCAAAAAGCTCCACAAGGTAGTTGGTAGGTTGTGAATCATGTCATTGTTATCTTTGTGTTTTGAGATTTTATTTAGGGTTTATGCATCCAAATGATTGTGTATATTTTTCTCATCTTCTTATCCATTCGATAATCCCCAAAATAGGATCTCTATTGAGTTCTTGGAAAGCTCAAAAGGTCTAGTTTCATGTGAATGGTATGGTTTATACAGGGGGAGTCAGAGCCCAAGCTCTTGGATAGAGGAAGAGCCCCTGATGGGCTTGAAATTAGTGGAATTTTTTTGTATATCAAATCCCTAATATTTATGAACAATCACTAATACCTCCAAGTGGTCTTAAACCCTTAAAAAACCCTAGTGGCTTAGTTTTGAGTAATTATTCTTGAAATAATGGACTTGTTGAAGCATTAGACTATTTGAAAAAGACCATAAGAGGCTTGCACATACATTTTTCACTAACATCCACCAATAAAGTCACATGTGACATTGAGGGATGGGGAAAGAGCTACACAAGGTAGTTGGTAGGTTGTGAATCATGTCATTGTTATCTCTATGTTTGGAGATTTTATTTAGGGTTTATGCATCCAAATGATTATGAATGTGATTCTCATCTTCTTCTCCATTCAAGATTCCCCAAACACCTAGTTATTTTATACATAGTATTTTAAAAAACATATATGCTCCCAACTAATTGAACTATATATGGACTACTTACTTAAAGGTGGTTGATGATGAGGCCACCAATTGTTTTATTTTATAAACTCATCCATACCTAGTTTTGTGTGTGTGTGTGTGTGTGTGTGTGTGTGTGTGTGTGTGTGTAAATACCTATAACCATTCATGAATCATGCAAATGAATGAATTTATGGTTTTATGTGTGCATTGATAGATACATGTTATGTTATGAATTAATGATGCTTTTTATTTGATTAGATTATACTTGTGTAACCTTATTTAACAAACATTTGAAGATTAAAATAAAATTACAAGAATCTTTTTTGGGCACAACACTTATAAATAATCCCATAGCAAAAGGGGATTCCATCCCGTAGCAAAAAAAAGATACTGACTTTCACCTACAGGTTGCCCATAATAATTGCTAGCTTCCACTTATAGGTTGCCCATAGCAACTATAAGATTTTACCTGTAGGTTACCCATAGTAACTGCTAGATTCTACATATAGGTTGTTCATAGAAACTATAAGCTTTCACCTATAGGTTGCCCATAGCAACTATAGGCTTTCACCTATAGGAGCCTACAACCACTATGCAAAATATAACTATTATTGTGATAAGACGTAATTAGATCTTAAGGACACATCCAACTATCTTAGAAATCAAGTGGATGATTGAAGAGGATCTTCTATAACTATTTTATGGACCCCTCACATGCAAAGAATTTTGGATGTTCTACCAAAATATGAGTAAGACAAGGACAGTGGAAAGAAGAAAAAGAAGTAAAATAGAAAACCAATATATATTGTCCTCAACCCAATCAGACTCAAAATAAGTAACTTTCAATTACTAACCACCAAGGTTGATTGGGTTAGTTGCAAAGTATTTGTACCTTTCTTAGTTTAGTGTTCTTGGTTGGAGCTAATAAACTTCCTTATGTATTTAATATCATAACCTAGATTGGATTAAAGGTTAAAGAATAATGATAGAATTATAGGTAGTAATTACATTGTAATTTTTGAATATTGTAATCTATTGTAATAATCTTTAATTTCTACAGATCTAAGTAATGAAAAGGCCTATTATATAAGAAGATTTTATAAGTCTCTTGGATAATGATTGGAACTCAGTTCTGAAGGAGGGCCCCCTTAGAAGGAGTTTTAGTGAAGATCTTGACACTTTTTATATTAAAGTGTGTTGTGTGAATTGATTTTATTACTAGTTCATTATATAAAGTGTGATGCATATGTGACTCATAAGTGTGAAAAAATTATGTATTCTACTATAATAATTTCCTTATATATCTACATGGTGAAAATAGTATAAGTTCATTTTACTACAACTAACAATTAATTTAGCCTATGAATTAATAATGCATATATAGTGCTGACATCTTTGAAAATCCTACGTGCCCTGGGTTGATAATTAATGCTAATTAGATATAAGAATTTGGTATTAACTAGGTAATAAGTCTGACTAACATTTTGACACTATTGTTGGGGAGGTTTTCAATTATTACTTTCTATATTAAATTTTACTGCTTTCATTTATTTCTTTCTAGATTAATTTTACTATTATTTTTTTCTTTCTAGAGTAACTTTACTACTTTCATTTCCTTCTTTCATTAGATAACTCTACTGCTTTCTAGAGGTAAAATTTCAATTCCTGTTATTTTGATTTCTGCATTCCTTTATTTCTCTATATTTTCTTTTTTCTTTTTTTGAAACAACCCCTGAAACACACAAAAATGAAAAAAAATGACCCTGTATAGGAAGGGATAGGATAGCTAAAGGAGCGGCATAATGTTTATATAGAGATAAAGAGATTCTTGAGGGAGATTTATGTCAAACAAGCCACGAGTTACTATTGGGAAAGAACCACAAATACCTATAGCAACTAAGAATCTTGTTGAAAGATATACCATAATATGGAAGGCTCTTGAAGAAGGGAACACTACAAAGTGAAGGAGGTATCTTGTAGAAGAAGTACAATTGGCTTTGAAAATTAAAATAGAAGTGAAGGAATCATTAGCTAAGTTAGTAAGAATAAATGAAGGGAAATATCTACATGAACCAAACACTCCATAAAGTAAAATCAAAATAGAATTCCAACAAGGCTTTCTTGAATAAATTAAAGAAAGATTAGGAGAGTCTTCAAAATTTTCATCAAGTAAAAAGAATATGGATCAACAGATAAATGTCTACTATCATGCTAACCAAAGGGATTGATACAAAATTTGAGGACATGATCCTGAGTACTTTTGGTATTCATATCACAAGAAAATACATCATGAATGGAGAAGGAGAATTTGCATATAACAATAGGGCTCTAGACATAGTTACTTTTGAATTTCCTATTCCAGATGCAATAAATGTAACATAAATGAAAAATATCCTTTCCTCAGCCTTGCCCAATTTTAGAGGTACATTATCATAAGACTCAAACACATTTTTATTCATATTTAATATCCTCTGTAGAAGCTATGACTATAGGTAGGATGCATAAAAATTGAAACTTTTTCCTACCATCCTCAAAGACTCAACACTTCATTGGTTCATGGGACTGGGTAGTAATTTAGTCCACAATTGTGAAGACATGAAAAAGAAGTTTCTAGTTAAGTATCAGGAGTATGGATGAGGAAGAAATTATAAAATAAATGACATCTTCATGATGACTCAAGAAAGGGATGAATCCTTGGAAGACTACATTGAATGATTCATGTTTAATGTATAAAAATTCAGACAAAGTGCACTAGGAGAAGAGCCTCTAAAATTCATCTTCTTAAAAGGAGTCAAAGAAAATTATCTAGAAGCCTTGAACCTAATGATTGGGGGAGATATCTCCCAAATTATATTCTCTAAAATTAAAGAGCTGGGCAAAAATTATTCTAGCTCTTCCATAAACAAAGTCTGGGGCATTAAGCTTACACTAATAGCCGTAAGTGGCGTATCAAAATTTAAAGTTAGTAACCTATTACAAGCCATGAAATAAGATATCATTAGTCACTTGGACACCTAACTAGATAGCCTATACATAAGGTAAAATCAAATAACTTTGGATCAATCTTTGACCATCTATTATTTGGATTGCAAGAAGAAGGTAGACTATAGGTGGTATAAGGTTTGGGCTAAGGTGGATAACATCACAACTGAAGAACTAGAAATAATAGAGATACATGTTGTAAGATAAAATGGGGACCAAGTTTTCTATGTTACATAAAGAAAGCCATGGGTTCAATGACCATCTTACCCAAGTATGGGACAAAATCTACCTTTTATAAATTTTACCTTTTTTAATTCATAATTTACAAATGCTTCTCCCAATTGGAGTAGTCCATGGATGAACATCCCACCTCCTAATCCCAGCTGGTAACCACCTCAGACAAACCATTCTAAAACCTCCTAAAATCCTCTAAAAAATGTATCCCCACCTTGGATATAAGCTTGGTAACAACCCCAAGGCCCACCCCTCACAAACTAGTGGTAGTAGCCTTAGAGACCTAATCAACCCTAGGGAAACTATCAGGGAAGATTCTCTCTATATCAATAACAATAACCTCCTACTCTTTTACCCAATATAAAAGCTATACCTAAGCCTAATCATTTCCCTACCCAACTCATATAAAATCCTATAAATAAGTCAGTGTAACTAACATTTAGTACTGAACCTATTCAGTACTTGTCACATACAATGAACATCAATGAAGTTCACCTATGTTCATGAAGATTTATACCAACTCCAGACCCACCCATAATAATGGAGTCAGCTTAGGAAACTTTAGAAAATCATGCTAACCTATCTTCACCACTACAAGAACTTTTTAAAATAGTAAACAAGGATATTGATAATGCAATCACACCATTTATAGAATATCTTATCCTTTAACACCATACAATTGAGCCTAAATTTGATTTCATAAGATATTTCAAAAATCTCTATATTAAAATGACTCTCTTCTAGGCCATCAAAGATGTGACCATATAATCTAAATCTATAAGAGACTTATGTCTACATAAACCTAGAAGAAATAAGAAGGATCCCAATATAGTTCATGTGATTGGCCAATTGGTAGACATTATGCTGGGAAACACCCTACCAAAGAAATATTCAGATCTAGGATGCCTAGTAGTAATAGTCTAGATCCATGACCAGTAGTTGTTTGATACATTGATAAACCTGGGGGCTGAAATAAATACAATGAAAATTGAAACCATGAAAAAATTACAACTGAATAATATTCATCCTACATCTATAATGCTACAAATGGATGATAGGTCTATAGTCAGACCAGAAGGAGTCATTGAATATCTTGTCATTACTATATATTCTTGGGAGTATCATATATATTTCATTATACTATAACCAAAGTCTAATTTGGATGGATACCTTATCATCTTAGGATTACCATGCCTTGCCACAATTGATACCTTCATTAGTTGTAGATCAGGTAACATATTAATATCCAATAGCAACCACACTAAGAATTTGGTCCTTTATCCTTTAATAAAGCCATCTTTGGAACTAGAGCATACATTATGGGCTGAAGAAGATGAGGCAGACTAGCCTCCTTTCATTCTTGTACTCACCATAGACCATGCATGCACCTTGGCTAATCAATAGGAAGATATCATTTTCCCAAATATCCTCCATAATAATTACTAGACTAATCCTAAAGATCCCAACAACTTTTAATGCATAAAGTGTCCATTTTTTAACCTCTAAAAAGAAGATAAATTTAATGCATCTATATAAGAAACATTCCATTAGCTACTACCTCATAGCTATAACCATGCCAGATCCATCATCAATTTAGAAATTATGAAAGCACTTGCAAAGTGAATTGAAATTTCTCTAAGAAAAACATTGCTTATTAATAGCAAGTTGGAGTCAAATGAGGAAAAGCACCTAGTCAACATGTTGCATGCAAACAAACATTATTTTGTATGGGATTATGAGGATATACAAGGAATTATTCCAAAAACATACACACATCACATCTATATAAAAGAGAAGTGCCAACCAATTAGACAACCATAATGTAGGATGAATCTAGTTCTTAAAAAAATAGTCAAAGTGGATCTATAGAAAATCTTGATTGTTGGATTTATATATCCCATCTCAAACAATGAATAGGTTTCACCATTGGTAATTATACCAAATAGAAATAGAGATTTGGATGTTTGCATAGACTACATAGAAATTAATACAATAACCAGAAAGGATAATTTTCTTCTACCATTCATTGATCAAGTGCTGGACACACTAGTAGTGAAAAAATAATTTGCCTCTCTAGATGGCTTTAGTGGTTAAAACTAGATTAAAATTTCTCCCAAGGACTAGGAAAAGAACACTTTCAATTATCCATGGGGTAATTATTATTATATTGTACTACCTTTTGTATTGTGCAACTCTCCTACAACATTTCAAAGGGCTATCCTAAGTATCTTTTTAGATCTAGTCAATGAATTTGTTAAAATCTACATGGACGACTTCACTGTCTATGGAGAAACATTTGTTGAGTACTTGAATAATCTAAAGAAAGTATTGCAACACTTTTAGGAGAACTATTTATCCATAAGCCATAAAAAATGATACATGCTAATGACAAAATGTATTGCCCTAGGCCACCATGTATTTGCTAAAAGAATTAATGTTGACCCTGCAAAAATTAGCATAATCAAAAATCTACTTGTACCTCAAAAATAAAAGGATGTCAAGAGTTTTTTAAGACATGTTGGTTACTACAGAAGATTTATAAATAATTTTAGCAAAGTATCAACACCATTGTTTACTCTCCTAACTAAAGATGTTGAATTCATATGGACTTCTACCTATGATATAACCTTCAAATAATTGAAGGAATTGTTGACCACCACCCTAGTTCTGTGTAGTCTTGATTGGAAGCTTCACTTCCATATTTACATAAATGATTTAGATACTACCTTGGGAGATGTGTAAGGCCAAAAATAGGAAACACTGAACTATGCCATATATTTCATAAGTAAGAACCTATAGGTAGTAGAATTAAATTACATGATCACTGAAAAAGAATTCTTGGTAGTAGTCTATGTTATCAACAAGTTTCATCACTATATAATAGGGTATCAAGTCTTTGTTCATATAGACCATATAGCCTTTAGGTACCTTATGAACAAACCAACTATTTTAGATAGATTGATAAGATGGTTGCTCTTACTACAAAAAAATGATCTAATTATTGTAGATAAGCCTGGTAAAGACAATGTTGTGGCTGACTTCTTATCATGACTACAATCCCCTCAATAAGATACCATAGGGGATGACTCATTTCTAGATGAGCACCTATTCTCCTTCACCCTTACCACACCTTGGTATATTGATATTTCTAACTACCTTGTAACAAAGTTACTTCCACATCACTTTCTCCCTAAATAGAAAAGAGCTTTGATTCAAAAAAGTGATAAGTAATCCTAGCTATCAAGATTCCTTTTCTATACTTGACCTGAATCTATCATCAAAATATGTCAGAGATAAGATGAAGTTATATATATCCTCAAAGCTTTCCATGATGAACCTTGTGGAGGGAATTTTATAACCAAGCGTATTATAGTAAAAATCTTAAATATAGGGTATTATTCGCCCTCAATCCATCAAAATGTGATAACGTATACAACTCATTATGATAGATGTCAATATATGGGGAGACCCACACATTCAGATGAGATTTCTCTGCCTTTTCAAATGATGCTTAAACCATTTGAAAATATAGCCTAGATGTTGTAAGACCTTTTGATCCAAAATTAGAAAATAAAAACTACATCCTTGTATGTATTGATTATGTCACTAAATGGGTGGATGTAAAGGCTCTTACACATGCCAAGGATGAAAAGGTGGTAGCTTTCCTCTATAAATAAACATTCACAATATATGGTGTGCCATACAAAATAGTCACTGATCAAGGACCATAATTTACTGTTGGTTTAATTACTGCCTTAGTCTAACAATATGAGCTTAGGCATAAGAAGTCAACTCAATATCATCCACAATCTAATGGATATGTAGAAGTCACAATTAGGGAGTTAGAAAATATTTTGACCAAGACTGTTAGTATGTCCCATAAAGATATGTGGAAGACCACTATAGACTTCACCTTATATTAGTTGGTCTATGGGATGAAACCTATCTTGCCAATTGAATTTGAACATAAGACCTTATGGACAACACTAGAACTTGGGATGGATGTATCTGAAGCACGAAAATAAAGGCTTATTCAAATTAATGTCTTAGATGAATATAAATATCAAGCACTATAGAACACAAAACTTGTATAGTAGTAGCAGATTGGATGGCATGACAGGTATATTAAGATTAGGTAATTAAATGTAGCAGATTGGGCTCTTCTTTTTTATTCAAATATAAATATCACATGGGTAAAATCTATACCATATGGCTTGGTCCATTTGAGATTGAGCATGTTCATGATAATGGAGTAGTGCAACTCTAGACCATTGATCAAATGAGATTTTGTCTACTAGTCAATGCCCACATGCTAAAATTGTACAAAAACCACTTCTTTAGGAGGAATTTACCAAGAAAGTATGCAATAAATTACAAAATGGATTTAATGATATGCTAGATCAACATGATGTCTCACTAGCCACAGGCAGAATTAGCCAATAATTAGATGAAGGAGAGGACATTCTAGCCATAACATGAAGATTGAGATATCCACATAGTCTTAACCAATCAAACTCACAACTCACATTATAAGGACCTAGAATAAACATTATACTACATGCATTAGTTATAATAATAAAAAAATTAAAAATAAAAAAAAATAAAGTCTAATAATGAAAACCCTTTTGGGCACTGCTGGTAGTTTTTGGGAAAAAACCAACTTGTTAGCTACCTAGAATTGTAAAAAGGGCCTAAATCGAAAACCAACTTGCTAGTTATTTAAGGTTAAAAACAAAAATTGATAACATGGATTCATTTTGATAAAAACTACTCATCTTCCTATAACACATCTTTCCTTCTAGTTGCTTCCAGCCTCAATCTTCAATAGCTATCAGTTTAACTTGTAGTTTATATGGGCAAGAAACAATTCTAGAAAAAGGGGCATATAAGGTACCCCTAGAGCTACTGAGGGAATATTGATAACTACTATATAAAAAATCATTTTTTTGTAGTTACTATAAACACACTCACCATTTCTATAGACACCTTTATTAATGAAGGAATTCCTTCAATTGCTACAAGTAATGATGTAGCTGTTATGGGCATCTTCATCACTGTTGGACACAACTTCACAGTGGTTACGGGATTCACCTATAGTTGTTGTAAGTACATATTGACCCCTATTTACACCTCTCTAGTAGCTATAGGTTAATTTATCATAAACTATGAGCTATGGCTTTGGCCATGGGATATTGAGAAATTCATGGAAGACACCAGATAAGCTAGAGGAAGAGTAAAGAAATATTAGATCAAAAACTTTAAGCATTGCTAAGAAATAATTATACTATTAAATATTTAAGAAAATACTACAAAAAAATTACACACTTCCAATCTCTATTTGGAGTGTTTCAAACCAAAATTTGTGGCTATAGGGACATCAAAGAACCATTCTCATCTTCTGGTCACTTCATGGTAAATAATTTCACTATATAAAATAAGGGAGATCTAGGATCTTTGTTTTGGAGCACAGGTCCAAAGTTTGATAAACTAGTTGATTGCCAAATCAATAGTTCCTTAAGCAAATATTCCATCAACAAACATCATCATTTGACTAGGTGTAAGATAGAAGAAAAATAAGCTATCAATAGGCTCATGTAGAGGAAATCAAGTACATTAAATGCCATCACCCTCCTCCATGTTTATAATGGATTTGACTTGGATAAAAAATAAATATCTACAACAAATACCTTGTGGAAGGATGGAAATAGTCTCTCATACCACAACTCAACCCTTTGCAGGTTATCATGATTGTATGCAAGTTACTGAGGGAATCATTGAAGGATAAAATTCTATGATCACATAATTACCTAAGGGTAACAATGCATCAAAATCATGACCACCAAGGTAATAATTACATGAGGAAAAAACAAGCTAATCTTCCATTCTAGCAAACATTCACATGTAGATTTCCTATGTCGTAAACCTAGGAATAAAATGGTTAAAAAGGTATGGTGTATCTTTTAATCATATAAAAGCACTTTATTTTTTAATATAGCATGCATTATATTAAAAATCATATTTAATCATTAAAACATCATTCATAAAGTCTTGTCATGAGCTATGCCAACTAAATACTCACACCCTCATCATGACCCCATCCTATCTCTTTCCATCCTATACATATCATATTACTTTGGGACAAGTGACCTCTCACATGGGGGGGGAGGAAGAATGTTGCAAGAAATTAATCACATGATAATCTATATGTGTGGATTGAAATTCCATGATGACACCATAAAATCAATAGGATAAAAAATCATTTTTATTATTTTCCACTTACGATTATAACCCATTCAAACAAATCTTGAAGCATGAGATTACCACAACCTACAACCACAACTACCATTATTGAAAAAAATACTTTTCTACAGGTAGAAATCTTGAAGTAAAATTGATTTTGTTGATAATTATCAGTTAAAAGAGTCATCAAGAAGCTAACCTAGCCAAAATGAGAGGGTCAATAGTGAGAAGGGAACCCTCAGATGACAAACAACTACAAGAAGACCCAAAAAAATTGGCCATCTTTAGAAGAGTTAGGTTGACCACTTATTTTGAGAAACTATAACGTTTTTTAGAACATTTTTCTAATGAATTCATAGGGTCCTTTATAGGAGAGTAAGTGACTGTATATGGAATTACATTCCCAATTACTAAAGAACTGGTAAGCCAAGTTACTGGGCTACCAAGCATATGGGAAAAATTAGAGGACTAACCTAATGGTCAAATAGTTATACAATAATTATAATAGGAAAATGAAAGGATAGTGCTAAAAAAATGAGGTGTAGAGAGACTAAGCCTACCCCCAGCCTGAAGGGAAGTAGCCTCGTACATCATCAAATATTTGACTTGTGAAGGAAGGTACTCTCTAATTTTTACTCTGCAATTCAAATTTTTGAATCATATAAGGCATGATAGGATCATTAATTTCCCAAAAAACTTATGAAATATATTTAAAAATATGTCTAAATAATACCAGGAGGGGGTTGAGAAAGTTCTATCTCATCATTATCTGATCTGGTTGATAGTTAAACATGGAATAAGCACTATTAGACCTAACCTTATCTAGGAAAAATTTATAACCCTAGGGACTAGTGAACCTCAACAGAAAGAGGGAAATAATGAGGGGGAATCTCCTAAAGAATAGGCCCAATAGACTACATATGAAAGTATTGTGGGCACTAGTGCAACTGGTCAGCCCATAACCACTAAAGGTTCATTTGAATTTGTTATGGGTAGGAGAAGATGAATAAAACTAGTCCTACCTCCTAAGGACATAGAGGAAAAAACACCCACATAAAATAAGTATAATATTCCCTCTCCCACTATTACAACTATCTCATCACCAAGGATTGACTCTTCCACCATGTCTCCTTTAAAGGAAGAATTTCTTCCATCAATAGCTGCACAGGAAGAACATGTTCCAATAGCCACCCCTCCTAAAAAGAAAAAGAAGACTCAAGGAAAGAATCCCTCTACATCAAAGAGAAGGAGACCTCTTCCTCGAAGGTCTCATATAATTAAAAACAAAATATAACCCTTGCATCCTCACCTATAAACATTAGTGAAGATGAAGGAAGGAAAAAGGAGCCCAAAATTTGTAAGACCTCTGATGGGTTTGAAATAGCAAAATGGTCTACTAAAAATGAGTCTACAAGGGAAGAGGAAATATAGTCACCTAAGAAACCAAGATTTAAAGAGGAAGACATGGTTCTACCCAAACAAATAGGATATACAAAAGAAGAAATAAGAATGTCAGATCAGGCTATAAGAGAAGAAGAATTTCTTGAAGAAAAGACCATGAAAGAAACAATAGATCAAGACATAGTTCCTTATAACCAAGAGATCCAAACTTTAGAACAAGCCATGAAAGAGATATATAGGTTGAGGAATAAAATACTAGAGTTAAAAGGTAAGAGAGGCATGGAAAAACTTATGGGGTAGAAAACTTTATAGAGCAATCTTTGAAAAAAGAGTCAAGCAAAGAAAATGTATTAGAGGAGCCTGCAACAACTCCCTTTAAAGTGCCTATAGTAGATTCATCCACCTTACCTAGATATGAAATTATTGTACCCTTAAAGGAACTTATAGTAGATAATGCTCTAGATTTGGTACCTTTATATAATAGGTTTTCTCCTGTAGAGACCATTATGAAAGTACCTACAACAGAAGTGATTGATGTAGACCTTTTAACTGCTAGGCCAATAGAAACTGATGACCTTTTGAATTTTCTTGAGGAAAAATTTAGTAATGATTAAAATTATCATAAGAAATTGATACAAAGGTTTAAGGTATTTGTTGAAGCAAGGGAGAAACAAGATGATTTAAAAGAAAGCCTAAAAAAGGTTGAGACTAAGATCACTTATTTGAAAGAAAAGATCATTAAAATGCATGAAACTAATGAGATGTTAATAGAATGTAGATCACCTTTTAGGGTGTATACTATATAATTAAAGGAAAGGTGGCTTAGATTCAAATATTATAGGATATGTAGTGATTAGTCCTACATGGTATGTGATCCTAAGTCTTTCTTTGAGGTATATAGGCATGTTGATCCTAAAATTAGGCATAGCTGAGTGATTTTTACATTCATCAATATCATGTGCCACATGATACAAAGTGAAATCCCAATATATACCTAGGGGATGTCCAAATGAATGCCTTTACCTCATATGTCCTTAATGAAATAAGAAGAAAAAAATAGGTGGACTATCAAGAAAAAGAAAAAGATGCTACCCTAATCATTAGGGTGAGTCTGTAGATTCATAAGCTATAATAGATGAATGGATTGAATTTATGAATATAGATAATCTATGATCACGAGTCATAAATAAATAAGTAGAGGTCTAGAACCACTACTTGAGAATCATGGAGGGAGATGGAAAATAGATTTTTGTTTCTTGTTTGCACAGATGGGTAGAGTTTTCAGACAACTTGAAAAGAAAAGAGACTTATTCCCCTTAGAACCTTAAAGAGGTAATACATAAAATATATATGTATATTGAACTTGTCAGGAAAATAAGGATACGTTGGTTTGGATTGATTGATATTTTGGTTCCTAATTCCTGATTGGGAGGGGAATATGCTAGCTAACAGAGAAGCAAAGAAAAAAGGTGGAAGAACATTGATGATGTTAAAGGTTTTTATATCTTTGAAGGGATGGGCTGCACTGAGCCCCTAGATTTTAGGAAATTCTAGTGTTCTAAAATGCAATGAAGGCTTACTCAAGGGCAATCAAGAGGTTAAGTAAGGGGTGTGATGAGGCCACTAATTATTCTATTTTATAGCCTCATCCATACCTAGTTATATATATTTTTCCTATGTAAATCCATATAAACATTCATGACTCATTCAAATGAATGAATGAATTTATGGTTTTATGTGTGCATTGATATATACATGTTATGTTATGAATTAATAATGCTTTTTCTTTGATTAGATTATACTTGTGTAACCTTATTTAACAAACATTTGAAAGGTAAAATAAGATTGTAGGGATCTTTTTTAGGCATAATAATTATAGAAAATACCACAACAAAATAGACTTCTAGCCTATAGCAATAACCAAGTTCTAGATTCCACCTACAAGTTGCCCATAACAACTACTAGCTTCCACCTACATGTTTCTTATAGCAACTGTTGGATTCCACCTATAGGTAGCTTATAGAAACTACAAGATTTCACTTATAGGTTACCTATAACAACTACTAGCTTCCATCTATAGGTTACCCATATCAACTATAGGCTTTGACCTATAGGTTGCTTATAGCAACTGCAAGATTTCACCTATAGGAACTTGAAACCACTATGCAAAATAGAACTATTTTTGTGATAAAATGTAATTGGATCTTAAGAACACATCCAACTATCCTAGAAACCAAGTGGATGATTAAAGAGGATCTTCCATAACTATTGTATAGACCCCTCACATGCAAAGAATCTTATATGTCCTACCAAAAGATGAGTAAGGTAAGGACAATGGAAAGGAGAAAAAGAAGTAAAAATGAAAACTAGTATATATTGTCCTTCACCTAGTCATGCCCAAAATAAGTAACTTTTAGTTACTAACCACTTGAAAGTTGATTAGGTTAGTTGCAACGTATTTATACCTTTCCTAGCTAAATGTTCTTAGTTGGAGCTAATTAACCACCTTATGTATTTAATGGAAGAACCTATATTAGATTAGAGGTTGAAGAATAATGATGGAATTATAGAAAGTAATTTCATTCTGATTTTTAAATATTGTAATCTACTATAGTAATCTTTAATTGCTATAGATCTGAGTAATGAAAAGGCTGATTCTATAAGAATCTTTTGTAAGTCTCTCAAAGAAGGATTGAAACTCAGTTCTGAATGAGGAGGGTCCCCTTGGAAGGAGTTGAAGTAAATATCCTGACCCTTTTTAGATTAAAGTGTGTTGTATGAATTGATTTCATTATTAGTTTATTATATAAAGTGTGATGCATGTGTGACTCATAAGTGTGAATAACTTCTACATTCTACTATAATGATTTCCTTGTATATCTATATGGTGACAATAGTATATGTTCATTGTACTATAACCAACAATTAATTTAGCCTATGAATCAATAATGCATATATAGTGCTGATATCCTTGAAAAGCCTACATATCATAAGTTGAAAATTAATGTTAAGTAGATTTAAGAATTTGGTATTAACTTGGTAATGACTCTGAGAAACAGTTGAGATAGCCTCATATTTCATTTTCAAAAGGGGAGTGAAAGTCCTGATCTCATAAGGTGTAAATAACTAATGGAGGGACAATCCCAATCTCCATAGATCAAACTTCAATCTAAAAGTGGTTGAAACCATGACAATGTAGACCTATAGGTCTATATTTGGTGTGAAATTATTAGAATATGCATTATTGTAAGTGGTTTTAAATGTTTAGATGGTAATGGTAGATAAAAGGCTTAAATGTTTTGAAATGGCCATGAATATTAAAAAAGTATATCTTCAAACCCAATGTCTAAGACACCAAAAGGCACCTACAAGTAGGCTTGGATTGTTTGCCATGACAATTCAATAATGGGGATGCTAATAGACTTGAATAATACCAAGATAATTATGAAACAATCCTCATAAATCTCAAGTGTTTAACAAAGGTCAATATCTCGGTTGAAAAATCAATGTTGAAGGTTACAAGTGGTTCTTGAGTCAAAACATGTTAAATCAATCAACATGAATCTTGAATCCACCTTAAATAGTTGTTTGATGTCATAAAAATCATGGATAATTCCTTATATATCCAAGGAATTCTCCTAATCCTCTTCTATATTAGTTTAGTTTTGTTATCTCTTCAAAATGACTCTCTTGTGTAATCTCACAAATAGGCCTCAAATAGAGACCTACAAGATTGATTGTATGTAGTATAAAGATGGAAGCACATGTTAGATGTTAGTCAAGTGATAATGATGTTTGAATCAAGTTATGAAGAGTTTATATGAACCTCCCAGTACTTTCAAAACCTTAAATTTTCTAGAGCTTATTAAAGGAAGCCCATCCTCAAGGTTGCAGTCAAGAAAGGCTAGGCAGTCACTACAACCATGGTACTTTAGTACAAACAATAAAATTTAGATGAAATATATACATGGTTGTGTGATAGGAGAGTTAGGGAGTCTTTATGATTTCACTCAAGATTCAAAAAATACTAGAGAGAAGGTTAGGAGAGTAACCTAAGTAAGCCTATTGTAGAGCCTACAGTCACATAGTTTAGATACCATAGTCAAGCCTAAGGGCCAAATACATCAAAAAATATTATTAAGAAAAGAATTTTAAGTGTGGACACTTTAAAAATGAACCATGGAGTATAATATATATGTGAAAACCTACTCAATGCCTTCATACTTCCACCTTCAAACTTCAACATCTAGGATCAAGAATTCTACCATGCACCTATAGGTCTGCTTAAGAGAATTAGAGAAGAGGGGTGATTATTTAAATATTAAAGAGTTTGAATGATGAATATTCTTAATTTAAATTTTATAATATGATATTCACATAGTTTCAAGGTTACTAAAGAATATGTAAGGCTTAATAAGCTTAGTTAGGTCTAGAAGTCCTATATCTACATATATAGGTCTGTCTTTAAATCTTGAAGAGAACATAAGGTTTTTCATCATTTTCAAGGTTGATATGGTCAGGAAGGATGTGAAGGATCATGTAAGATGTCCCCATAGAGGATAAATGCATTGAAGTGAATGAAATGCAAGCTAAATGCATTGTTAGGGATAAGATGCCAAGATTGTTCATAAACCCTAAAGGTGGGCTGGATCATGTTTTAGGTCTTGTGAGAAGTAAAATGGATTGGATAAGTATTGAAGAACTAAATGAAGGTTTTTTAGACCTCATTAAACTACTCTCAATCAAGAACAACCAACTTGATGAGAAATATTGTTCAAAACCTCATATCGACCTATTCTATCAAGCTTGCATAATCAATAGGGCTTGGTTCAACATGTTGGATGTTGCATGATGAAATTCATGGAAAATTAATGAATTATTAATAAAAATACACCCCTATGAGATAATAATTTATGGTATTTATCAATTCATCAGAGGCCATAGCTCTATAAACTATTACTAAGAGTGAAAGGGGGTATAAGCCCTCCTAAAACCTTGGTAAGGACCCAATAGTAAATAAATTGAAATTGATGAGTTAAAATTCCTTGATTTGGATTTTCAAACACATTAAACACATATTACACTCTAATAATGTCCTGGTTATATAACTGGTTTGTATAGACACCTATATAGATATAACAAATACCATATTTTTATAAGTTTTCATAGTGAGTTAAGGTATAGAGATAGGTGAGAACTTAAAATTCATTGAGTATGGTGATGTGAGATGTATTTAATCCTCATAGGCCATAAAATACACTCAATCTCCCCTATAATTTCTATTGTAGGCATCGACTAGAAAGGTAATCTAGAGAAGCTAGTAGAGAGATAACCTAGTCACCTAGATGAACAAGGATGAGGGGTGTAAATTAAATTAAAGGAATAATTAATGGTATAATATTATTATTTTTACCTAAATAATACCCATTAACCTATTTCCAGGGTTATATGCAATTTTCATGGCCATCTAAGTGACTAACACCAAGTGACTAGGCCTAGTTGCCTAGTATGCCTATTTGGCCATCTAAAAAAGAGGTCACATGGCATAGAGGGATGATAATAAGGTGAATTTGAAACCATAAATGTTATTTTAACTAATATATTGAATCAATCATGCACATTTCATGACCATTATGCAAGATGAAGTAGTTTTAGGCCTAGTTAACATGCAAGAGAGAGAGGTATGCTACCTCATGGAGGTCAATTATACCTTAATTCTACCATTATAACTAACAAGAAAGAGGTGGTTGACAAATTTTAATACTCTCGTGCTTTGAATATGACAATAAAAATACAATATTAGTCTCCACTACATCATTTTCTATGCCATACTTTTATTAAGACCATCAACCAAGCATGATCAATGCATTGCAGAGGGTTAGAAAGTAGTGTATCATGGACTATTTTTTGGATTTGAAACTAAATAAGGAGATGTATTAAATAATTTATGAGCTTTAGTTCTCCTTTTTCCCTCTTTCTCTTTGATCTTATTCTATAAATTGGGCTAATAAATCCATTTTAATCATCCCTCTATTGAGTATGAAAAAGCTTTTCCCATTTGTACCTTGCATCCTTAGGATAATACAAGGACTAATTTAACCTTCTTTATATTAGTTTCTAGTGCATTCATGCTTATCTGATTTGCATAAGTGCTTGAATCTTTATCCCTTTGTAGGTCCTTATTTTCACCTAGATGTTATTCGACTATTCTTATGTATGTTACATGGTGTGTGAAGGTGCTAATGATTGTGCTTGTAGTGAAAATTAATTGATAGTATCTTGAACCAAACCACTCATTTATCATCCTTAGATCATAGTCATTTAGTATAGCCTCCATATGAAACACTAATGTGTGTGAGTCTTTTGAGAGAGTTTCTTAGTAATTAGTCTTTTTTTTTATCCATATGTTTTGTTGAAGGATCAAGTAGAGGAAACACAACATATTGGTGCATCATATCCCATAGCTTGGGTTTGATTTCATGTTTTATTCTATCCCTTTTCATTTGAAAAAAAATTAAGTTATGAATTTATTTTAGATGATGCATAAGGGTAGTTGGTCCCAAAATTAAATGCTCACTTCACCGATTAGGCCACCCACACCTAGAGGTGATTCTATTGTATCAGCTAGACTATGTAGCTCTAAAAATCCTTTGCCTCAAGGGGTAAAATCTAGACTAATAACATGATCTCTTCGACTAGGAAATATCTTGACGAAACAAACATGATGTTAGAATTAGGGCATTTACCATAAGATTGTCAAACATACCTTAATCTATGATAAACATGCTTTATGAAGGATTTTCAAGTTTGATAACCAAAGTGAAGGCTTAACAAGGTAATTTTTTTTATTAAACTAGTCTATGGTAGCCAAAATTTTGATAACATATTTGGTGACCTCCTGGGAATGCATGCTTGCTATGCATCTCAAATAGTGGCTTAGATAAATCATTGGGTTGTGGAGTCATGAATACAACTTAACTTATGACAAACTAAGAATTAGACTTGACAACAACCTTGAAATCAACTAAATTGGATAAACACAAGACAAACACACCATACATGTCATAAGAGAGTTGGAGGAAAGACAACACAGAGTAAACAAGACACACACTTGATCTTAAAGCACTTAGGGAATACAAATACCTACTCTAATATGAAAAAAATGACATCAATATCATGGATTCAAGTGTATCCCATTGGCTACGATACTCAACTCGTCTCTATTGAGTCTTGCAAGCTAAAAGTAATTGTGTTCATTGAAATCAATGACAACATAATGTCCAATCCATAATGCATCAAACTTAGTTTTATTACTAGGTGTAGCTCTATCTTCATCCCACTTCAAGACAATATATACTTCTTAATATGCTCTTGAGATAGATCTCTTATCAAAGTTTCTTTTTGCTTGTGCTTGGTAACATTCCATGGTGTGCATAACATGGTTTATTATTTACTTCAAGGCCATTAGTTATACTAATATTATCTCCATAGGATCATTATCCATTATCTGTGTTTATCTTATTTTTTTCTCATTTATTAACTAAGGAAGAAGATAAGAAACTAGTAATAAGGGTATGGTAGAAGAACCTAATTTTTATACGTGCATGATAAAAATGAGTATGGAGAGATCCTTTTGTCTTGGAAGGAATAACCTGTAGATAAGAAATCACTAATAAAAGGGGTTGTTAGCAAGATAGTTAGGTGGACTACCTAGCATGAGTTAGATCCAAGAAGTGTAAGATTGTTAGGAGGCTGTCAATCCACTCTTTGATAACAATTAAGTTGAAAGGGATAAAATTAAGATACTTGCATCAAATAATAAAAAGTAATGAAATGAAATACAAGAAGAGATAGATGTTTGGAAAGGAAAATAAAGCAAATATATAAAAAGTGGGTCAACACTAATGCTAAATAGATCAGGTCAGGTTCAAAAAATTAGGAAAGGGTCTATGAATAGGTAGGGACACATAAATTTAGATTTGGTTTGGGGAAATGGGTTAGAAACAATTTGTTATTTCATGCCATAGTGATTATGGGTAGTTAGGCTGATCGTTAGTGGTTAGGCTAATCGTAAGTGGTTGGGTAACCATCGATGGTTGTAGATGACCATCGATGATCTAGGTGACCATCGATGGTTCTTGTGATTTTTGGAAATATTCCAAAAAGTAGTTCTAGACTTGATCAGTGACTAGGTAAGGGTCTGGGAGTTAAAAATTAATATGCAAAAAGGTGATGTAGAGCTAATTTTTTGAAACTCTACCTATGTCCTTCAATCAATAATTTTGTTTGTTACATTCAACTCATTCCTTATAGTTCTTCTTGGAAATCATGCTACTATGCTTACAATGCTCTTCACCATGAGTTATGGGATCATGATATATTAGTTTCAAATTAACTTTAAACCATCAACAAACCATAATTCAATAAACTAAATCAATAACTATTCATATACTCACTTTTAGCTTCATGACACTCTCACAAGGCTTCTATGCCAAAATGGCCTTTGCTTGGTAATAAAATCATAGTGATGATCTAAACCATATCAATACCTCCCTCTATTCTTATTTCAATCTTATTTGACCCTGATTAGGTCACTAACTCAATCTTTCTATTCACTTTCTCCTCACAAGTTCCTTCCTAACTTTTATCTCCTACTAGCCCTGTTTATAGGTAAAGCTCCTTGTTGGGAGCATCTAAAAAACCTCCATAATAGAATAAATATATATTTAGTGACCCATTTGGACCATACAAATCCCACATGAACCTCTTAACACAACTCTCAAGGTAGCATATACTTTCTTCTTTATGCTTTTCCTTAATCAACCTTCTATTTGAGCAAACCTCCTTAGTTTGAACTATGTACATAATTTCCCAAATTTTTTTTTACATTTTTAGATACCCATTAATATCATCTAGGTGAATCAATCACTTTTAGACCCTTTTCTTTGGACAAATCCTCTTTCCCTATATCACCCTTATTCCTTTAGCCCTTCTCTAGGCCTATCACTAGCACATAACCTCATTTCCATACTTTTCCATACTTGAAAACTCTAAAACTACCTCCATTGTTTAGGGAAAATCATTTTATTCAAGATTACAATTTTTTGTGTTTTTTCAATGGTTAATTTTGATTCAATAGACTAAACCCTAAAAACCAAAGTTTGAAGGGATTGTACAGACTAAGGGTGTAAATAATTACACTAGGTACATTTTAAAAAGTTTCATGAGGTCAAATGAGTTAAAAAAGGTCTACTAAAAATTATTACACATTTCTCATTTAATGATCAAGTCTCCATAACCTACAAAACAATTGCAAATTCAAAAATCTCAGTCTTACATATTGTGTTCTATTTATAGGAAACAGGGGTTAAACAAGATTCTCCAATCTTGTCAACACATAATGACTTAAATCACTAAAATTAGTTTATTTATACCTTTAAGGAATATTACAAACCCTTACCAAACACATTTTAAACACAACAAGGTTTAAGACCCAATGGATCTCAGTCTACAAAGTCCTACATTAGTGTATATAGATTCAATGAACAAAACACTGACCATTCTATGTTATAGAAACTGTTGAACAAATGCACATTACAAAAAATTTATATTAAACTAACCATACATGTCTCTATATCCTATATCCAATTTAAACCCTTCCTCAAACCCTTTTGTATTCAAATAAGATACAATATACTAAATACAAGGCACAAAATTTTCAAGTTTACAAACTATATGTTTTCAAAGAACAATGACTATGAATAAATAGGATTTTACCACTTATTGATAATTTGGATTCATAAAAAAATTGTTCTCAAACCTATTATATTTTCCCTTTCCAATATTTCACAAAACACCATCACAAAATATCAAATATTCAAACTATAGTTGGATCTTGGACTAAGTACATGCATGCCCTATTAGCAAATTTTGAGAGTCAATACAAAGTATCTACCTTCACTTCAAAATTATCATTATTGATTCAAATTATAAAATATGATATGATCATACATAAGATCATATATCAACATGTAATGGAAACTTCTTACCATGTTGAAGATTCAACACACAAATACTTAGTTATAGTAATGCCACTTCAATGCACTTAGAATTTTCAATCATAGAGTCCTCTTTATTCATCAACTTTCACTATGTACATGTCCACTCTTCATCAACCTCAAATGGAATGATATATCTTTATCTCAAGACTTAATTTCAAACACTAACAAAACTCTTATTTAAAATAAACACTCTCAAAACAATATTCATAACTGAATCTTGATCAAGATTTTTTAACAACCTCCTAAACCTACATGGGGTGGTGGACTACCACTACACACAAACTTGAAAAATACATTCCAATTAATTATAAGACTTTTATGAGACCATAAAATGTCTATTAAAACATTTATTTATCATTTATACCTATTTACACTCACTTAGACCCACTAAGACATTATAAAAAATTGAAATTCTCTTTTAGAGGGAAAACAAGTTTAAACTCAAATTCAAATTTGATCCTTCTTAACACATCTTCTAGACCTTATATGATCATTCCAAGATGCCCCTACATCATGATATCAATGGGAGATAAATATTTCCACCCATGTTCTTCTTCTTCCTTCAAACACTCATAGAGGTGTGTGTGCTCTTGACTACCACACTTGTACTTTACCTTGCCTCTTGGCATCTTCCTTCATGCTACACCTATAAAATAAAACAACTAATTAAATAAAACTATTATTTATTATACCCTTTATGAGTTATAAATCTTCCTTCTTTGATTACTTGTTTCTCTTACTTCCAAGCACCTTCATGTGCTTTGTATACTTCACTCTCCTTCTTTGCATCAGCTATCAATGAATCTTGCTTCTCTCTTTGCATGACTTCTCCTTTATCTTCCACATGTACCTTAACCACCATATCTAAAACTTAATCTTGGGGAGTAACTTCATTTTATTGACTATTCTTTGCCTTCGTTAATGCCTTTATCTTGGATACCACTACTGCATTCCATAAGTCTATGTTTTCCTTGGTAACCTCCTTAACCATTTATCTATACATTTGATTAAGGTCACATCCATATTCTTGCTTTAAATACTTACACAAACTTAAATATACCTCATACCTCTCCTTATATTGTTGTACCATTTCTCCTTTAGCTTCACTTGCTTCCTCTTGAGTGAGGATCTCTTCCTTTTCATGTTTTATTGTCTCCAACATGGATGACCTACTTATTCTTGTTTCATCATCATGACTCTACATGGAATCAATTCTTTATCTTTACATTTTTTTATCACCACTTGGTCATATATCTATTCCTCTCGTTCTTTGAGCCTATGAATGGGCTCAACTATCTCTACCTTCTCTTCATCTTTCAAACCTACATTCACACATATCAAAGCAACATTAGAGTTTAAATAATGAGGCTTGATTTCCTCCTTATCCTTTCTCTTGTGTCTTGTTCTCCTTTCCATTATTTTCTTGATTGGCCATTTAATTGGCTTCCTTATTATGACCCATCCAAGATGTGGGTTCATAAACTCTTTCATCTTCTCTATCTTAATTAACATCTCATTCATTAGTTGGCTCATCTCTATCATCTCTCTCTTAATTTCAATCTTTTATTTGGTGTCTTCATGCACCATATTTTCTTTGTGGATTTCATGCTTAAACCTATCTTTAAGTTTTCTTGATACCTCTTCTCTCATTCTCATCTTGAGTACCTCACTTGGGCACATTATTCTCCTTGTTTTGTTCTCACTTGGACCATTCCCTTTGGTTCACACTTGGAACCTTCTATTTCTAACCATACTTGGGCCTTCCAATTCTTATCCTTTCACACTTGGACTATTCTAACTTCCTTGATTTATATTAATGAGGTTCTCTCCTCTTGATTCAGGGATACCACCACAATACTTACTATTTTCAATTACTCATACATTCCAATTAATAAATCAATCATAAAATAGATCATACCTTTCTCAAATTACCTTATTACTATGTCCTCTAATAGGACTCCTTACTTGCTTACCTAAAATATTCATAAATAATTGAACAATATCAAATTTTAATCACTGTCTATCCTTTGTATACCTATACCCAAGGTATCTTGCTACTCTGATGCCAAATGATGTAGATCTAATTTTTCCAAACTCTACCTATGTCCTTCAATCAAAAATTCTCTTTACTACATTCAACTCATTCCTCATAGTCTTATAAGCAATCATGAAACTGTGGTTACAATTTTCTTTACCATGAGTTCTGGGATCATGCTAAATTAGTTTCAAATGAACTTTAAACCATCAACAAACCATCATTCAATACACTAAATCAATAATTATTCATATACTCACTTTTAGCTTCATGACACTCTCATAATGCTTCTATGCCAAAATGGTATTTGTTTGGTAATAAAATCACAATGATGATCTAAAGCATATCAATACCTCCCTCTATTATTATCTCAATCTTATCTAACCCTAATTAGGTCACTAACTCAATCTTTCTGTTCACATTCTCCTCACAAGTTCCTTCCTAGCTTTTATCTCCTACTAGCCTTGTTTATGGGTAAAGCTCCTTATTGGGATATTGAGACAAACCTACAAAAAAAAATAACTATATATTCAAGGACCTATTTGGCTGATATAACTCCCACTTGAACCTTTTGATGCAACTCTTAAGGTAACCTATACTTTTTTCTTTATGATTTTCCTCAATTAGCCCTCCATTTGAGCAAACCTCCTTAGTATGAACTATGTATGGATTTTATCTAAAACATTTTGACATTTTAATATACCCATTAGGTTCCTATAGGTGAATCAAACACTTTTATACCCTCTTATTTGGACAAATCCTCTTTTCCTATATCACCCTTATTCTTTTAGCCCTTCTCTAGGCCTAACACTAGCACACATCCTCATTTTCATACTTTTATATACTTGACAACTCTATAACCACCACCATCAGTTAGGGAACATAATTTTATGAAATTTTATAGGTTTTGGGGTTTTTTCAATATTTATTTTTCCTTCAATAGACTAAACCCTAAAAATTAAGGTTTAAAGGGACTATGCAGGCTAAGGGTGTAAATAATTACACTAGGTAAATTTTACAAATTTTCATGAGGTAAAATGAGTTCCAAAAGGTCTACCCAAAATTATTAAAAATTTATAATTTAATGATAAAGTCTCCATAACCCAAAAAAATATTTCAAATTGAAAAATCTTAATCTTGCATATTGTGTTCCATTCATAGGAAACATGGGTTAAGCAGGATTCTCTAATCTTGTCAAAATCAAATGACTTCACTCACTATAATTAGGTTATTTATACCTGAAATTAGCATTATAAACCCTTCCTAAACACACTTAAAACACAACAAATTTCAAGATCTAATGGATCTCAGTCTACAGAGTCCTGCATTAGTGTCTTTATACATTCAGTGAACAAAACATTGACCATTTTATGCTATAACAATTGTTGAATAAATGTATGTTAAAAAAATATTATATTCAAATTTACATACATGTCTCCATATCCTATAGCTAGTTTAAACCCTTCCTCAAACCCTTTTGTATTCAAACAAGATACAATACTAAACACAAGGCACATAATTTATGAGTTTACAAACTATATGTTTTCAAAGAACAATGACTATGGATAAATAGGATTTTACCACTTCTTAACCATTTGGATTCATAAAAATATTTTTCTCAAACATATTATATGTTCCCTTTCCAACCTTTCATAAAAAACCATCACAAAAGATCAAATATACAAACTATATTTAGATCTTAGACTGAGTACATGCATGCCTTATTATTTTGATAGTCAATACAAAGTAACTACCTTCAATTAAAAACTATAATTCCTTATTCAAATTATAAAATATGATATGATCATAAATAATATCATCTATCAACATGTAATGAAAACTTCTTTCCACATTGAATATTCAACACACAAATTTTTAGTTACAACCATGCCACTTCAATGTACTTAGAATTTTCAATAATAGAGTCCTCTTTATTCATAAAATTTCAATATGTACATGTCCACTCTTCATCAACCTCAAATGGATTGAGAGTTCTTCCTCTTAGGACTTAATTTCATACACTAACAAAACTCATATTTAAAACAAAGACTCTCAAAATAATATTCATAATTGAATCTTGATCAAGATTTCCAAACAACCTCCTAAACCTAAATACGTATATTATAATATTGAGCTATCAATTATACCTCTTTTCAATCACTTAAGCCCACTATGACATTATAAAAATTTAAAATTCTTCTTTGGAGGGAAAATAAGTTTAAACTCAAATTTAAATTTTCTCCTTTTGAAGACATCTTCTAGACCATGTATGACCATTACAATATGCCCCTACATCAAAATGTCTCATGGGAGAGAGAGTTAAAAAACCAAAATAACAATATTGAAGTAAAAATATACATGTTGCTTACTAAATGGATAATGGTTGATGGTTAGAGTAATTTTGGTAGAGTAACGATACTTTGCCTCAAGACTAGTTTTGATAGAGGTTCCAATCTATATTGCTATTTATAAATTACTAAAAGAATAATGGATAAATATATTGAATACTTGTGAGATATAATTCTTGTGATGATTCATTATTTTCACCTCCTACTCCCCTCTTTCTATAGGCAAAGAGAGATGGAGGATAGAAGGTTCCCTAGGAGGTAGGCTTGTTGATTTCGATGCTTGGGAGTTCATTAACATCGACCAAGGCAAATATATTAAATTTTTCCATGCTAGCTTACACAACTAGTGTTTGTGTAAGAATGAGGAAGACTTGATTGTCTACGGTCAAGCTAAGCATCAATGATCAAGTTGGCTATTGATGGTTGAGGGTTTAGAGGAAAATTGGTCAAGGTAAGTTAAAACGGGTTGGGTAATGGTTAAGTTAGTAAGTTAGTGAGTTAGTTATCTTATTATCTAACTTGAATCAAGGTTCGATGGGTTAGTTAGTGGGTTGAGAAGGGTTAGGTGGTCCCTAAGGAATCTTGAGGAATTTTGACATCTAGAACCTTCATGTATAGTTTTCTAGTGTCTAAATTTTGCCCCTTTTTGTTATGCATCTTTGAATTAATAAGTTGCAAAACAAAAATGGATATCT
The DNA here is from genome assembly GCA_037957365.1 of Torreya grandis. NCBI lineage: Eukaryota > Viridiplantae > Streptophyta > Pinopsida > Cupressales > Taxaceae > Torreya > Torreya grandis. The sequence continues at coordinate 88,581 of JARHVA010005939.1, read as the reverse complement.
TGGTTAAATTTCTAGTTTCTCTAAGTATGGGAGGTGTTCTCCCTAAAAATAGGAGTGGATGAGGTGAAACTTAAATTGATTTGGGGTTTGATAAGAAGTTATGGTGAGTCACAAGGTTGGTGACAAGGGTGTATGGGAATTTGAAATGTAAACATGATCACAAAATTCTACTAAGTTTGATAGTTGGGATCATGCAAATACTAAGGTTTCCATAGTTGGTAAAAATAAGGTTGATTTTAGAAGGACTGGTGATGGGGTAATTGAGCCACAACATTAGGTATAGCTAATCAGGTTATTCCTATCAAGTCTTTTATATAACATTGGTGTTTTCATAGGTATTTAAGGTAGGAAGTAATTGCTTCAAAAAACACAAATGGTCTAGTTGTGCATAAGGTGGTGTAAATTAAAATATTAAACATGGCAAGGTTAGTTGCTATGGTAAAAAAGGCAAGATAAGGTTGTCATAAAGCATGCAAAAATTTGGGTCAAAAAATGGCCAACATCAAAGTAGACATGGTGTAGTTATTTTTTGGAGAAGGGTAATCTCCAAAATTTTAGGTGGGAGAAGGGTAATCTCAAAAAAAATAGCACTTAGGTGTGGGTGCCTAAATTTTTTAAAATGTGGGTTTCTTGACCATCAATGGTCAGGGGTCCCAAACTTGATCATTGATAGTCAACCTAACCATAGATGGTCAAGGGGAAACCCTAAAACCATGGAACAAAAAAAGTGAAAATGAAAGTTCATTTTTACTTTTTATAATTTGACTTCTATGCTTTTCATGCATTCTAGAAATTTGGTGATTTAACATTTTGTGTGAGAAGTTGACTGAGCATTTTTTTGACTTGGTTATTGTTGATTGGTTGGAGGCATGTATTGAGGTGATCTACTAGGACTGAAGATCTAAGGTGGATGAGGATGTGTTCAAGCAACAAGATGTGGTCTTTGTCCTTAAAAATGGTCAAGGAATGAGGTAGGTGGTGTTTTAAATTGATAGATTAGTGGATTTGGTTATTTTGAAGTTGAATTTGGGTAGCTTATGGTTATTTTGGTAGAGTTTTGGGGGTTTTGACATACATGTAGTTTTTTTTGTTTGAAAAATTAGCCAATGAAATTTAAAATTAAAAGAGTATTTAGGTTAAAAGTAGGGTATAGGATAGAAAAAGGTAATTGATTTGTTTAATTTTGTTGTTTTGTTGGATTTATGAAGGGAGGATTAGGTTTTCATCATGACAAGTGAGAAGGATCAGACTAGGACCTCATTAGGCTTGGTGACCCAAGAGAGGGACACCTTGAGATAGAGGGGAAGAGTAGTATCAACACTAGTAGGACCACCAAGTACCATCCCTATAGCATGGTACTTGGACATAGTGTAGGAGTTGAGGTATTACAAGGCCATAATGATGACACAATATCCTGAGTAGCCATGATGGGGTGAGTACAGAGCTAGTTTAGAAAGTGGGGAATCTATGGCGACTTAAGGTCAATTGGCCACTTTGGTGGGTGGATAGGTAGGAATCCCAAGAGTATCAACACTAGATTGGAATAGTAGTGTAGGTGGGGTCAATGGTGATGGTACCCCAGGGACATGATGTATAGATATATAGATGTATATGATTTTGATACTGGCCTACATGCTGATGTAACAAGATGTACATGATTTGAAAGAGAGAGATACATTACTACATGTATTATTTAGTTTAAATACATGATGTATATGATGTTCATGATGTTCATGATGATATATAGATTTGGTTTATATATAGATGCATGTGGTTCATGATACATGGATGTGGTTCATGATGCATGTGGTTCATAATGTACATGTTTTGATTTTTTATGCTTATGATTTATGAGATGTGGATTTAGTAGCTTAGGCATGTGATGATTATGGATTATTTTTGATGATATATGATTATGATCTTTATAACAATGTGTGGTTTAATTATGGTTATTGATATGGTTAATGATATGATGTTTTGGTTTTGTTCATGGATATGTGATGTGGTAATTATGGTGATGATGTTAATGAAATCACATAATGATAGTTAGATAAAAAAACTAGATGTGTGAACAAAGATAAGAATCATGAGACATATGTCTACATGAACCAATGATGAGAGGACAAGAAAAAAACTTGATGCTTTTTTATTCATAAGGAAAAAATAAAAACTAAAGTTAGACCGACTTAAGGAACATACACCTTTTGAATGATTCATATTAGTATTATTTGGTTGATAATAAAGTGTCTTGATCACATTATGTCAAGTAAGCTCATAATACCCTGATCTATAAATGGTATAAAGGGGATATGGGTGGTAGGTGAAGGGTAAATAGGTGATAGGTAAGGTAACATTATGTGGGTTAGTTTTCCCCTTGTATACGTGACCTAAGAAATATAATAGACAAGTCCATGTCTTCATGTAACGTATAAACTAATTGATGCAAGAAGTATACTAATATTATATAGTAAAGTTAATTATAGCTTTCTTGGGATAACTTGTGATTTTGATATAGGGTCATTTTTTACTGCTATTGTTTTGATAAGTTTGTGAAGCTAATCGATGTAGGAAGATTCAAATGATTTATTTTGATAAATTTGACTTATCCATCCTTCAAGGAAGTGGTTTAAGTTTGGGTTTGTTTATTTGGTGTTTTTCCTTCAAGGGAGCGATCTATCTTTTTAAGCAATTTAGTTTTTTGGGTAGTTGTCCTTAAAAGGAGTAGTTTACAATGCTAGAGACATGTGACCCAAGTGATATTTTGTATCTTAAATTATTTATACATGGACATGTCTGTATAGGCTTAGAGGTTTACCTTTATGAGGGAAAAACTTTAGCACAAAAAGTTAATGATAGGCGAAAGGGGTGGCTTTGAGAGACAATGACCATGGGATTTTATTTGATTAGAGACAAAAAGTATCTATGAGAACTATTATAAGGGTAGAGCCATGGTACCCATATTTATGATTAGGGTATGATTATGATGGTTAATCACATGGTTTTATGTTTTAATATGTTTTCTTCAAAGGGATAGTGATAGGTAAGTGAAGGTGAAAGTATCATGAATCAAGGCGCAAGCTTAAGTTAGACAAAAGGTGAGTTTTATCCTTGTTTAACAAAAGAAAAGATGAATATATGAAGCATTGAGAGGTTCAATTTCTGGTTTGCCTTTGAGAGAGGACAAATGATAAGATCCTAATCCATATTTATGGGTTATCATGTAGGGCCCAGGATAATTGAAATCAAACTTGCCTCTTTTGCTTTTCTTCATATTGGTTACATGTTGATTTTCCTTTAGGATGAGGTCTCCAATATTGAATTCTCATTCTTTCAGGTGTTTTTTATAGTTGTGATTCATTCATTCTTGGTATACATGAACATGGTTAAGTAATGCTTGTCAAGTAGCTTAAGTCATGCTAGATATTCTTAATAATATTCACTCTCATAAATGATGCATTTTAAGGATATGTGAAGAGAAGGAATATAAACTTTAAGAGGCAAGACTACCTCTACTCCAAAGACTAGAGATAAAGGGGTAGCACCCATACATGTTTAAATGATAGTTTGATAGGCCCATAAATCAAAAGGGATGTGTAAATGCCAATCCTGACTTGAAATATGACTACTTTGGTTAAAATTTTGTTGAGGGTTTTGTTAGAAGCTTCCACCTATCCATTTGCTTATGGATAATAAGGTTAAGAAAAGTTTAAATTGATACCAAATACATCACAAATAACTTATACTTTTTTTAAAAATATTTTCCATTATCGATGATGATATTATGGGGAGCACTGAAATAATAGATGATATGATGATTGATGAAGTCAATTATGATGATATGATGATTGATGATTGGGGTCATTATGAAGAATGAGGATTGATTTCCCTAATGAGATTGAGTCCCCATTATGAGAAGGGCCAATAGTCTTTTGATACTTGAATTCCATGGGTAGGTGCATGATGTAAATTGACATGCTGTTGACATTTAACACACTTCTTTACATAATCACAACATTCTTGGTTGAGGGTGGGCTAATAATATCCAAATTAAAGGATATGTTTAATGACAACTAAACCACTAAAGTGTCCCCCAAAAATTTAGTCATGTATTTCTTTGATATCATGGTAAGTTTCATGACTATGTAGACAATGGAGAAGGAGGCTGTTAAAACCACACTTGTAAGGGATTCCCCCTAGCATGGTGTAATGAGAGGTACTATAAATAAAGGCTCTTTGGAAATTCCTAGAGAGGTTGGGAGGAATGATGTTGAGGTTAAGGTAGTTAAAGTTTTATCAGTACCATATTCCTAATGGAGACATTTCCACACTAAAAATGGTAGGAAGGTGAAAATAGATATAAGAGGGTATGATAAAGTAGTGGATGGTAACAAAGATTTTAGAATCGATAGGTGTGGTTGGGATTTGGGAATCAAGGGAAGCCATTATATCCACAAACTTATTGGTAGATCATGAAATAGAGTAGATAAGGTAATTATCAAATGATGCTAAGAGTACATCTACTAGTTATTGGTACTTTTACAAGACATCATTCTTACATTCATAAGATCTATTGACTTGGTTGACCATAAGTTGGGAATCACCAAGATACTGATCATCTTAACTCCCAAGGCTAAAGTGGTTTAGAGACCTATTATCAAGGCTTCATACTCAACCACATTGTTTTTGCACTCAAAATCAAGTTTAAAGGAAAGGGGAAGAGGTTCACAATTAAGGGAAATGAGAATAACTCCATCACCCCCACCATGTTGGTATTTAGATCCATTGAAGAACATGGTCATTTTGTAGGTGGAGTCCTTCTGAGAAAGAGTCACAATTGACTCATCTAGAAATACAAGAGGAAATGGTTGGTTTTGTGGTAAAGGAGCTTCAACCAATTGGTCAGAAATGAGTTTCTCTTTAATTGACTTTTGCTAAAGGAACTCAAGGTCAAAATCAGCTAAAATTATGAGCCACTTAGCCATATGCTAGTTTTGGTATGGTTTAGAGTGCATGTACTACTTGAGTGGGTTAGTGTTAGTGATGATTAAAGTTTTGTGATTGATAAGGTAATGACAGAGTTTGGAATCCAAAAATACTAGGGTGAGCTAAAGCATTTTATAATGGGTGTACCAAGTTTCATACTCTATAAGTGTTTGACTTATATAGTAGACAACTTTCTCTTTTTTTGGTTCATCACAGTGAGCGATCATTGCCCCTAAGGAATGGTCAGTGGTAGAGATATAAAGGTAGAAGGGTTACTCCTCTTTAGGAGGGGTAAGATCATGTAGAGAAAGAAAATATTATTTGAGTGAATCAAAGGCTTGTTAGCAGTCCTTAGTCCACTTAAAATATATATCTTTCTAAAGAATATGGTGAAAGGGTTGACATCTATCCAATAATTGAGAGATGAAGTGATGGATGAAATAGAGCTTCCCTTACATGATTTATATTTGCTTAAGGTGGGTTGAAGGTGGCATCTCTAAAATTACTCTGACTTTGGTAGGGTCTAATTCAATTCCTCAAAGAGAGATGATAAAACCAAGAAGCTTTCCAGATAAGACCCCAAAAACACATTTCTTGGGTTTGAGTCTAATGTGAAAATGGATTAGGCATTCTAAGATGATTATGAGAATGTCTAGATGATCCTTATGGTATTTAAATTTCCCAAGGAGATCATCTACATAGTCCTCTATTATTTTATGGATGAGATCATGGAAGATGTAGGTCATCGCATGCTAGTAAGTTACTCCAGCATTCTTCAAACCAAATGACATGACCTTGTATAAAAAAGTTCCATAAGGGGTAATAAAGGATGTTTTATGTTGATCCCTGAGGGCAATCAATATTTGATTATATTCTGAATAACCATCCATGATAGATAACATCTTGTGGATAGTTGTAAGCTCAATAAGTTGGTTAATTCAAGGAAATGGGAAGTCATCCTTTGGGCAAGTGAGGTTGAGGTCACAAAATCCAATATAGAGGTGATTTCCCCTATAGGCTTGGTAATAGGAATGATGCTAAAAACCCATTGAGGATAATTTATGGGTTGGATGAAGTTGATAGACAAGAGACAATGAAGTTCTTCTTTGACTGTAAGGGTGATGTAAGGGTGCATCCTATGAATCTTTTATCAAACAATATTAGCATCAAGATGAATGATAATGTTATGGAGGGCTATGGAAGGGTCAATTATAGGAATATCTTGATAGGAACAAGTAAATTCTATTCTTTGATCATGAAGGAAAGAAGGGTAGTCTTATTTCTATGTAGAATCTAAGGATTGACCAATATTAACAATGTGAGAGTTATCTTGAGTACCCAAGTTGGCATCAATAGTGGATTTGTTCAACATGGTTTGGTTCTTAGGAGGAAGGGATTTATAGATAAAATAATCCCCCAACTAAGGTAGTTGATAATGGAATCACCATTTTGATGTTAGATGGTGTTGATAGTAAGAGAATTATTTTCTACCATTTCAGGATGAATAAGAGGAAGGGTTTTAGTTTGACTATCTTTTTGATAAGTCAAAGGGCTTAAAATAATAGTATTGACTAAAAAAAATTTAGAAGCAATGATTTTGAAATACTTAAACTTTGAAGGAGATTGGGTTGGTGAGGATAGGACATCCTCATCAATGGTGGTGATGGGTTTAGGTGAACTAGTACGTTCTTCTAGTGGTATGAACTCAAGGCCAAATAGCTCATGAGGTTTTTGTGTTTTGATGGAAGGTAACTCATGAGGTCCATGTTCATCATGATCAAAGCTGAATCTCTTCTAGATACACATGTGAAGGTATAATTTAACAAATTTTGATTTTTTGAGATAGGAGAAGTCAGAGGCAAATTGTTGGGTGGTAGAGGTAGTGGTGGAAGAAAAAAGTGGATAATCAAGACCCCCATAGAGTATGTTGGTTTGATTGTTGGGAGGATTGAAAGGGATGATGGTTCTAATGTTAGGTTCATAACTAGTATCAGGGTTGAGGTTCCCATACTCTTGAGGATTAGGGAAAGCATCCAAGGCTAAAAGATAAAACTCCCCTAGTGAGAGATGTTTGAACATGGGTTTCAATGGGTCTTCTACAGGGATCTAAGAAGAAGAGATAGCTGAGCTAGTTGAAGCTTCATCAATGGTAGTGGTGTATTTGTTGTTGGTTGGTGGTGAGGTGGATGAGGGAGGAATAAGAACCTCATTGGTTCAATATATCATGTTACAAGATGTGAAAGGAATAAGGTCATATTTTATGGTAACAACTTGACCCTCGTGTTTGAATTTGACACATTGATACAAGGTGGATGGGACACAACTCATGGCATGGATCCAAGGACATCCAAGTAATAAGTTATATTAGAAATAGCCTTCTACAAAGTAAAAGAGCTATAAAATTGTGTGATGTCCCAAGTAGATGTGGAGGACATCTATCACTAGGGTAGTGGCCATGGTATTATTAAAGGAATAGAGGACTGATGCAATTTCTAACATGATATTCCTAGGCAATTGGAGTTGGTCGTAAGCATGAGAGGATATAATGTTAATACTATCTCCTCCATCAATCATCACCCTTTTTATGCATGTTTGATTGATGTGTGTAGTGATGAAGAGGGGAGGATCAAGATATTTAGAATGAATAGAAGGTATTTATGAATCCTAGAATGTTACAAAGGTATAAAGTTAAAGGGATCTGATAAAGGATGCAAGAGGTTGAGGGTATTTTGGTTTAAACTCTATTGATTATAGGGCCTCTATCAATTCTTAGTGGTGATGGGTCAAGGTTTTGATTATTTTGTAAAGGCTCATCTTCATCAGTATCTAGTTAAGTTATTTTAGAACCACTCGTTAGATGGACATAGAAGGGTTAGAAGGAGAGGCACCCAAAATGGATATTTTGGGTTTTGGTGAAGGTGAAGGTAAAGGTGAGGGTACTTAGGTTTTATTTAAAGGTTGAGGGGTGGAAGGGTATGTACATGGTATTGACACTTTGGCTTTTCCCTTATCCTTTTTTTGGGCCCTAGATCATGTAACCATATGGATAGTGTGGATTAGAGGAGGTGATGGGCTATAAAGCTAATTTGGTTCCTCCTTTCTTTTAGATGAGAGTGGAGGAGTAAGTAAATTTTGGATGGGTTTATTTGGTGGTTGGGTTGGTAATGGGCTCAAGGGAGGTTTATTTGATAATAGATCATATTCATCCCATAAGTTATGGACAAGTGTTTGGAGAGATTTATAATTCTCCATATTGTGTCTAGGTGTCCTATGGTATGAAGAGATTAAACTATCATTAAACCAAGATGGTTTAGGAATTGGAGAGTTGAAATTTTTTATAGTTGGTATTCTTAAAGTGCAAGTTCATAACAACCTTTTTAGAATGGTCAAATAAGATTTGAGAAAAGCTATTGAGGGTATTGGGTTTCTGGTTTTAGGAGTGGGAGCCTTCTTAGGAGTAGGTTTCACCACAAAAGTTGTAGGTGGTGGAATGTTTTTGGTAGGTGGTTTTGGTTAGTATTTTTTGGTTCTGGTTGGTTTTGAGGTGAAGGTTTCAGAGGTAGATGATTGAGATGGTGAAGGTTTAGATATAAGTGGGAAAGTAGAGGTAGATAGGCTAGTTAAGAATGATGTGGAGTTTGATGATTTAGTGGGGGGAGGTAAAGGTAAAATGAAAGGTTTAGTTATGGGAGGGTTCACCTTATTGGTATAATGATGAGATCCTAGGATGGTATAAGGATGGGGTCCTAAAATAGATGGTACAAGTGAAGGAGGTGGTATAGCTCTAGTTCAAGGTGGGAGTTTAGGTGGTCTCACCTTATTAGTTGGTTTGTTGGGGTTTTCTTTGGTGTAATAGATGGAGTTTAGTCCAAATTAAAATATGGGTGAGAAAGGCTAGGTGTAGGAAGTATTCTAGATTCTTGATAGGTTTGGTTAGAGAGGCATAAGGTGATCTGAGAATTTTAGATGGAGGTGGGTTGGATGGGTCCCCTATCATTTAAGAGGGAGAAGTGTTTGATAAAGGGATTAAGGTGATGATAGGTTTAAGGGTGGATGTAAGTGAGATTGAAGGTTTAGGTTTATTTTGATAGGGGAGCTCAAGATGATGCCAAAAGGTGGCTCTATCTAGATTGGGTTGAGAAGTTAACTCTAGACTTTAGAATAATCTAGATAAAAGCTTATAAATGGGTTTGATTCCTTGGTCATTAGTTTCAAAGATTAATACCATAGGTTAAGTCAAGGGAATGGTTTCTTCATCTTAGCCTTTGATAGAAGGTTCCAAGATTTGGGAGGATGTTTCCTCTATGGAAGGTGTAGACAAGGTAATCTCTTCTTTTGGGATGTTTTTCAAAGAGAGAATGGGTGGTTTTATGTTAGGGGAGGAATACGTGATGGACTTAAGTGAAGGAATAGAGATGGTTATTTCTTTTGTTTAGTTGTCTAAAAGAATGGTGGGTAACCACCACTTCCATAAGTAGATTGGGGGAAGAAGTAGTTGAAGCAGTGGTTGTCTTCTTTGGTATCTCTATCAAAGGAGATGTGAATAAGTTCATGGTTTCATCAAGTAAAGAAAGAGGGGTGGTTACCTCCTCTATTTGGCTATCCAAAGGAATAGAGGGTGATTCCACCACTTTAGTGAGTGGAATGGTGGAAGAGGTAGTTGAGTTAATGGTTTCCTCCTTTAGTATTTATATCAAAGGAGAAGAGGATACGTCCATGGTCTCATTAATTAAAGAAAGAAGGGTGGTTGTTTCTTCTATTTGGGTATTCAAAGGAATAGAGGGTGAGTCCACCACTTCAATGAGTGGGATGGAGGAATAGGTAGCTGAGGTAATGGTCTCCTCAATGATAGGTTCACTGATAATAACATTGACCATATGGACCTCACAAGCATGTGATGATTTTGATTTGTTATCATCATAATTGGTTGAAGGGGCATGATTAGGGAAAGGTTTACAAAATATGTCAAGGGACTAATTCGAGGGTGCATTGAGATTATCAAATATAAGTTCTCCCTTATCAATCATGTTTTGGATAATGGTTACAAAGGCGTTACATCTATTGATGTCATGTCCAATGACATGGTGAAAATCATATAGATCATTCTCATTATACCAACCAGGTGTAAGGCAAGAAACATCAAATTATTAGGGAGGTTTTATGAGAGGAAGTTGTATGACATTGGCTTTGAGAAATTTACCCAAAATAGAAGCATAAGACTCCCCTATCAGAGTGTATTCTTTTAGGGTAACTTAGTTTTGATTTTAGTTTTGTTGGTTGGAAGAGATAGAGTAAGTGGTTTGGTTAGGTTGGTTGATAGTTGGTGGTGGAACAATTTTAAATACAACCAAGTTTATGGATGCCTCTAGTTTGGTGTTAGGATGGTTAGATTGATTGGTGGTTTTGGATAAAGAAGGGTAATTTGATTTGAAGATAGAATTTTTGTTCCTTAGTTTCAATTTTACCTCATCAATGGTTCTAATTTATAATTTACGTGCCATGGTGAAAGCCTCATCAAAGTTTATGAAATTTTAAATTTGAAGCTTAGGGAAAATATGTTTGGTACAACCCCAAGATAAATGTTCAATAAACTCAAGTTAGGGTAAATAGAAATATATTTGGTTGATAAGACCTCTCCATCTAGCTATGAAATCAATAATTGATTCATCATCAAACTGCCTAATGGAGTAGAGGTTAGTAATAGAGATCCTTTTAGATATATTGGCTGAGAAATGATCTAAAATGATTTGGGTAATTTGGGAAAATAAAAAGATGTAATTCTTGGTGAAAGAACTATACCAATCTAATGATGGTCTAGATAAAGACATGGGAAAGGTGTGAAGGAGAAGAACGTCATCATATGCAATCAGATAGCAAGAATGGTGAAATGATCTTAAGTGTTGTTGGGGGTCCTCCTTGATTTATAACTTGGAAAACTTGGGTACTTGCCATTAAGGAGGATAATATTTAATAAGTATAGATGGATGGTAGGTTCATTGTAGATTTAATCATAAGACAAGAGGTTATGAGCCCCCAAAATAGATGACTCTATGTTGGTCATTTTGTCCATTAACATATTGACCATATCTATTTGGGGTTGGGAAGCTCCATAATTATGTGGTAAGATTGGTTGAGGTTGGGTGGCAGAAATATATAGATAAGTGTAGAAGGTTGAGAAGATGCCACATATTGGTATGTGGTTATTGAAGGTTGGGATGATGCCACATAAGGGTTAATGGGGACAAAAGGTTAGGTAGAAGATGCTATGTATCTTTATAGATTAAGAACATATTGGTAGGATGTCATGGGTATTTTTTGAGGGATTGATATGGGTTAATTTGGAGGTATGAATGGGTTAGTAGTTGGTTGGGGTTGAGTGGTAACTCTTGTGATAATAGGTGGAAGGGTAGGAGGTATGGAAAGAAACAAATTTTAAAGTGGGGTGGAAATTGGTGGGTTGGTAGTGATAAGATGAATGATAGAAATAGGGGTAGAAGATACCCCCATGGTGGATGAGGTATGGGTAATAAGATGTTAGGTTGCCCCTATGTTGGAGGTGTTAGTTGGTGTAGGGGGTGTTTGGCTATTGGTTAGAATTTTGATTGAGTTTGGGTGGTGGTAATGGATGGAATATTGGTGGAAGAAGATGTTTGAGTGATCATAGGTTGGGTGTAGATAGCACCAACCATAATATGGGGAGGCATACCATAATGTGGATCCATAGGGGGAATCAAAGCAATAGGGGTGTAGTGAGATAAGGTGCTGAGGTAATGTTGAAGGGCCATAGGGTTGTTGTCAAGGAAGGTAGTGAAATCCACATCACCCTCGATAACTATCTGAAGCATGGTAGGAAGGGGAGAAAGATGAGGATAAATCTCAACATCATAAGTATACTCCATGGAGGAGGAGGAAGAGGAAGGTGGTTCTTGGTTGGTTTGGTTCCTCAACTATTTTCTAGTAAAGACCATGTGATGAATAGAAAAAAAAATGATGAAAATCTCACAACTCAAACATAAAGCAAGCAAAAGGAATAATATCTCAAGACAATCAAAACATACACTAAAGTGAATTCAAAAACTTATGATACTTTTAGATCACTTTTAACTTATGCCTTAGAAAGTTTGAAGAGGAAATTGGGCTTGTAGATCAAGTACTAAAAAATAAGTCTAAGTTTGGTTTTAGGTTTTAAAGTCTCTCAAAGATCTGTATTGAAAATCAGTGCATGGTTTGATATTGGGGGCTACCCCCTCACATCACACATCAAAGTGATAAGGGTGTCTGGTGCTTAGCCAAGAAATACTAAATTTTAGAGTTTAGACTCAATTAGAGAGCTACATTTTGGTTTCTCTTCTTGATAATGACCTCCAAGTAAGATATCCAAAGGGTAAGGTGTACCTCTAGGTGATGAAATCCTAGTCGGGCCTTATGTCAATTAAATTGATGTGTTGATTGATTATGCGGTTTGATAAAGTGTGTGATAATAAGAGTGAAACTATGATTGATTAATTTTTCCTTTAAGTTAACTAGATGAACTAAAAAAAATCAAGTAATCAATGTATTTAAGGTTTATTTTAAGCCCAAAATAAATTTTAGACTTCATTGTATGAGCATAGAATAAAAGAATAAAAGGGAACATCGATGATGCTAGGTCCCACCAGGTGTGCCAAAATGTTTCTCTTGATTTATTCTCATTTCTTAATTAAGGAAGACGATAATAAACAAGTAATAAGGGTGTGGTAAACTATCCTAGTTGTTATGCATGCATGATCTAGATGAGTATGGAAATCTCTTTTTTATCTTGGAAGGAATAACCTATAGATAAGAAATCACTAAAAAAGGGGTTGTTAGCAAGATAGTTAAGTGGACTTCCTAGTGTGAGCTATATCTAAGAAGCGTGAGCTTCCTAGGAGGCTACCAATCCACTCTTTGATAACAATTAAGTTGAAAGAGATAAAATTAAGATACTTGCATCAAATAGTAGAAAGTAATGAAATGAAATACAAGAAGAGATATATGATTAAAAGGAAAATAAAGTAAATATAGTAAAATTAGGTCAATACTAATGCTAAAATAGATTAGGTTAGGTTTAAAAAATTAGGTAAGGGTCTATGAATATGTAGGGACACAATAAGTCAGATTTGGTTGCGAGAAAGGGGTTAGAAATAATTTATTTTTTTCATGCCATAATGACCATTAATGATTGGGCTGACCATTGATAGTCAAGCTGAACATTAGTGGATAGGATGATCATCGAAAGTTGCATAACCATCAGTGGTTTTAGGTGATTGTCAATAGTCTAGGTGACCATTAATAGTTCCTATGATTTCTATAAATATTAAAAAAAGGAGTTGCAAACTAGATCAGTGATTAGTTAAGGCTTTGGGAGTTAAAAATTAAGATTAAAAAAAGGTCTGATTGGAGAGAGAGAGTTCAAAAACTAAAATAATAAGATTGAAGTATAGATATACCTATTTCTTGCTAAATGGCTGATGGTTGATGGATGGAGCAATTTTGGTAGAGTAATGATACTTTACCTCAAGAGTAATTTTCATAGAGGTTCAGATCTCTATTTTTGTTGCTAAATTTCTAGATGTAGATTGGTTAAAGATATTGAATACCTATGAGCTAGAATTATTTTGATGATTCATTATTTTCACCTCTTACTCCCCTCCTTTTATAGGTAAAGAGAGATGGAGGATAGAAGGTTCCTTAGGAGGTAGGTTTGTTGATTTTGATTCTTGGGAGTTTGTTAGCATTGGAGAAGGTAGATATATTAAATTGTGCCATGCTAGCCTTCATAGCTAGTGTTTTTTTAATAATGAGGATGACCTAACCATTGATGGTTAGCCTAATCATTAGTGGTCAAGTTGACTGTCAAAGGTCAAGGGTTTAGAGGAGAATTAGTCAAGGTGAGTTAAAAGGGGTTAGGTAATGGTTAAGTTAGTAAGTTAGTGTGTTAGTTAGCTTATTATATAGCTTGAATCAGGGGTTGATGTGTTAATTAGTGGGTCGAGAAGGGTTATGTGGTCCCTAGGGAATCTTGAGGCATTGTGATATTTAGATTCATTATGCATAATTTATAGTGTCTACAATCTCAATATGATTTTCCAACTCAATATCTGGTAACTCAAGTGAGATGGGAAACTTGGCTTCTCTCCCATAGAGAATCATATAGGGTGAGTTACAAATGATAATATTAAGGGTGATCTTATCGGCCCGTAAGTCTGTCTTCAATTTAGTGTGATAAATCCTTTGATTTTTTACTATTGTCCTCTTTATAATTTTGATCAATTTTTTATTAGTGGACTCAACTATCCCATTTCCTTGGGGGTAGTAGTTAGAATAAGTAATTAATTAGATACCATATTAGAGATCCCATTCCATTATTATTACACCATTAAAAGCCATGATATTATCAAAAATTATTGCAACAGGCACCCCAAACTTGTCACTAGGCTCTCACAAAATTCAATAACTTAAGTCTGATTAGCCTCTTCAAGGGCCACTTATCCTACCCACCTTGTGAAATAGTCAGTACATGTAACCACCCATTTATGGCTTGCACTAGATGGAAGATTAATCATTCTAATGAAGTCAAGTCCCCACTATATTAATGGTTGTTCAACCTGAATAGGATTAAGAGGAATGGATGTAAGTCTTTTTTTACCTAAACATAATGAACACTTTTGACATATTCTAAGCCAATCATAAGAATAATTGAAGAGGCCAAGCCAATAGTAATCATCTCTCATTATTTTTGTGGCTATAATTTTATATACAAAGTGACCTCCAACTGGTCCATCATATAATTGTTCTATAATCCTATTAACTTGATCTATTTATACACATCAAAAACATCCCATTGAGGTCTTTACTAAAAATAACCTTGTCCATAAGACCATAATGTATTTATTTCAATCTGAAGTATCTCCTTTTTGCTTTATTTAGACCCATAAGACACTAACCTATTTGAAGAAACCTTACCATTTATTGTGTCCAACTTGGAGAAGATGAAGTTATAGTTATATTCAAACCATATTTAAATACCAAAATCATCTCTTATCCTTATTTAATATTTGATGCTAACTATTCACATAACCCCCTCCCTATTACCATCTTAGTGGCCTTGATCTCAACATCATACTCCATCACCTTGGTTATCCATTTAGATATTTTCTAATTCAAGTCCTTATTTAAGAGGAAGTCTATTATTCTTGGGTGGGTTACCATGACATGTATTTTTTTTGGGATACCATATGAATAAATTTATTAAGGATTATTATAACTATCAATACTTATTTTTCAACATATGTGTACCTCTCTTCATAGCCTTCTAACCCTTGACTAAAGAAGGTCATATAGTGTTCAAGTCCTTCATTATTCTATTGAATTAACATAGAAGATATGGTGTCAATGTTAGAAAAAAATATACAATAATAAGTCCTTAGATAAATTAGGATTGATTAATGTGGATGCTTGAGCAATGACTTGTTTGATGGCCTCAAAACTAGCCTTCCCTTACTTGGTCCAAACATATTCTTTATGTGTTTTCAACATAACTATTATAGGTATCACAAGATTTTCAAAGCTAGGTATGAAACTCCTAGAAAAATTTATCTTCCCAAAAAAACTTTGTAAATCTTTCTTATGCTTGGGCAATAACAAAGATAGTATGGCACTCACCCTATCAAGGTCTATAACAAGCCCATCCTTAGAGACAATATGGCCAAGTAGTTTAACATTATAAACATAAAAAAAACACACTTTTTGGAATTAAGATAAGCCACATATTGCCAACACCTGTCAAATATTAACCTTAGATGATTCAAGTGGTCAATAGTATTCTTAGAGAACATTGTTATGTCATTAAGGTTTATTAGTACCATCTCATTAATCAAACCTTGGAAAGCCATATCCATGGCCCTTTGGAATGTGGAACCTACATTAGACATCTAAAATGAAATTACCTTTTAGGCATATCTCTCCCATTTATTAGTGAAGGTTTTCTTATATTTATCTTCTTATTTCACCAATACTTGGTTGTAACCTGAATAACCATCCAAAATAGAGAAACATTGACAAACTACCACTACTTGAAGGATTTATTCCATATAAGGTAAAGGATAGTGATCCTTCAATGACACCCTATTAAAGTATCTAAAATCCACACACAACCTAATCTCACCACTCTTCTTTCTCACATGAACTAAGTTGGCAAACCATGAAGAGTGATTGATAGGAAAAATAATTCTTGACTCTATCAATTTGGTGAGCTCTTTTCTCATTAACACCTCCAATTTAGTATTTATGGGCCTTTGCCTTTGCCTTACAAGTTTAGCATTGGGATCATGTTTTATAGTGTGTTGAGCCAATGAGGGGTCAAACCCCTTAAGATCACTATACTCCCAAGAAATGACATCAAAAGATTCTCTACATAACTCAATAAATGAAGCCCTCCTAGCTAAAGTACATACCTTTCCAATCATTATGAGTTTATATTTTAAGATGGAAACTTTATCATGATGTTTATCTTTTGTAGACATTGTTACTTTATCTATTCTCATTTGGTCACTTTCATTGAATATATTCTCAAGAGTAACTATCCATTTAGGAAGCTTATTAGACCTTAATTGTATAATTTGGTCCCCATATTGGTGCTACAATTTGTCCTAGATTTTACAAGAAAATGTAGATTATTTTTGAAAAAAAAACATGTAATTCATTTTTCAATTTCAAACATCAACATCATTGTATGGTATTGATGGCCTTATAACTACCATGATGTGTGGCTAAGTTTTTGAATTCTTGACATCATTAGGGATTTTAAATTGTGATCCAAATTATTCCAACCTATTATCATGTTGATCTCTTCCCTTGGGATTTATTTTATGTTAAAATCCTCAAAATATTAAATAAGGTCCCACACTTTATGCTTGTAAGACTCCAACAATGTGTTTTTGGTAGCACTCTTACCTCTTACTTGGTAGACAACTAGTTTACTATCTCCAATAGCTTGTTCTTACATCACCCTTATTTATTGACCATTAAAGCCCATGTATAAGACCTTCATATTCAATTTCACTACAAGTAGAACTAAATAGAAATATAATGGACAAATAATAACTTTCATTTGATGGAGAAATAAACATAATAACTACCCCTACTCCATTCTTACTTCTTGAGCCATGAAAAAAAAATTACATAAACCATTATGATCATCATTAGGATTAGAGAGAGGGTATGTCTATAAATTATTCATGTAAACAATAGCCACCTATACCAACCACTTCAAAATCTCTATATGGGTCAAACCCATGATTTTATATCCCTTATTCATTAAGGAAGAATCTTGAAATGTCTTTAAGAGGAACAATTGGTTCTTGGTAAATATGATTATTATACTCATCAATGATAGTATAATTGGCATTGGTGATATTTGGTTTTTATGGATCAATGTGAAACCTTGAGATAGGTTATGATTTTATGGTAACTTTGATACCATATCTAGTCCCAAAAGCCATGTACGACCAATCTGACGACAAAAAACCACCTATATTTTCCATAAAGTCCCTTGATAAGAAAAGGTCAAAGTATGGTTCCAAGTCAATAATAACCACAACTTGTGAAATGGATAAATTAGGACAAGCATGAACAATTAAGTTCAAACCTTTGATAACACCAACTATCTTAGTGGCTAAACCATCTAGTTATAAATATTGGGCTCATATTTGAGGCCTATATTATCTGCTATTTGAATTAGCATAACTAAGATATTGACCCTACTATCTATCATAAAATTATGCACCAAAAAATCACCAATGATCATTGAAATATAAAATGGAGGAGGCTTGTCCACTTTACCTTGTTGTGACTCACTGACTCACTAGGCTTAGATGTGTTTATGAACACAATAGTATCTCTTTTTGTTACATCTAATGTTGAGTTGAGCTTATATAGTTCCTCTTTAATAATATACCTTTTCCAAATAATATACAAATTATCTCACATAGGCATACTTACATGCAGATTTTTTATTTGATCTACTATGTTGAGAGAAGGAACGCCAATCTTTAGCTATCCTTTAAAAGCTATGACATCACCTTGAGCTTGCTTAATTTGGTGTATGAAGTTACTTTTATCATTTTTATTTATTTGAGTCTCTTGATACTTAGAATCTACATCTGTCTCTCTTATCCCTTGAGTCATAGAGGGGATTACAACTGGACCCTTTCCACTCTCTTGTTCCTCCTCAATAGCCCTCCTTTTATACCAAGTGTTGGCTGAAATAGAAATATTTGCAACTCTACTTGTGCTCACCAATTTATTAAATAAAAAATAGTCCTCTTCTTGAAACTTTAAAAGTGGATAACTTGAATTACCTTGATCTTTAATAACCATAATTAGATTTTAAACCTTAGCTTGTATTATATAAGGTATTGTTTTATTTTGTGCCACACAAGCTTGGTTAAACACCTTATCTTGATTGATAGAATTATCATGAGATTGAATCCATTGAGAAAGACACTCTTTCTCTTGCACTATATTATTTTGGGTGGGTACTAAAGCTATTTAAATAGAGGAAACATTTGGATTATAAGTGGTGTATGGTATACAATTAGTGATATTACCTTATCCTTAAGAATTTCCTTGAAAGGGTGGCATATTTGATTGATAAGGTTGATGATATTGGTCTAGAGTTTGAAAAAGCTTATGAAACTAACTTTGTTTCCTATAAATGCCCATTACTTTGTTTGAAAGAGTCTTAAGTATCCCTTCCACATCATTTGGCTTACTTGCTTGACTAGGGGAAGCAAACTTATGACTGGTTATGGTAAGAATGGGAGCAAAAGTTTGAGTAAGGGGATGAATGTAAGGATACAATGGCATATGGGGTCTTGGATCAAGTTTTACATCTTGGATCATATTATTCTCAGCTCTAATACTAATCTCATATGCATTTGGTAAGGTTTTCCCACCCATAAATTGAATCATAACAACTATATTACTATTCAAATCCTTTATATGGCATATGAATGCATAATTTAGAGTGGGTATTATAGGAATTGGGATCGTATCCCATATATTTTGAAACCTAAAATTGAAATCCTACATGAATTCTTAAGGGGTTCTCTATATGGTGGTCAATTGCTTAGCCAAGGATAAATGATGGCTCTTATCTTCAAATATCTTACTCACTTTCTCTCCCAAGTCATCTCATAAAGTAATAAAATTATATGCTAAGGTTATATACCACTCCAAATCCTTGCCTTTAAAACTAATTTCTAATAACCTAATGGCCACATTTTCTTATGCTATATTATCAATGTTGCATAAATTTGTCATGTCCCTAATGTATTTAATGGGAGAAATAATAGTTTCTCCACTAAAATGAGGGACACTCTTGAGGGAAGCCATTGGTATGTCATCATATTATGCAAGTTTTAAAGGAGAACCACCATTGAAAGTAATAAAGGGTAGATTTTTTATCCAACCTACTAGCCTTAGGAAGACTTAGATTAAAGGGGAAATGAAGCTTTCTTATAAGTGACTTGTTATAAGGGAGTGAATAAGGGAATCTCTTTATTTTGATTGAATATAATTATATTTCAAATAATTAAAAATGATACGTTTCACCTTTGATCTTTTAGCCACCTTTAGCATGAAAATTGGCTCACTAGTCAGCAACCAAGAGTTTAGAACTTATTGGAGTGATCAGATGCTACATGAAGAAGGCTTATATAACTTCACTTTTTCCAAGACCAATGTCAATATTAGATAAAATCTTTTCAATTGTCCCATCAAGTTTTCTAGAATATTTATAACTCAAATTTTGACCCTTGAGAGGGTGTCTTCAAGCCCTCTCACTTGAGATATACAATGGGATTAGTCCTAGTTTTTGGGTAAAATCTAAGTTGACCAAACCTCTAGATTTTTGGATAAGTCCCAAGTACAACACCTATAATAACCACTATACTACCTGTGGATTGTAAAAGAAAAAGATGAAAGATAAAACTAACAAGAAAATTGAAGGTGATGAACCAATCATAAGGTCCTAAACTTGCTAAAGAATGTAGTATGAAAAGTAAGTTACAATCTTGTTATACCATTTCAAGATAGTCCCTATCATACTAGTGCTTCAATATGAAGGCTATGGAGATTGTAAAGGCTTAATATGATCAGCCAAGAGATACTAGTAGTAGACACTAATTATTATCATTTCTATAAATAATAAAACCATGTATGACTCTTCATATGACTAGTGAAAGAAGACAAACTTATATAGAGGTATGAATAAGGACAAATGCAAGAAAGCATAATTACTATCACAAAAATTCATCAAAACAACCTAGTCAAGATAACTATGTGTAATATGAAGATAGTAATATCTAGTTTGAATTGATTCCAATAGGAAATTACAAGACTTAATTTTTTCATGACTTCCCCATAACCAATGTGAGGATTCATTTAAAGTCATTTAATGCTTGTTTTATAGAAATAAGATAAGAGGAAGAGAGAGAATATATGGAGTATAAATATCATCATGACTATTCATGATTATAAAAATTAAAAAAGAGAGAAAAAATAACACCAAACTAATTGATAATGCATTGTCAACTAGTTTCTTGAACATCATGACCAAGTGTTGTTGAGTTTCTTTCATGAGGAGTGGTGTAGGAGGTTACTTGGGTAGAATTGAAATTATTGAATATAACTAATTTCCAAAGATTTGAATATTTTTGTCTTGAGGGAAGTTACAATTATCTTTATGGACACTTGTCATAGCTTATAACCTTCCTCTCTAGCTATCAACTTGCAATGTTTCCTCATTAAGTGACTTGTATTTGAACTTCAATTCCTTCTCATATTCTTTATTATTTATAAGACATTAAATTCAAATAAAATCTCTAATTTTACATCATATAAATCTTATAAAACATCTATATCTAATTTCCATGTAGATTTTATTTAGTCAATAAGAGACATCTTGTAGCTATATTATCACTCATGCTACTTCAATGTGGCAAAGAGAGACTTTCATTATTGTTGAGGGATAATTTGATTCCTATTTTCTTATTTCATGGATCTAATTATTTATTTAATGTTGTTTATAATCCATTTAAGGTTGGAAAAATGTCTATGATAGAATTGGTTCATTCTCCCTTTATCCTTTCCAAGTCCTATAATTACATTTCTTGAGCCACCTGATGTTATAGTCACCATTTTTTATCCATATGATGAGTTGGTTACTTATTTCTTACCTTGAAAGGTCTAATAAAGGGGTGTAAAAAATCACATAATATTTTCATAGGTCTATAAATCCTTCCTCTTTCATTTGGAGACATGTTACAACCTTTCACCATTCTTTATGTTCACAAATAGACCTATAATCACATTTTAAAGCCATTTAATGTATAAAAATGGCTCACACATGCCAAATTTGCACTCATTCATATGCTCAAGAGAGTCATAGACATAATTAAAGTCATTTCATGTCTTATCCAATCCATTTTTAGTATTTTAAAGCACTATCTCTCTCATCAGTCTCCTATTAGGGTTTCAAGAGGGTTTATGCATGCTTAGGTTCTTAACAATAGTTAATAAATGATATCCCCTTAACCTCTAAATAAAATTCACTAAATTTGAGTGCACAAGGGTCCAAAAATTATTTATGATATCTTATTCCCTTGAAAATTCTATGTATAGTTCTAAGTAAATATTTAAGGCTCTTGGATGGCTAATAGGTATTGTATGCACCTTAAGGAGAGTTTTCAGCCAACATAAAAAATTGGGAGTCTTTCTCTAAAAAATAGTACCTAAAACACATCCATGACTCTCATGAATAACCTTTTAAGTTAGTTCGAATCCTTATTCAATGATTTCTCACCATCTAGGCTAGGCTTTACAATAACATGGTTTAAGAATGGTATTAGGCCTAAAGACTTAACTATTATATTTTCTATATTTGACACCCAATAGTGGCATCTTACACATTTTACACCTCTTTACACCTATATACCCTTTAAATATACATGTTTCACCACCTTTACTATCTTAAAAATTCTAATTGACCTCTTTTTACATTAGGCATAGACCATTTGGTAAAGCCTACCAAAACTAATGGAGATGTTGTTGACCATTTTTGTCCATAGTCCAAAATGCATCAACCCCATATAGTTATAATATTATATATTGGGTTTTTATAATGTCATAGGGTATGTTGTATCTCATTTGATGTCATTTCATATGCTATTTTGGCTTTGGTCATAGTCTATCTTATCCCTTATGTCATTTGGTATCTTAAGGGGCACATTTTAGAATCATATATGTAAGTGGTAGGTCTTTAAACATATAAATAGGTCTTCATGGTGTTGATAAAGTCAAGATCATGGAAAGGGTCTACATAGGCCTCAAAAATTTCATTCAAAGATGCAAAAGTCTAAGAATAAGTTTTGTGAATCTAGACTATCTTCAGGATGCCATGAGGAACTAGAATGGATCGATTCACTTTGGAATTTTATAAATATGCTTAGAAAGCTTCACATGAACATCATACCATGTGTGATAAATTTATTTAGTGCCAAAATCACTATCTAAAATTTTCATATCTTGATGAGTCTTCTATCTTGAGATTTAAGCCTTTGAAGTTTAGCTTGTCGAGTTTAAGGAGCCAAGTTATCCTACACATCACATGAAAATGAGAAGACCAACTTGTTTGAGCATTTATTATCTTCACTTAGGAATTTACATGAGTCAAAATATTTCAAAACTATGGATTTATTCATGAAAATAACATGCTCTAACAATTTCAAGTTCACGTGACCTTTTTAGCTCAATTTATGGGCATTTAGAGTTGGACCTGAAACATAAGACATTCATGTTATCATCAAGTTTGAGCTCCATAAAGTAACCTTTTGGGTTCAAAAGGTCATTAAAAGGTTTAAATTTGAACAAGATCTAATGGTTTACATGATATTGCATACTGACACTTGATATCTAATGGTCTATGTTGAGGTCATACAAGTCAAAATGTCCTTAGATTAAAGCCCTTTAAAGAGCTACAAGTTGGATAAGATTTTATGGTTTGGATCAACCAATCATATATAAAATTATGTGAGCTTGACTGATAGGGTTTTAGGTCTAAGAAAATTCCAATGGTCTACACTACATCATATATCTTAATACAAAGGTGCAGGATGAGTCAAAAGGTCAAGGAGCTTAAGAGGCCACCATCTATCACAAGCATGAAAGATGTCAGATTGATAACAAGATCTTGAGATCAATGTGTTGGGTGAATATTTTGTCAATTAGCATACTGATAAACAAAATAGGTATGATCATCCATAGTAGGAAGATTGGTCGGCCAAATGTGTGGGTTTACCACATCAAAAGGGGACTAATCTCTCCTCTCATCAAGGGGAGGTTCCCTATATATATATATATATATATATATATATATATATATATATATATATATATATATATATATATATATATATATATATATATATATATATATATATATATATATATATATATATATATATATATATATATAAACATAAAATAATACTCAAGGGTAGGATAAACCATCCATCTCTCTTTTTTTAGAGATGATGTGTGTAAATCAAAGGATAAATCTTAGGAGTAATGACAGAAAGCACTCCTCTTCTTTTAAAAGTACTATTCAGCAAACCACAAGAATATTTCTGGTAGTAATTACAAAATGTAATCAAGGGTGTAGTAACCAACAAACTAAGATGTAGCACAAAGTCTCCACCTCAATTGCCCAAGAGTGAGATACGAAGGACAATGAGAACACAAAGTCATCCCAAGGTCCTTTACATAGAAACAAAAAGAAAACACACTAAAGGCAATTGTGGGGGCACAAAGTCTATCCATAGTTGACTTCAAGACACCTTCCTGACTACTTTCACTAATTCTACTTATTTAATTAAAGGGACATAAAATGTATTAAGGAAACATACATAAGAATAGTTTCCCCAACAACCAAGTTATTACAGCTCAAAGTCTAAAAAGTCACTTGTTTTCTTATTCCAATAACAAAATATGATCAACAATCTGAGCTCAAAATCTTAGTAATGCCTTTCAATTTGGGCAAAGTTTTGTTTTTGATAACAGAGAGAGATATCCTTCAATAATAAGAGAGTCTCCAATATATTGCCCTCCAAGAAAGACTTGGGGAGTAATAACGCATCATGTTGCATTAAATTTTATCAAGAAGATATGCTAGAATTAGGTGTATTTGCCCATTTTCTTGTCTCAATGTAGAGAAATGGGTCACGCCATTAAATATTTGTGTTCTCCAATGTCCATCTGGTGGTCTGCTTCTAGAAACATATTTCATGCGTGGATATTTTTGATCTTATTCATCATTCCTCCTTTCTTGGCTATTGAATTGGGTCTTTGGTTCAATTTGATCCTCTGTTCTTTGGTCACTTTTTGCTAGGCTTGACAATTGACACATAGCACGTTCCACTAAAAAATAGGAGAGAACACATGGCAGCATTTGTGGGACTCTAAGAGATGTTTATTGAAAGATGCTTAGAAACCTATAATATACTTAAGATGTAGACACAGACACTTGTCACATTCCACAGAGTTACAACAGGACATGTGGTAGCTTCTGCTTGTCTTTTGAGAATATCGTGAAGGATGACACTTGGCATGCTCTACTTACTTTAGTAGCTTACTGGGGGCCTACCATAATCTTTACTTAATAAAGAGACCAAAAGAAGAAACTGCAGATGTTGACACTTAGCGGCTTCCACTGAGTTTTTGTTTCTCTTTTGAAAGTCTTTAAGACTTATATCAGTTTGCTATGGAAGATGACACATGGTGATCTCCACTAAGTTTTGAAGATGACACATGGCACGTTTTCCTACTTTGAAACTGTGTCTCAATAGATGGCACGTGGCAGCTTGGCAAGTTTTCTATTTTAGGGAACTTTTCCTTCAGATAAAAAGTCTGAAGGAATTCTTTTAGACAATTTGTCTGAAGGAATTGTTTCTTTACAACTTTGTCACATGATCTTTTCTAAAGGGACTCCCTTGCTCGTTCAGCCTTTGCATTGATCTGTTTGTTCCCCACCTATCCTCTGTAAGGGCTATTTGAGCTCTAAAGTGACCTTTCAAATTTTTGCAACGGTCCACTTTGGTTTTCGAGTGCCCTCTGAAAGGGTTGTTTGTCCTTTGGCTTTGCCTTAGTCAATTTTTTATGGATCTCAATAGGTGACACGTAACAACATCCATTGTGAAATAGGTGAGGACATGTGGCAATATCCACTTAACTTGCAGAGGCTTTGGATGCCTTTTGAGTGTCCCATGGAAGATGACATGTGGTGGCTTCCGCTAAGTTTTTAGAAACACTGTAGATACACTTGGGACTCATTTTAGAGTCATGCAGATGTTGACACTTGGTGTGTTCCACTTATCTTACAAAGGACACATGGAAACTTTTGTAGCTCTTCGAAACAAAGTAAAATGGGGCTCGATAGATGACACTTGGCAGCATCTGTTGGGTTATGTCATGCTTTTGTTTTAGGATTTTGTTTGCCTTAGTCACTTTTGCCATGGAAATTCCCTTTGCAAGGGAATTTGTATCTTTGACTTTTGGGGCACTCCTTTGAACCTGTCACTTGAACCAACTGATTGAACCAACTTTGGTTCAATAGTTCAATGGTTCATTCCTTCATTTTTATTGATTAATTGAAATAAGCCTTGTTAAACCAACCGCCATTGAACTTATTAAACCTTTGAACTTGATTGGTTCAATGGTTCAATAGTTTAATGGTTCATGTCTTTTTCTCTTTGACAAGTGTCTTGAAGCCATTAAATCTGTAGCGATTGAAATTTGAACCTTGACAAAAGTGCTTAATTATTGAAACCTACTGACGTCATCAAACCTTTTGAACCCATTGAACCTTTGAACTAAAAATAGTTCAAGGTTCAACCATTCAATGGTTCAATGGTTACATAGAAGCTTGCTAATAGATTCTTTTGGTTGAACCAAAGTGTTGAACTAGTCCTGAAAATGACTAAGTGTTGGAAACTTGTTCTTTTGATTGAACTTGCTTGTAGAAGCCTTTAAACCTATTGAACCATTAGTCCTTTGACTGAAAAATCTTGAATAATTCCCAATTTTAAAAGCTTAGAATAATTTTTTGAAATGGGAAGAGATATTTTGGTCTTGCAAGACCAAAATAGCTTAAATGTTGTCCCAAAAATGAGTGACATTTTTTAGGTACAATAGCTAGTTCCAGTTGGGGAACTTCTATCAATTGTAAAAAAAATTAAAGGGAGTAGAATCTAGAATCTCTAGTGTCTTCATTTGTACCATTGGGTTATGGAGTCATGTTACCCAAAAATGAAAGGTGTCAAAAATGAAAACAAACAAAACAAAATGGAACTAAAAACTATACAAATATACATATGCATAGGTGAAATGATTTGGTACTTCAAGAATTGAAGTGTTTCAGATGCTTCCCACTGTGAGGTAGAGAAAAGAGTGTGCCATCTTGATACTTCAATAAGAAGCTATTTTCACCATTGTGATGATGAATAATAAATGGGCCTCTTCTAAGGGAGTCAAACTTTCCATGCATTCCCTTTGGTTCTCTTCTTTTGTCCCACAAAAGGACTTGATCTCCAATCTAAAAATCATGATTTTTTGCTTTCTGGTCAAAGAGTTTCTTTACCAAACTTTGATGGGCAGCAATTCAGTCCACCACCATAGTTCTCTATTCATCCAGCTCAGTCAGCCACATGATTCTCTTATCAAGGGGGCTTTCATATGTCTGATCTTCAATTGCCTTAGCCAATTTCAAGGCTAGCAATTCTAAGGTGATTGGTATCTCAGCATTGATACCATAAATAAGTTGGAAAGGAGAAATACCAATTTCCCTCTTTGGTGTGATTCTGTCTACCCATAGAGCATCAACTAATGCTTTATGCCATGTCCTTTGATTGTCATCTACCAGATTCTTGATGATAATTACTAGGTTCTTATTGCTTGATTCAGTGTGTCCATTCCCTTTTGGAAAATAATCAGAAGAATAAGAGAGTGTAATCCCATAATAGAAATAAAATTGTGTAGTCTCTTGGGAAGTGAAACAAGCTACATTATCAGTAACAATCTTGGTTGGGACTCCAAACCTAGAAATGATATTCTCTTTGAGGAAATTGCACATGAATTTTGAAGTAGCATGCTTGGTTGGGATTACTTTTACCCACTTGGTGAAATAGTCAGTTGTTATAAGGACATAATCATGTCCAGCACTTGAAGATGGGTTTATAGTTCCAATAAAATTAATTACCCATTGCTAGAATGGTTCTTCTATGATCATTGGTTTGAGAGGTAAGATAGCTAACTTGGGTCTCCCAACAAATTGCTAGTAGAGTTCACATTTTCTCACCCATTTATATGCATCTTAGAATAGAGTTGGCTAAAAATACCTGGCTCGCATAATCTTGTGGGCAGTCACAGGAGCAAAAAAATGTCCTCCACAAGCTAGATTGTGGAAGGATTTCAAAAGTTGGATTTATTGCTATTTGTCTACACAGCAAAGGAATACTCCATCTAAGCTTCTCTTGTATAGGCCATTGTCCCAAAGGACAAAATTGGTAGCTTTCAACTTGATAGTCCTCCCTTATTTGTAAGATAAATGAGTAAGACATTCACCATAAGTAAGGAAATGAACAATACCTGAATACCACTCATTGGTAGTGGAGACAAAAATGACTGTTGGTGTGTTTTCCACCCTTACTTTTTCATGCTCTATTTCTTCTAGTTTTTTATAAGCAATTAATTGGTATAAGCCTTTTCCCCTACCAAATTTGTTGGCTTGATGTCTAAATCAAACACCTAGATCTTTGCAATCTAATTCCCTCTTTTTATCCCAAACTCCTGCTGAGTTAATATGGATTTGACTATAGTGTCAGGAACCAAGGCAGTAGTGTGTGAATTTAGGATATAAAAGAAAAAATGCTTGACTACATTCACCACTGCATAAGCATGCTTCTCCATGTTTGAATACTTTAGCTCATGGGATTTGAGAGAGCAACTCAAGAAAGAAATGGGAGATTCCATACCTTCTTTATCCTATTGAACTAGAATTACTAAAAGCGTGTGTTCAAAAGCATAACTGTATATGATGAAATCTTGATTGTAGTTTGGACAAACTAGAGTAGGGGTGTGGGCAATGGCATTCCTTATATCCTCAAATGTTGACTGGTCTTCCCTTTCATCATGTTTACGATGTGTCGAGTCTTCTCAGCAAACTCAGGGATGAACCTTCGTAAAAAATTCACCTTTTCAAAGAAAGAGTGAACAACATTTTACTTGTAGGCAAGGTAAGCTCTTAAATAAACTTGACTCTGTCTGAGTCAATTTTTATACCTTTTTTGGACACAATGTGTCTGAGATGTTTCCCCTCTGTTACTCCAAAAATAGACTTCTTGGGATTCAAAGAAATACCATTCTCGTGGCAGCGCTCTAGCACTTGTTGCAAGTGGCATATATGATCAGAACAATGTTTTGAAAAGATGGTCAAGTCATCAAGGTATACCACAATGAACTTACCCATCTCATCTTTGAAATCTAGATCCATTACTCTCTGAAAGGTGGCACCATCATTTATCAGGCCAAAAGGCATCCTTCTATAAGCAAATGTGCCCCAAGGTGTGGTGAATGCAGTTTTGTGTTGGTTTGCTTCATCAAATTCAACTTGATTATATCCTAAAAAGCCATTTAGCATTGATAACATCTCCAAACCTGTCACTGTTTGAAGCACTTGATCCATAATTGGCAAAGGATAGTTATCCTTTAAAGATGACTAATTTAGATTCTTGAAATCCACACAAATGCAAATTTTGCCACTCTTCTTCCTTACAGGCACTACATTTGAAATCCATGTGGAATGATGGATTAGGAAAATGATTCTAGCATTTAACATATTTTGTACCTCAAATAGAATAGTACCTGATATCTTCAAATTATACTATCTAGATTTTTGCTTATAAGGCATTGAGTCAGCCTTGAGAGGAATGTCATGGCAGATTTCATCAGGCCTGAGAGACTTTAAGTCATAATAATAATATGCTAAGACATCCATGTATCGATGGAGTAAAGTGGTGAACTTGACTCTCTCTTCAGGAGTGTAACACTTACTAATGTTAACCATCTTGGGATTTTCTTCAGTAGTCAGATTTATTTGATCAAATCCCTGAAAGAAGCTTGAATCTATTTGTTTTTGTTTGATGAATCTATCATGCTTGTCAAATAGTTTCTCAAGAGAAACCAAGCCTTTGATAATTTTATTTCCTTTCAGCTATAAGAATTCTTCATTTATAACTAAACTAGATTCAGAGGCTGGCTCATACTTTTGATGTTCATTGCCTTCAAAATGTAGTTATTTGAAGTTGTCTTTTTGTTTTAGGAAGGGAATGATTTGGTGATCATCATTGAATACTTGCCAATGATCAGCATTGTCAGGTACACTTGGTCTAAAGACTATCTCAAAATTATACCTGACTTCTTTGAAGTCTGAGTGAAGAACTAAGAGAGTTCTTAAAATAGCAAGTGCATCAACTCTGTCATTAGATTCCCTGGGTATGGCAGAGATGTTGAAAGCATCAAAGCTTTCAATTTGGTCCCAGACTAGATTAAGGTAGTGGAAAAATCTTTCATTCCTAGTTTGGTATAGGTTTCTCACCTAAAAAACCACTAATTCATCATCCCCTTTGGCATGAAGGAGCTTGATGCCATTGTCTTGAGTTACCTTCAATCCAAGCAACAGAGATTCATATTTTGTTATGTTATTGGTGTTGTTAAATTTTAACTTGTAAGATAAAGGAAAAATATCTCCTTGAGGAGATATCAACACAATCCTAGCTCCTAAATTAGTAGAGGAGTAGCTGCCATCGAATTCTAGAGTCTATACCTCATCAGACACTGATTTTTCTTTAGATTTTCCTTCATTAGAGAGGGAAGATCCTTCATCTATATTGCAACCTACTAGTTCTTATGTTATTCTAGTTGAACTAATTTTTGGGTTGACACTTTTAATAACTTTATAATATGCTTCATGAACTTTGTCTATAGATAGAAAATAGTTACCCATGCTTGAAGACTCAAACATAATTTGAGCTTCAGGGGATGATGTTTGAGTGACAATATATTTTGCCTCCTTTTTAGGAAGTAGCCTTTGCATGGTGCCTTTGAAAGGGATCCTTGATTTAGATAGATCCATGCTCAATTCTCCACCAACATCCTTGCAAACAAATTTCCCAAGTAGAATACCATAGGATGCTAAAATGTCAGCTATCAGAATTGTCATCTTGATTCTTTTGTCTAAAAAGGCTGCAAATGCAAATTGGGCATCCTTAATTTGTCCCAATAATGACACTTGCTTGTTCTCCATGGAGAAACATCTACCAAATTTTTTGGTCAATGTGAGGTCAAGGGATTTAGCTACTTTGATAGGCATGACATTGCTTAAAGCTCTTGAGTCTATGATGTAGTTGCTTAGCTTGTGACCATTTATCAATAGGGAAACATAGAAAGGTTCTATTTTCCCAGGGGCAGCTAGAGGAGTAATGACATGATTATTTGTAATGGGCATGTTCTTTGCATCTTGTCCTACATGGACTACCTTATTCTTCATGCACTCAACTAACCTATCCAACTGCTCAGGATTGGATTGTAAATATTCAAATTTAGTCATTTGAATTTTGGTTTTCTTGACATGATCAATTATGTCAAATGACTGAATTGGACTAGGAATAGAGGAAGGTAATTCAACTTTTTGGTTTATAAGGGGGAAGGACTAATTTGTGAAATTAAAGTTAAAGGTGAAGGTGAAATTGATGTGCTTTCCTTTTTGGTGATCACTAGATCCTTTGGCTGGAAAGGTAGAGAGGTTCCACATTTAGAAATTGAAATTGTTGGTTGAGGTTGCTCTTTTATTTTACCTTTATCAGCTTGCTGGGATGATTGGTTCTTGGACCTAGTAAACATTGCATATGATCCATCAAAAAATTTTCCTTTACTTCTAGGTTCATCCTGGTAGTTCAGAAAACTAATGTTGGAGTCACCAACTGATTCTTCCTGGTTTTCTACAAGGAGATCAACATCATTTTCTTGACTCAATTTAGGTTGGAAAGAGAAATTTGATTTTGCTTCAAGATATCTCACTACTAAATTGGCTAGGGGTGCTTCAATGGCAAGTCTCCCTTGTGGGGGAGGAAGATGATTTAGCTGCCCTTGATTCCTGGCAGCATTGCCCTGGTATGAATAATTTGGAAATGTCCTCCTTGGCATATCTCTGTATGAAGGAGCAAAAGACATTCCTTGTGCCATTTGATTTTTGGGAGCAAGTAACTCATTTACCAACTTATGCACCATTGGATTAGTGGTACTTATAGATGGATATTTAGAAGATGATGAGGGTTTATTTCTATTTGGATCTCTTCTTATCTTCCATGCTAAGATGAGATCATCTTATACCTTAATGGCCAAATTTTGATCTACAATGAGGTCTATTTGACTAGCACATCTCAATAAGAAACCCACTTCAGGTAACTGAGAATTAATGAAAAAACATTTGAGATTCTTAATTATAGGTCGAGCAATTATGGGGATCATGTTTCTTAGTTTTTCAAACTTGGATATGAAGTCCCTCATTGGTTCATGAGGCTCTTTCTTCATCTGTGTGATCTGAGCCTGAAGGGCATGTGCATCTTCTACATGCTTGAATCTAGCTTCAAACTTAGATTTGAGGGTATTTCAATCAGTTACTAACTGAGTCTATAAATGGTAAAACCAATCTATAGCAGCACCTTATAATGTTTCTATAAATAGCCTAACTGCTACATCCTCAAATTCTACTCCAATTATGCCATAGGCTATGCTGAAGGCTGCAATGTGTTCATCAAGATGAACTTTCCCATAACCATAGAATTTGGGGAAATTCTTCCTTGAATTGTGTGGGAGTTCATGTAGAGGTGGAGTAAGATTGAGAGGGCCAAAAGAATTACCCCAGGGACCTTGAACTGCCATTATATGACTATGAAAAGGAGGAATGACAAATCTCAGAGGGGTAATTATTGGTAAGTCTTTATCAATAGTAGAAGTGGATACTTCACTTGGTAATAGAGACCTGACTTTAATAAGAGGAAAGCTCTTAGTTCGTTGGAGGTGAGATGGTGAAGGAAATAGATCAAAATTACTTTTTTGTGCCAACTCAAATACAGGGTCAACAATACCTTTAGCCCTTTGGATTTGTGTATACCTTGAATCTGCCAGATTGTGAAACAAAAATGGAAAAGAATTGACCTTACTTCAGTTTGAAGCTTGAGGCTTTAAACTATGTGTTCTTTCCCAGTTGGTTTGGAGGTGAATGGTAAGGTTATAATGATAATGGGTAAGAAGTGAAATGGAGTCACCAAAATCTATAATGGATAAGGGTAGGGACTGCTTTAATCTGAAACTTGAGGCTTCAGAATGCACATAACTTCCCCAACAGAGTCACCAAATCTGTTGGGTGAATATTTTGTCAATCAACGTACTGATAAACAAAATAGGTCTGATCATCCATAGTAGGAAGATTGGTCAGCCAAATGTGTTGGTTTACCACATCAAAAGGGGACTAATCTCTCCTCTCATCAAGGGGAGGTTCCCTATAGATATGATATATATATATATATATATATATATATATATATATATATAAACATAAAATAATACTCAAGGGTAAGATAAACCATCCATCTCTCTTTTTTTCAAAGATGATGTGTGCAAATCAAAGGATAAATATTAGGAGTAATGACAGAAAGCACTCCTCTTCTTTCAGAAGTACTATTTAGCAAACCACAAGAATCTTCCTAGTAGTAATTGTAGAATGTAACCAAGGGCGTAGTAACCAACAGACTGAGATGTAGCACAAAGTCTCCACCTCAACTACCCAAGAGTGAGATACGAAGGACAATGAGGGCACAAAGTCATCCTAAGGTCCTTTGCATAGAAACAAAAAGAAAACACACTAAAGGCAATTGTGGGGTCACAATGTCTCTCCATAGTTGGCTTTAGGACACCTTCCTGACTACTTTCACTAATTCTACTTATTTGATTAAAGGGATAGAAAATGTATTAAGGAAACAGACATAAGAACAGTTTCCCCAAAAACCAAGTTATTATAGCATAAAGTCTGAAAAGTCACTTGCTTTCTTATTCCAATAACAAAATATGATCAACAATCTGAGCTCAAAGTCTTAGTAATGCCTTTCAATTTGGGCAAAGTTTTGTTTTTGATAACAGAGAGAGATATCCTTCAATAATAAGAGAGTCTCCAATATATAGCCCTCCAAGAAAGACTTGGGGAGTAATAACGCATCATGTTGCATTAAATTTTATCAAGAAGATATGCTAGAATCAGGTGTATTTGCCCATTTTCTTGTCTCAATGTAGAGAAATGGGTCACACCATTAAATATTTGTGTTCTCCAATGTCCATCTGGTGGTCTGCTTCCAGAAACATATTTCATGCGTGGATATTTTTGATCTTATTCATCATTCCTCCTTTCTTGGCTATTGAATTGGGTCTTTGGTTCAATTTGATCCTCTGTTCTTTGGTTGCTTTCCACTGGGCTCGACAATTGACATGTAGCACGTTCCACTGCAAAACAGGTGAGAACATGTGGCATCATCAGTGGGACTCTAAGAGATGTTTATTGAAAGAAGCTTAGAAACTTGTAAGAAACTCAAGATGCAGACACAAACACTTGTCACATTCCACAGAGTTACAATGGGACTGTGGTAGCTTCACTTGTCTTTTAAGAATCCCACAGAGGATGACACTTGGCACACTTCACTTACTTCAGTAGCTTACTGGGGGCCTACCACAATCTTTACTTAAGAAAGAGACCAAAAGAAGAAACTGTGAATGTTGACACTTGGTAGCTTTTGCTAAGTTTTAGTTTGTATTTTGAAAGTCTTTGGGACTTATATCATTTTCTTATGAAAGATGACATGTGGTGATCTCCACTGTGTTTTGAAGATGACACATGGCACATTCCACTGCTTTGAAACTGTGTCTCAACAGATGACACGTGGCAGTTTGGCAGGTTTTCTATTTCAGGGAACTTTTCCTTTGAACAAAAAGTCCAAAGGAATTCTTTGGGACAATTTGTCCAAAGGAATTGTTTCTTTACAACTTTGCCATGGGAACTTTTCTGAAGGGACTCCCTTGCTCATTCAGGCTTTGCATTAACTTGTTTATTCCCCACCTATCCTCTGCAAGGGCTATTTGAGCTCTAAAGTGACCTTTTGGATTTTTGAAATAGTCCACTTTGGTTTTTGAGTGCCCTCTGAAAGGGTTGTTTGTCCTTTGGATTTTCCTTAGTCAATTTTATTTGGATCTCAGTAGGTGACACATGGTAGCATCCACTGTGAAATAGGTGTGGACACGTGGCAGTATTCACTTAACTTGCAGAGGCTTTGGATGCCTTTTGAGTGTCCTGTAGAAGATGACACATGGTGGCTTATACTAAGTTTTTAGAAACATTTTAGATACACTTGGGACTCATTTTAGATTCATGTGGATGTTGACACTTGGCATGTTCCACTTATCTTACAAAGGACACGTGGTAACTTTTGCAGCTCTTAGAAACAAAGTAAAATGGGGCTCAATAGACGACACTTGGAGCATCTGTTGGGTTATGTCATGCTTTTATTTTAGGATTTTATTTGCCTTAGTCACTTTTACCATAGAAATTCCCTCCACAAGGGCATTTGTATCTTTGACTTTTGGGGCACTCCTTTAAACTTGTCACTTGAACTGACCGATTGAACCAACTTTGGTTCAATGGTTCAATGGTTCATTACTTCATTTCTATTGACCACTTGAACCAAGCTCTTTAAAACAAGCCTTGTTTAACCAACCACCATTGAACCTATTAAACCTTTGAACCTGATTAGTTCAATGGTTCAAGTCTTCTTCTCTTTGACAAGTGTCTTGAAGCCGTTAAATCTGTAGCGATTAAACTTTGAACCTTGACAAAAGTGCTTAATTCTTGAAACCTGCTGACATCGTCAAACCTTTTAAACCCATTGAACCTTTGAACTAAAATAAGTTCAAGGTTCAATGGTTACATAGAAGCTTTCTGATAGATTCTTTTGGTTGAACCAAAGTGTTGAACTAGTCCTGAAAATGACTAAGTGTTGGAAACTTGTTCTTTTGATTGAACTTGCCTGTAGAAGCCTTTGAACCTATTGAGCCATTAGTCATTTGACTAAAAAATATTGAATAATTCCCAATTTTGAAAGCTTAGAACAATTTTTTGAAATGGGAAGAGATAGTTTAGTCTTGCAAGACCAAAATATCTTAAATGTTGTCCCAAAAATGAGTGACAGTTTTTGGGTACAACACAATGCATGATTAACAAGTGGCATGAACATGTTCTTCATGGTAGGCAATAAATGGAATATGTTTATTGATACCAAGGAGATAAATTACATGTAGAAATTTAAAATATTAAGATGTAATAGTGAGGATCTATGAGGCCAATGACAATAAAGATAGGTTGGGGAACTTTGATTGGCCCAAGCAATTTTTGATGGATAAAGTTGAACTAAAGGATTAGTTTTTGACCAAGGCAAATAAGGTATTGTAGGGTCATCCTACCACCATTAAAGATAGATAAAACACCATGAAAAATATATGGTGATGTAACCAAGGTGACCAAGGACATAAGGGACACCATTAAAACCAAATATGGACCTCTGGTTTGCCATTTTACATCATGCAAGGTTATTTTTGTGACTATATTCACCATTCTTAAAGATGATTTATGCATATAATGAATCCTTAGTTATTATAGAGATAAATTTGGTCTATTTGGACCTATTATAATCAAGAGAGGGGATATATAGTCTATAGGTCTGCATAAATATGACAACTATAAGAAAACCAATAGTTTGATATTGGTTTTCTATTTATAGTGGACCTATGAACATGGGGATGAGTTCAAACATGATTTAGCTTGAACAAGAGCTAGTATTTTAAAGGATGCCATGAAGGCATACATGTATACCCTAATAGTTTCATCTCTAGGACCAACTAAATGAAAGGGACTCTTCTCTCCATTTTTTCATGCCATGACAAACCAGAAAGGAGTAGTTATTAAGGAGATAAAATTCTAATAAAAGGATCTAATTATTATAACTACATTGATGTTATAACTTAGCTCATAACCACTTGGTCTCACTATTTCAACCTTCAAGGAGAATTAATGAGGGATTAATGCAACTGTTCAACCACTTGAAGTGACCTAGATCAATCAAGAAGCTAGAATAAGCATAATTGTAATAGTAGTTGTAACTACGGTTAAACTCATTTGATTCCCTTTTGGACTTCTCTTTTTTGACTTATCTCTCAAATTATATAAATAAATACCATTTTGGCCTTTATAAATAATTCCACTCCATGTATGGTATATCCATATTGGAATGATGTCATATTTTGCCTTTGAACATTAATGCAAATCTGATTTTGAGTTCTTGAATAATTGTCTAAGTGTGTAAGTGATGTATGGTGATGCAAAGTTATAATTATCTATTCTTTTTTCCCTTATAATTTCATGTTTGTGTAAGAGTTCATGGTATAACATGTCATATGAAGTATTTTCAAGTGTATTAGCCTATCTTTTAAGTGTAAAAAAATCTTTAGTGTTTACAACTAGCCTATAGTTCACTTACCTTGGATAGCTCTCATGCATCTCACCTCCATATTGAAATACTCATGTTAGAATCCATATAACTTGGAAGTTAGTTTGTGTGACTTATTTCTTAGTTCAAAAAGGTATGATGGTCATAGGGAGGACATCTTGGTGTATCACCCCCTTATATTATGTTCATTTCATGTAAATTTTAACTCTTTTCCCCATAAGTGACTAGTTAACTAGGTGTGAGCATTTCAAGATACATTCCAAGAGCTAGCCCCTAAATCTAGAGGGTCACTTACATATAGGTACACCCACATACCTAAAAGTGTTCCAATGTTTCCCAAATATGGAAGAGGTTTAAACACCCTATTATAGGGTACAAGACTTCATGACAATAGTTATGGTGTGCCTGATGGGATGAAGGTCCAAGAGAGTGAAAATATTGTTGGTGTGTCTTTCCTCTATAGGATTTTGGAAGCAAGCAACCTAGCACCAATGGTGACTCCAAATGATAATTTATGGTTATAAGTAGTCCATGTATCTTTAGTTGAAGTTTTAACCAATTTTACATCTCATTTGATATATGTGGTTGATATGAATAACTATGGTAAGTAATCTTACCATGGACCTCCTTATCATCCTTGCTATGAAACATAGTATATTTTCCAATAGTCCTATCAAAATGGATATAAATCCTATGATCCATGGCATCCATGTAATCCTCCATTCACACCCCCCCCCATATAGACACCATGTTACTGGATATCCCTATGAGGAAGGATAATGAGATACCTATCAATAAATGACTCCTTATCAGTCCCAATATAAATTGTATCTTTCATACCATTATGCCTATGAACCCAAAGAGTACACCTATGAGACTTATCATGAGGAATAAGATGTTTCTATGGATTCTATATCAAGGTATCAAAATACAAGAATTGAACTCATGTAGGCTATAATACAATAAAATGAAGTTGGTGTTGATCCTCATCATTACCCTCCTCTTTCACTTTTTCCATCTTATATCAAATATTTGTTGGTATCCATACCATAGTTAATGGATAATGAATAAAATATGAGAACATGGGATGATGAGTATGATGTTTTCCCTAATCATCTCATGTAATGGTTGATAGGTGCTACCCAGAATTATATGCAAAAGTTGGAGGAATTTGAAGAACTAGAAGGAACTCAATTAGAGATCAACAAACAAATATACATGGCAAAAAAGTGCCTTTAATGATCAATAGTTAGGTTAATTATGTGGGAGGATAAAGATCTCAAAAATGAACATGATGTTGTTAAATAAACTTAAGGAGACTATTGGCAAGATGCAACTTCTGCTTATGTAGGTTTTTTCTCTTCTAATCAACCAAAGAAATCACTTCCCTATGATCTTAATAGCAAATTACTTTTCCTAAATCCACTCATAACCCCTCTCCTACCCCTCACACTCCATATCAAATTCATAAACCTTCCACTACATCTCATATTTTAGCTCCTTCACATGAGAACATCTTGAGAGAAGCAAGTGAAGAGGAGCAAATCCAATCCAAGGCTGATTGAGAGGATGCCATGAGTGACTATGAGGAATAAATTACCATAGAGACTCCCCTTGGTGACCAAAAGCATAATATTTCCTTCTTAGATGAAAATAAATATATTGAAGAGCCTATTATAGTTATCCATGAGGAATGTGGCCAAGATTTGAAGAGAGAGACATTTAAGGAAGAGTCTATATCTTATCATGAAGTTGTGGATGACCATCTCAAGCATAAAGTGGAGTATACTATCAATGAAGAAGGTCAAGTCACTCCTCAAGAAGTTTTAGTCTTAAGAGAGTCTCATGAGACTAAGATAGGTGAAATGGTTCTTGAAGATGACACTCATGAGGTGGATGAAAATGATGTGTGGTAAAAGTTTTATTTTATATGTCATGAGTTTGATTAGCTCAGTAAGTTACTCCTCTTCCCAAGGAGTCTACATCTAATTTAGATAATTCCTCTAATAGGCATGTTGATGATTATCTCAATAAGCATGGATAAAGGTCTCATGATGTAAAACAATAATAACTATCACAAAATCCCAATGCCATATGAATTTTTTTTGACAAGATGGGTAAGTCTCTTATTTCTCCAAGATATTCTATGTCTAATGAAAAGGTTGCTAATGATACTAATTAGCATTTTGAAAAGTATTACATCAAGCATAATAATGAAAGTCATTCTATTGATCAGGAACATACTATCATAAAGTAATATGATGATGCTAGTGTCCAAGAGATTGAAGACATGGAAAGTGAGTGCAAGGCTTAAGCTATGGTACCTCAAGAATATTCAAGAGACCCACCTGATATTGATCCATATCCAAAGGTATTGGATCATGAAGAAGAAGAGATTGATGCTTCCAAACATTAGGTACAATCTATCATGGAGAAAAAGTTTTCCATGGAGAACAAAGATGATTAGTAGCTATAAATGAATATCTTTTAAGATCTTGAAGATCTTTCCCAAATTGAGGGTAAATTACTTGAGAAGGTGAATAGAGAGTTTCCCATGAAGGACAATGACCAAGATTAGGTGGACTATGAAAATATCCTAAATGAGATTAAAAAACTTGTAACTGAAGAGAAACCTAATCTTATTGAGGACACTATAAAAAACAAAAAGGAAAGCCTTGTTCAACCCCATTAGAAGTCATAGATGAGGATAAATTTGAGAAATTTGAAGCTATTGGGATGTAATAAGAGTTCATTTCCATAGATATTCTATTTGGAGTTGATTGTTTGTTTCTCATTAAGCATTATGCCAATGAGGTTATCAAACACCATGAAGAAGATGGAGGCATTAATGTCAAGGATCAAAAGGATACATATCTCATTTAAACCTTCATGTCATAAAGAAAGAGAGGTTTCAAACTTACCCTTTGATCTTGGAGGAAGTTTTCATCTCATGCTTAGTTAGTGTTTGAGTCAGGTTGTTTAGGTGTGTGTTTGCTTTCTTGTTATGTTGTGTTCAATAAGTGATTTTGAAGCACAAGCATGTTTTTTCTTAGTTTTTTGTCTTGTGTGTTGCTTCTTCTTTGCCTTTCCTTGTGTTTTGTGTATTTTTTTAAAGTAAATTTGTATGTCAAACATATTTTACATGTGAATCCATATCCCAATGGAAAATATTAGGCAACTGGTCATGGCATATCAAGCATACCACCCCTAAGAAATCACCAAGAATGTTGACCATTTTCTTATAGCTATAATCTTGTATAAGGGATTTTTATAGTGTCATAAGATATGTTATAGATCATTAGATGTCATTACATATGCCATTCTATCTTTGGTCATAGTTTAGCTTAGCCCTTGTGTGATTAGGTGTCTTAAAGGGCTATTTTAGAATCATTTATGCAAGTAGAAAGTCTTCAATGATCCAAATAGGTATTCATGGTGTTGATATAGTCAAGATAATGGAAAGGGTATACACAGGTCTCAAAAAGTTTATTAGTAGCTGTAAAAGTCTAGGACCAAGCTTTGTGAAGCTAGACCATCATCAGGACATCATGAGGAACCAAAATGGACTAGTTCACTTGGTCATTTTATAAAAATGATTAAAAAGTAATGTGTGACCATAAAAATATGTAATATAAATATGTTTAGTTCCAATGTCATTCTCTATAAGTTTCATATCTTGATGAGTCTTCTATCTCAAGATCTAAGCCTTCAAAGTTTAGTTTGTTGAGTCTAAGGAGTTAGGCCATCTTGCATGTCACATGGAAATGAGTAGACTAGATTGTTTGAGCATTTATTAAATTCAATCAAAAAGTCACACAAGATAAAATATTTTAGTTCCATGGATTTATTCATGGCATAAACATGATCTAAAAATTTGAACTTTCTAGCTAAATTTATGAGTGTTCAAAGTTAGACTTACAACAAAAGATGTTCATGCTAATGTCAAGTTTGAGCTCCATAAAGTAACCATTTGTTTTCAAAAAGTCCTTAAATTTTTTAAATTTTATTATGATATAATGGTTCACATGATCTCATATACTAACACTTGAGATCCAATAGTTTGCACAGAGGTCAAATAAGTGAAAAGGTCCCTAGGTTAAATCTATTTAAAAAGATGCGAGTTCAACAAGATCTGATGGTCTAGATCAAAAAAGAAGAGATATAAAAGCATGATATTTATTGATATGGATGTGGGTAAAATAAAAATTTTATGGTATATATTTCATCATATATCTTAATCTAATAGTGTGGGATGAGTCAAAAGGTAAAGGAGCTCAATAGGCTACCATGTAACACAAGTTCAAAAGTTGACATACTGACAATAAGATCCTAAGATCAACACATTATTGGCAAGTGGCACAAGAATTTTATTCATGGTAGGAAATAAATGGACCACATTTTTTTACCAAAGAGATCAACATCATGCAGAAGGTCAAAAGGTCAAGATCTGATAGCTAGGATCTATGAGGCAAATTAGAGTAAAGATAGGTTGGAGCATTTTGATTGGCCCAAGCAATTTTTGATGGAAAAAGTAGAACCAAATGAGTATTTTTTGACCAAGGAAAATAAGTTATTGTAGGTTCATCCTACTACCATTGAATCTCAATCAAACAGCATGAAAAAGACATGGTGATGTAGTCAAGGTGATCAAGGATAAAGGGATGCCATTAAAGCCAAATATAGACCTCTAGTTTAACATTTTTCATCATGCAAGGTTATTTTTGTGAATGTGTTTACCATTTTTTAAAGAGGATAAATGAATATTTTAAATACTTTATTCTTAAAGTGACAAATTGGGTTTATTTTTAACTATTATAATCAAGAGAGGGGTTATATAGTCTAGAGGTCTACATTAATGTGACAACTATTGGAAAACCAATAGTCTGAGATTGGTTTTCCATCTATAGTGGACCTATGAACATGGGGATGAGTTTTATAATGATACATATTAAACAAGAGCTATAATTTCAAATGATGCTATGAATTCAAACATGTAGACCCCAATGGGTTCATCTATAGGACTAGCTACATGAAAGGGACCCTTCTCTCCACTTTTACATACCATGATAAACCATAAAGGAGTAGTTAGCAACAAGAAAAAATTCTAATAGATAGATATGATTGTTATAACTACATTGATGCCAAAACTTAGCTCAAAACCATTATATCCTACCATTTCAACCATTATGGAACATCAATGAGGTAATAATGTAACTATGTAACCACTTGAAGTGACCTAGATCAATTAGGAAGCTAGAATGAGCATAATTACAAAAGCAATTTTAACTAAAGTTGAAATGAGTTTTAACTCATTTTATTCCATTTTAGACTTCTCTTTTCTTACTTCTCTCTCAAATTCTATAAGTATCTACCATTTTGGCCTTTGTAAAGAATTCCACTCCATGTATGTTAGAGCCATGCTAGAATGATGTCATATTTTACCTTTGAAAATTAATGTAAATTTGATTTTAAGTTATTCAATAATTATCTAAGTGTGTAAGTGGTGTATGGTGATGCAAAGTGATAATTATCTATCCTTTCTTCCCTTATCCTTTCATGTTTGTGCAATATTTCATGTTATAACAAGTCATATGAAGTATTGTCAAGTGTATGAGCCTATATTTTAAGTGTACAATGAGCCTTAGTTTCTGAAACTAGCCTACGGTTCACTTACCTTAGATAAAACTCATGCATCTCACCTCTATATGGAAATAATCAATGTTAGAATCCATAGGACTTAGAATTTAGTTTATGTAACTTATATGTCTTCCATATGACTCATAACTAAGCACACATAGTCCTTCATTAGGTTTAGTGGGTCCATGGTTCACTGTTAAGTATTCCATGTGATCTTTAAGACCTTTAAATTATCTAAAATCATCGTATGAGGTTTATACAACTTTTGATACCCTTCATATTCATCATCTTTTTGGAAATTTTATCCACATATAGACAAACCTATAGATGTTTGTGTTAGGCTTGACATTTCATTCATTCAAATTCATGATTGATCTCTTCCCTTGAATGATGGAGGTAAATTGAAGGAGGATATATATATTAGTGATAAACTTGGGAAAACCATGTTATATCGTCATTTTAAATCCCTTATTTCATCTCTCCA
The DNA here is from genome assembly GCA_037957365.1 of Torreya grandis. Lineage (NCBI taxonomy): Eukaryota > Viridiplantae > Streptophyta > Pinopsida > Cupressales > Taxaceae > Torreya > Torreya grandis. Next base: position 45,738 of record JARHVA010005939.1, on the reverse strand, counting down.
TGACTTCAAGAAGGTCTACCCTAGAGCATTACCTGCAACCATTTTTTGAAATGCATGATATTATTTCTTCCCATAAGTTCATGGATCATATAATGCTTGGATATTATTTTATTAATTTGATATTAATAATTATGGGTTGATATAGTATTTTTGGATACCAATGAAGGCAAGAAAACACTTAAACGAGTCTAAAACCTACTTACAATCTTGACAACAACATGCTATCAAAGTAGAGGAACCAATTTATTTCTAAATGATATTTGTTCAATTGATTCACTTGATGAATATAGTTTCATGGAGGTATATTATTAACCTTTAAATCTCCCAAATATGAACATTTTATTCCATCAATATCTGAGGTGGAGAAATAGAGGTTAACCTAAGCATCACCTGGATGAATAAAGCATTGTGATCCCCTTACAATCTTAGAAATTGTTCATAGAGTTAATGGGATCAACCAAGATAATAATTACACAAAGTGGAAGGTCATAGGTACCCCCTACTATGCCTAAGATATGAGATTCTAATCTTTTCTCTCCTACCTGTACCAATTAAAAACTGAAGTGCCTTCTTGAGATACCAAGGAGAGTGATAGGAAGAATGAATAGGTTTTTACTCTATTTGAATCTTAAACTTAATAAAATGCATGGATTTGAACCTGTATGGAATGGAAGAATATATAGGAGTGTTTAGAAGTTATATATATTCTCAACTCGTATGAACTTGAAAACCTCTCCTTTTTACTTAAGAACTATCATGTTCTGCTGAGAAACTGATTGAATTGAATTGACAAGTGTTCTTGAAAATCTCTCATGCTTGTATAAATGGGTGGTAATGTTTCAACCACATGCATCTACTTCAAACCTATAATATATTACTATATTCCCTCTAAAATTTTATAAAATGGTTAAGAGATATTTTTAAAATGATTTGCAACATTAGAAAAGAAATTTGACTTTATTTGGGACACTTATACAAATCATGGGACATATATAATGACATGACATTAGATATATGACATGATAAAACCTTAAAAACCTTGACACTCCTTGGAACTCTTTGACTAGGACATATCTTAACCAAAAAAGCATTATGTTAGAAGGAGGACATTTACATTAAACTTGTCAAACATATCTTAATATATGCTAAACATGATTTATGAAGGATTTTAAAGTTTGAGAACTAAATTGAAGGCTTGATAAGATAATTTTTTTGTTGAATTGGTCTATGCTAGCCAAAATTTGTCTAACACAACTATTGAATTAATCAAAACATCACAAACCACCATTTTTAACTACTCTCTCATGGAAGAAATATTATTTATCACTTTAAATAGCATCATAATTGAATCCACATACACATGGGCATCTAAATGATAGCCCATAACATCAAAAATTTCATCAAGGAAAATTATTACCTTTACACCATCTATTCTATATATTTATTTAGCAAGGAATATTTCCATAGCAGCTATAAATTCAGCTTCTTCTCCACATGCTTTGGTTGTCATACACATTAGTAACTCCTTCCACTCGGTGAGCTCAATAAACCCACTCCTAAAATCTATAACATTAAGTTCCTATACACATATCATAGATGATATCAAACTCAGCTACATCTTTCCATCTATCATCCCACTACAATCCTATTCCATGTCATGTTTTGGATTCTTAAAGCCTTCACCATCATTGACTTATTATTAGGAAAACTCTCCTTATACATACTATTATAAATCAACATTCATATACACATCCTCTTGATGAAAATAATTTTCCCATGCTCTAACACACTCCCTTATCTCCATATCAACTTGAATACACTCACCCATGGTTATAATATCATCATCAACCCTATATCTAATCACCTTTACCATATAAATCACTTGATCATCTTGTTCACTTTGCTTCTCATACATATGAACTTGTTGGACTTAACTACACATAGTCCCCTTATTCACCACTTTATCTATAGTTGGACCTATATAATGCATAAAAATATTATAGAAAATAATATTTCCCTCATTAAACTCAAAAACCTCTCCATCATGGTCCAAATTCATGTTTTCCAACTCTTCTCCAATGCTATCATGATTCTCTTACTTTTCACTCTCATAATGGGCTCTAAAAACCTCCATCTTAGCCGCCTCTAAGGCCATATTATCCTTATACATAGTTATATTTTCATCTTTATCTTATGGATGAACTTCTTGTTGGTAGTTTGGCCTCATGGAGCTAATTTGATCAAAGGAACTTCCCTTTTGATCTTGAAGGAGAAAGGAGGTGTGTTCTAATTAGTTTTTATAGTATTTGCTATCTTATTTCAATAAGTGGTCAACACAAGTTTACTTAGTTATTTATTTTGTTCTAGTATCTTATCTTGATTACTTTTTTAGGTGTTAGGTGTGTTTATTTTGTTGTTTTTATTGTGTCTTGTGAGTTATTTTAGTCTTAAGAGGTGTCATAAAGTGCTAGGTGTCTTTGGTAGTCCAAGAGGATAGTCATCCAAGACATGATGTCATGTTTGAAGTCCACCATTATCATCAAGAGTTAGTGGGTTATCTTGACCAAAAAGCTAGTCAATACCTATGAATCACAAAAAATGTTGGTAATTTGGCCTCTTAGACCAAATTTTAACCCATACCACAAAAAAGCCTTCATAAAAAATCCTCTAAGTTTATCTTTGGTGTCTATAAACTTGTCATGGTCTTATAAATGTCACTTAGAAGTCTTTTATCCCTAAAAAGAGTGTCATATATGTGTTGTAACTTTCCTAGATGGATAATCATATATCATAGCTATTTTAAGGTCTATTGGTGATGTATTAGGTGGCCATAGTGATCATTATGTGACTTAAAAAGTTTTCATGACCTTTTTCAAGCCTTTAAAATGGTTTAAACCTATTTTACAAGATTAAGTATATTTTTACAAAGTTAGGGTAGTTTATAAAGTTTAAGTTTTCTAATTCTTATGGTTTTAGGCCTATCTAAACCATTTCAATAGGGGAGATATTTGAAAATGGGGTGTAAGGGTGTATAAACCTTGTTTTAAGTCATGGCATAAGGTATAATTACGTGTTAAGGTGATTATTCATGATATACTTATCCAAGACTAATCCAACCTTAATTCACCCTTAAAAAATCATCAAATGACCCTCAAATGCCTCATATGAGTCTATATTGCACTTTAGAACTTTGGGAAAGGTAAAGTTTTAGGTGTTTCAATGTTATAAAGGTCTCAATAAAGGCCTAATTTACATCCCATAGTCATGACATGATGGTTTGTTTTATAAAAGCCTCCCTTTTGAAGTGTTTTCCATATTTTACTCACTAGATGGGTCCAACATGTAGGAAATTATGCCTCTTCAACTTTCCCAAATTTTAACACCAGGTTTGAAATATTATTTGGCTTATGTTTTCCCTCCCTCTTCCCTCCAATGTCATTTAAAATATTAAAACATGGATAAAATGTAGGAAAATAAGGTATTTGTAGGTGCTTTGTAGTTTGTATGAATCTGTATCGTCAAGTTCATACAAAAGGGGTTAGATATTACATTTGGGTTCATGTTAGATGTCTTAAAAGAGTTTAAAGTCTAAAATATGTAATAATAGGGAAAAACGAATCCTCTCTCTCTCTCTCTCCACTAAGCTCCTTGGTAGTCTAATAAATATTTTATATTTTCACTCATTCCGTACAAGAGAGAGAAGATCAATATTTGAGATTTTTTTGTTCATTCATTGCCTATGCTCTATGAAAAATCGCTAACAATCTAGGAACTCCAGTGATCTTATTCATCTTTGCAAGGGGTTTAAATGGCATTGATTTTGGTTCATATTTGAAGTATTTTTTAGAATCAATGTATGATGTGTGTTTTATATATTTTTAACTTCTATCTGCATCACTCTCTACTCCTAGTTCACACGTGTGAGGGTGTGGGAAGAATAAAACACTCAGGTTGTCAAAATTGTATAAAATTGGCAGTGTTGCTCTTAGTTGTAAATTATTTAGTGAATAAAAATGAAGTTTAATGATGTTTTAAAATAATAATGGATTCCTTAAAACCTTTTATTCTTTATTTTCCTCTCAAACTTATCTAGAACACTAGATGATCAAATATATCCTTCAAATCTTACTTCAATGTGACTATCATGTGCATAAAGTTTCATCCCTTGAAAGTGTGAGCAAGGGGTTTAAGGAAACATCAAGGTAAGTTTTAATGTGTACTATCCTCATATAATTATTCCTAATTTATGGTGTTGTCATCATGTCCCTTACTACCCTCTACTCAAGCCTATTCTCATATCTAAGCCCTTGAGAGACTATCCTCTATTTAGGCACCTACAAGCCTTGTGTAAGCAAAGGATATGAATTTGGTTGTTAGGATGGATTATAAAATGTTGAGATACCTCATTAAGGATTAATATAGGCCTAAAAAAATATTATAAATTAAAATATCATGGTCTAAATATATACCAGTACACCAATACTTTCTCAAAGGAGCACATATAGTCTAGGCCTAAAATTGTAACCTACAGGACTGAATGTAGGCAAGGAAAAAAATGAAAAAGGAAACCTATTTTGAGGCTAAATAACATAATAATTATTTTATTTTCATGATTATGTAACTCATGAGAATAATAGAGTGTCCAAATCCATTCCTCAAATTGATCACACACATAGTCAAAGACCTAGAAATAACACCTACAGGATAGATCCAAAAGGCAGGGTTGTGACTACAAAGGTGAAAGATATAATGGTTTAAGTTAGTGATTAAAATATTTTATACATGTAAAAGTTCTTGCATATCATGATTTTCATAAATAAAAAGGGAGTCTCTATGTGCCAAACATGTTAAATAGACCTCTCTTGCTAACTACAATCAAGGCCAAATGGAGAGGAGTTGAAGTAAAAAACCATACATGGTGATCAAGTTAAGAAAGGTAAGAAGGTATCATATTTTTTTCAAGATATCTTGATCCTTTGATATATACAAAAGGGGCATTGACAGATTAGTAGGCCTAATTAAGCATAAACAAGACACTTATAATCAATGTTAAAAGAAGGTTGAGTTATGAAACCCTAAAAAAAGGAATGTCTAAGGCCTAATTACATATAAGGGGAAAGTAAAGGAGATTAAATATGGGTTTCATGGTGATAAGTATCTCAAATTTGTAAAGGAAAGACTGAACACTTGTACTGAAAACATAGTCAAGGTCCAAGACTGCCACCTATAGGTAGTCATAAGAAAATAAGGTGGCTCAATTAGAAGTGTGCTCCAATGGGAGGTTTCAAAGTGTTTATACCATTGGAAGAACTCCCTTGTATTATGGTTTAATATAATTAATTATTAAAGGTGATAAAAAAGAATTTTTTGCACCTATGGATCAGGCAGACCTAATCACCACACAACTAAAATACAAGATTGATATATACACATAGAGTCATCATTAAGACAATGAAAGTGTAAGAATAAATATGAAATGGGTGTCTCTCACTATATCCAAAAGTTATTTTAGAGTTTAAAAACTAATATGTCTTGTTACTTTGAGGAAAGGAAACTAACAACCTAACCAAACCTATTATGCCTAAATAGGCCTAAATATGACTATGCCTAAGCTAGATACCTTTTACTTGTTCAGGGATTGGTTGAGGTGTGGAAAATTATAAAAGGGGAAGTAGGATAAAAAAATGTTATATAAGGGTGATAAACTTAGTTTAAGGCATAAAAGGCACCAAAACTAGTCTTAGGGTTATTCAAGCATAATGATATATAAACCCTACACCCATTTAAAAGAGAGTGCATAGGACTGAGTTGATGAAAGACATCACAAAAATTATGTTTTTAGTACCTAAGGGTATTTTTAATTGTTTTAAAAAAATACATCACTATTTTTGGAAGGTATAATAAGGTACTCAATCCCCAAACACTCAATTTTAATAGTGAATAGTGACCTATAAGTAGTCATATGAGAAAATGAAGGCAAAGTAGAGTTTTGGTAACTAGAGATAGTTACAGAAGAATGAGAACTAAGTGAATAAGGTGTTAGGGTTATGATTGAATCCATAAACCACTTACAAGTCACTTAGACCCCTAACTCTCATTTGAGGCCTATTATACCTGAAAGCCATTCTTTATGGTCTAGAAACCCCATACCACATTGAGGCATTATCAAACCTTATCCAAGTAGAAAAAGGGCCTTGAAAAGGTATACAAGGATTTTATGGGTCCTATGAGGGATGCTTAAGGCATATGAATGAAAATGAATGGTCAAGATTGATCCTATAACCACCCTGACCTATAATAGTCCAAACAATGAACTCAAGTTGTCTATTCAAGTGCTCATATATTTCATGGTAGAGGGACTCAAGGAAAATTCTAATAAAGGAAATTGGGAACATATATGGACTCAAGATATAGAAAATAGTGAGTTTGATTTAGGGGTCCACCTTAATGAATGAATGTTATGATTTAAGACATGTCGAAAAGGCCTATAAAGAGCTCTAAGTTCACCAAATTACATTCTTATCTCCACACACAAGGTTCATGGGACCCAAATATTTTTATGGCTTTTAGGGGGATATATATAATAAACATCGATGACCATAATTTTGGGATTGGAATTTTGATCTTTATGAACCATCATTAAGATGGTAGACCTCCAAAACTCTACTTAAACCCTAATATAGACTTGACTTGGGAAAATTTGAGATTTTGGAAATCAAACACTCCTAATTGACCTGGTCAACACTAGAATCATAAATCAAACTTAGAGGAAACCATTCTTATGGTACTAGGTTATATGGACTAATATATGAACCTATAAAAAATGGTATTTTTTCAAGGTTTTATGATGTTTACCAGGTGAATAATTGTTTGGAAGGTTTCTAATCATTATAGGGTGTGGTTTATGACTTGTTATACATTTTAGAATCATAAATTTCTCATACTTCTTATTTGAATCACTTTTGTGATTCCCCTCCAAATAAGTAGTCTAGGAAGGCTAATGCAAGCTGACCTATTCAGCTAGTTTGGCAAGGTTATAGGTGTATACTACTTAGAAGGTCATATAACATGATGTATGATTTTTATTCATACCAATAACACACCTATCCACCTACTCTAAGGGTTCTTTTTTAGGTTTCATGGCCATTCAAACACAAATAGTCAAGCAACTAAGCCTATTAGGCCTAATACACCTACTTAGCCAATCAGGAGAATTGTATAATAACATATATTGTATGCTACGAGATCAACATAGGATAACATCACATCTTATAACTACCATCATGAATACCTATATATGTACTTCATAGTCATAATGGAGGAGGAGGTAGTTTCAAGACTAGTCAAAAAGCATAGAGGGTGATAGGCTACTCAACACCTCTTGGAGGCATAATTACAACTATTTAACACTTTTTAATTTCCATATAATGATCAATTAACCAAATAAGGGAATAACCATACTTTGAAAGAGGTCAAAAAAGTCAACTGTAGCCTCCACCATTCCACCTCAATGCCTAAGGGGCTAATTAAAGAACATCAATGCATGGAGGGAGCATGAAAGACTATTTTAACTATTTATAAATGCATTATGAGTATGATATGGTCATATATGACCTCTATCTACAAATCCATGTCATTATCCTTCTCTTTCCCTTCTCATTACTCTATTTATTTAGGCCTTAAGGCATTGATTTGTATCCCTCACCTGGGTATGAGGAGACTCTACCTATATTGGCATCTTGTAAACCTCTTAAGCCAATGAAAATTATTGTTTCAAACTCTTTGATACTAGTTTAGTGTTTTATATTGGTTTGATTTTCACATGTGGTAGGTTTTCTCCCTTAGCAGGTCCTAATCTCACCTAGTTGCTAGTATATGGTCTTATGTAGGTCACATAATGTGTTTGAGTGATGAATGGATAAAATTAGAGTGGAATTTTTAATGGAAAATTACTTTATCAATGCCTTCAATCATTACCCTCATGTTTTTACTACTTATTATAACCTCTATGTGAAAAATGTTTACATATTAGTCCCTAGAGTTGGAAGATTGAGTCACTTGTCTTGCTTTCTAGTGTTGGTTGAGGTTAATTTGAGTGGATAATAGATCATTTTGGTACATCACCACCCCTATAAAATGTTATTTTTATGTTATCTCTATCCATTTTCACCCCAAAATTAGTAGGTCATGGTGAACTAAAAATGTTCCCTTGACTAGTTTTCAATTCGATGTTAAACTATCTTGGACCTATTCTTGACCTTTAGTTAGCTATTCACCAAGTTAACTCACCCTTTAAAACACTTTTATTTACTTTGAAACTCATTAACACACCTATGATATGTTTTTTAAACATTTTAAAACATTAAATTAGGACCCATTTTAACCCTTTTAAACTTAGGAATATGACCGTCGATGATTAGCCTAACTATTGATGGTTAGCCTGAATGTCGATAGTCAAGCCTCCAGATTTATAACACAAGAACTACCAACTATAGGAAAGACACGCATGAGAAAAATGGAAAATTTGCCATGAAAATATTATATCTTACCATCTCTTTATATTATCATCTTTATCCCAGAACAACTTATCAACTTCCTTCCTCCTCACTTAGAAACTTTATGTTATAAATTAAGGGCTCTTGGAAGTGAAAAGGATCCAAAAATTGCATCTACGCTCTCTTTTTTTCTTTGTGTAAGCTTCTAAGATCTTAAAACTCTATCTGCATGACTTTTGAAGGCTGGAGTACTATTATTCTACCCAATTTCATTCATCTTGTCATTGGCTTCCACTTTGCATCATTCATTTTTCTCTTATTTTTAGCATTTCCTTTTTCCACTAAATCTTTCTATCTTGATCAGATCACCTGCACATTATCCCTTACTTACAAAACCCATATTTAACCTTTTTTCCACTTACCACTCTACCCCATCTCCATTTTAATTCCTTACAACTTTCCACAGTCAACCATCACCGATTACATCAACCGTCACTAGTCATGACAACCGTCACCTATCAACCTGCCCACCAATGGTCACTATCAAGGAAAATAATAGATTGTTATTTCCTCCCCTTTCACACCCAATCATACCCTATCTCTATTTATAAAATATCTATATACCCTTTTCACATCCTTTATACCTAACTATGATCCATTTGTGCATGGTATTGACCCACCATGTTATACTTTTTTTGAACATGTATGCTATTTATTTCTTGCATAAGGATTTATGTTCTTATCAATTTATCATATTTCATTTCTATTGTCAGAACTTTTTTATCATTAGAGGAGTGGATTGATATTCATCCAAGGGAGCTCTTACTTTTTGGATCTAGCATGTTGTTAGGCAATCAACCCTTCATACTTGTCTAACAAACAAGTTGGTTTAGTGCAGTCATATTGCAGGTAGTCCTTCCTCACCAAAAGGAGCTCCCAATTTGTTTGGTCATCAATGAGTGAAATGTTTAACCAAGTACACACCCTTCATATATTATTTCTCTTCTTTTTCAAAAAGTTAGAAATAAAGTTAGAGTTATAAATATTAGGAAACATTCTAGCACACCCAGTGGGACCCCTTCTGGGTTCATAGTTCTTTTTAGGCATATAGTTGCATTATTGAGAATTCATGTTATTGCATTTATTTTATTTATAAATACAAAAGATATAATTTTTTTTCTATTCTAAGAATAATAAATAAATAAATAAATGTTTTCATCTTAGGGATAAGTTGCATTTTCATCTTGCATTAAGTACATTATAGATGTTCCTTATTTTCATGAAAAGGCATAAAAAAAAACTATTAAAATTGAGTGCATTCATTGTATTTCCTTATTAATGTTTGACTCACATAGATTAAATAAAATCATTATGAATTAATCATACCACACTTATGTTACACTACCAAACCACTTGCATAAAATAAACCTCAAAACTTACTTGAGACAAAGCCCATTAGGATTTCATCACGTTTTGGATCACCTTAGCCTACCTAATGATGACACTTATATTTCATCACCAAGGTGAAGAGCAAATCCATTATTTAGTGGAGTATAAACTATAGACAAATGGTATTTATTGGATAAGTGACCCAACTTGGCTTCAAGTTTATGAAGTGTAGGGAGCAAGCCCCTAATACCAGGCCATGTACCCAATCTAGTGTAGATTTTTTGAGAACCAAAATTTAACCCAAAACCATCCTTAGATGGCTCTTATAGTGCTTTAACTGCAAGCCAATTTCCCCTTTCATATTCTTTAATGCATAAGCCAAAAGTGATTTAAAATGAATCCTAAGATTAATTACACTTTTAGTGTGTGCTTTGCTTACTTTGGGATTTTCTTTGTGTGCTTATTATTTGAGGTGAGAGGTTCATTATCCATTTATAATTTCTCACATGGTCTTAAATAGATAGAAAGTGAGAAATAAAAATAACTAAACGCCATCTTCTTCTTCATCTTCATCCATGAATTACACCTTGAATGTTGATAAATCACCCCATGCTTCACTACACCATTCTCCCCCAACTACCATGCCTCCAATGGTTCCTGAGGGAAATCTAGATTTTAATACCTTTTTGGATAATAATCTAGTGGATTTGCAACACTATCTTAATAACTTAGTCTACCATACTTCAACAACTTTTGTTCCTCCTACAGATCCACCCTATGGTATGCCACACCACCTCATGGTTCATGTTACATCAACCTAACCTTCTATTATCCAATCTTATTCTTCTACCATTGGTTCATCTACCACCACCAGCTAGACACTTGTAACCCCAACCAATACTTATAAAATTGGCTCAAATTTACCCCTTGTCATTTATTACCCTTTTACTAGCATGGTGTCTTCCACACCCATTGATACCATTCCCTCCAGCTTAACCAATATACCAACCTCAACCGTCTTTTAGAGTTTGGTGCTATCCATACCAAAAACACTCCCCCCTATTATCACTAGGGTAACTACCCATCAATAAACATAGGTACTTTAGAATTACCAACACAAACATTTCCCCCATTAACCAACCCAAATGCACCCTTGAACTAATTATTATTAGTTCCCCTACAAGTACCCATATCACCCTATCAATATATTCCCAACCCATAGGGATATATTGCACCTTGCACTTAGCCCATAATGCCTATCAGTATTGTTAGGGCACTATCTCAACCTCAAGTTACCACATACCAATATATGCCCAATTTTATACCTCCTACCACATACCAATTCATAGCTACAACTCAACCTCAATAAAACTTACCATCAAATTATGTAACTTCCCAACCCCAACCTGACCTGATAAAGATGCTCATGTACATGATGACCCAACTCAAGTCATTTATCTTTGGGTCCCATAACCTTTTATCTTATGACCAAATTTTTAATGAACTTATCAACCCATCTATCCTAATTCATGCCTATCCTCCTCAATGGTAGCTCCCCAAATTCTTTAGGTTTTAGGGTAAGGAGGATCCTCAACAATATTTGAGGGTGTTTCACCAATCTTATTACTTGATCACATATGATGTTGCCCTCATTTTTTGAACCTTCCCCATGTCTTTATCAAGACTCACCTTGGATTGGTACAGTTCCATTCCTAGGCACTCTATATTTTCATTCTCCCAACTTGCCCAAATATTCTTAGAATAGTTTTTAGTGAATATATCCAAGAAGGTCTTCATAACTAACCTCTATTCTATCAGATAATTTGATGATGAGTCAATCACTGACTTCATCGCATGATGGAAAGGTCTCATCAATCAACTATCCTTATAACTACCCCAAGAAGAAATCATTGAGGTTTTATCTAGGGGATGTGCAAAACATGTTACTCTCACCCTTCAGGTGCAAACATTTATAACCTTTGATGAATTGTTCACAATGGCACAAAAACATGAAAATTGGCCATAGATGATGGTAAACTAAAATTACAAAATAAGAATTCCACTTTCAAACCCAATGATCCCTATGCCACCAAAACATAAAAACCAACCAATACCAAAGCCAAAACATCTATCAATATGTTTGTCTTAAAAATTACACTGCCTCTGACTGTCAACCCATCATGTTAAACCACTCCTTCCAACCCTTCTTACCCACCAAATTGAAATCAAAATCATGTTTCCCCTAAAAACTTCCTATATGTGAATTCTATGCCTTTGTACTAGAAAAACTACTCAAAGATAACCTTATTCAACTTCCACCAGTCAAGCCACCTCAACAATTTTACCCCTCTCACCCCATGCCTAGGTGGTACAATAAAAATGACCATTGTGATTTTCATTGGGTTATTGGACATGACATAAATTAGTGTAACACTTTTAAAATCCTTGTCCAAAACTTGATTAACAATGGAGAATTGTCATTTAACAACCCTAATGCACCTCCTAATCAATTCCTTGATATTTTTTTCAAACCTTTTTCTAACCATGCTCCACCTACCCAAACCCATGACAACCAATTTAAACCATCATCATCCCATGAGGCACACACAATCAACATCATCATAAATGAGCCCATGGTGGATGAGCCCCACATTTCTATTGCTCCTTCACCAACATCACCTATGGATGAAGAAATTTCACCTCTTATCCCTTCAGTGACCCAAATAGAAGAATCTATAGCCCCCATGTCTTCACTTGATCAAACCATACCCAATGCCACTTCTCCTTTCATGAAAGCAACGATTGATTTAACCACATCTTCTTCTACCCCACCAAATTGAATGGTATAACCCTCTTCTTTTCATTTTTATACCCTAGCAAAGAAATAAATAAGGACCATACCTACACCCCCAACCAAAGAACCATCTACTCCTCTAATCACCCCACAAGAAACCATTACCTCATCTACCCAACTAGATATTTCAGAACCTTCTAGCTCAAATAAAGATGAAAGAATCTAACCTTCTTCCTTACCTAAGGGCTTAACATTTGAAATTACTAATCAAAGAACCAAACCCATTTACAATCCCTTTTATCAGTTAGTGTAAAGTCTAGAATTTGACTCACAACCTAACCTAGTTAGAGCTACCTTTTGGCACCATCTGGGGCTCTCATATCAAAATAGAGTTGAACCCTTACCTTATTGGTATCCACCCTCAAACCTATTATCACCCCATCATCAAACATTCCTTTCTCCCAAAATATGAGAGAACCATATCACCCACCTCCACCTAAATCATCTCATAATTTTCTCGCTAAACTAGTCAAGACTCTAGGTATCCTTCCCACACCTAACATCACCCATCCACCCATCAAATTAAACCTAACCCCATCTAGTTCACCTAACAAACTACCAACCAAGATAGACCAAAGGGTGTAACTAGCTAAACCTCATCCTTGAGCTTAACCTATGCCACCTCCTTCTAACTTGCCATCTATTTTGGGACCTCACCCTTCTACCATCCTAGTCACCTATTCCACTTCAATTAAACCAACACCCTTTTTTATGCCTACCTTTCCATCACCCAAGCCATCAAATTTTTCATCATTCTTAGCTAGTTTATACCATTCCACTTTCCCACCTATTATTAACCCTTCATCCTCTACTTCAAAACCACCCATTGGTAACCAAATCACATCTAAGCTGACCCAATCGAAACATTCTACTAAATTTTCTCAACCACATACCCTTTTTAAGGTCAAGACCATGCCTAAGAAGGTTCATATTTCCTTGATGAGCATCTAAACACCCCCAACACCTCTAAATGAATCCTACTCAGTTATTTTATAGAGTTGGTTTCAAACATCCACCATTAAACTTCCACCTATTTATCCATTCACCCCTACTAATACCAAACCCTCTTGGTTTGATGATACTCAGATCTATGTGTACCATAGGATGCTAGTAGATGACATGGAGAACTATAAATCTCTCCAAGATCTTATTCACTACTTATATGATGATGATGATCTATTATTAGATGAACCACTTTCACCTTCCTTACCAACCCAACTTCCAACCCAACTAATTCAACCACTATCCAAACCTACATCTACATCCCTACTTTCACTAAAAATAGAGGGGGAGGAACCAAAGAAATCACCTAGTCCAACTAAGCCCATTGTCCATACCATCCACATGATTACCTAATCTTAGGATCAATAAAAAGGTAATATAAGAGCCAATTCATCTATCCCATGGACATATCCTTTAGACTCCCAACCTTCTAACCAATCCATAAAACCAATGCCTTCACCTACACCATCAACAAGGCCCAAGGTGTCCATACTTGGTGCCCCACCATCTAACCCTTCTGAATCCATTCAACAAACCATGTTGAAGCAACTCCACTAGATGTTAGTCAAGATGAGTCTTTATGATTTAATTAACATGTCACCTCATTACCATTAGGTGCTGATAGAGGCTCTACAGTCCATAGAGGTTTAACTAGATGACCTTCAACCTCTTATATCCTTTATTGGATCCCTCAGACATTTCATCATCATCACCTTTTAGGATTTTGAGATACCTCTGGCCCATTCCAAGGAATCTAACCCCCCTCTCTTTGTCACTGCATACATTAATCATACCCACATTAAAAGGGCAATGATCAATGGTGGCACCAACATCAACATAATCTCCTCCCATGATTTTGATCAGTTGCATTTACCAAAGAACATCATGGCTAAAAACACAATAGTTCTTTGCTCTTTTAATGACATAATGGCTACTACCTTGGTGACCATTATCCTTCAAATATTATTGAGGTCTCATACTATTCTTGAGATTTTTTATGTTATAGAGGGTGAGTTCCAGTAGAACATTCTACTTGGATGCCCTTGGATCCATGTTATGAGTTGTATCATCTCTACTTTACACCATTGTGTCAAATTCAAACATGAAAGACATGTTATAACCATCAAGGTTGATCTTAGTCCTTTTACATCTTGTAACATGACCTATAGGCCCAATGATGTCCTTCTTCCACATTCATCTCCCACAAAGTCAACCAACCCCATTAACATAAATACACCACCAACCATGACCCCTAGTGCTTCTACCATCAACAATGATGATGCCTCAATTAGTGCATCCATCTCTTCTTCCTAGATTCCCATTAAGGAATCTTTGGCACAAACTTTCCAATGTCTCTCCCTTAGGGAATATCAAATTTTAGATTTATATGTTTTTCCCACTCTACATGAATATAGGAACCTTCAAAATGACCCTTCTTATGACCCCAACATAAGAACCATCATCCCCTTTGGACTTCCCAACAATTGAATAATTTTTTTCTATGGGTGACTTGATTTATCACTCCTCACTCCTATCACCACACCATATATTCAACCTTTCACTATTAATTTCTCCTATATAAGCAATCTAACCTTTGCCAAAACCTATCTTCATCACTATGCTTAGAAAGGATTTGGTATGGGCCTTTATGAATAAGGACCTCATGAATTACCCATTATCAAAACTCAAAAACCTTGTGATTTCTTTGGGCTCAAGTTCAAACCACCAAAAGAGACCACCTCACCAGAACCTATTACTATCCCCACGAAAGAGATTCCATCCTCACCTAGTTCATCTTCCTAATCTAAAGACTCTGACATCATCCCATCCAATTTTTTTAATCAATACTATTAGTTTAGGCCCACTAACCTATCAACAAGGTGGCCAAACTAAAACCTTTCCTCTCATCCATCTTGAGATGATTGAATGCAATTCACCCACCATTCATACCATTAGCATCAAGATGATGATTCCATCCTTACCTATCTTGGTACAAGAGATTCTTCTATTCATAACTCTCTCCATCTTGAAAATAAAACCATGCTCAATGAATCAACTATCGACATTAACTTGGGGACCTAAGAGGATCCTCATATCATTAAACTTGGCTAATCTTTAAGCTCATATGAGCAATGAGATTATCTTTCTTGTCTTCAATACCATAGCATTGTATTAATGTGGTCTTATTAGGATATGCCCTAGATTGACCCTTATATCACTCTCCATAACATTATTACCCATCCTGAAGTTAAGCTGGTATGGTAAAAACTTTTCAAAATACACCCTTGCATAGCTCTTCTCATCAAAGAAGAAATTCAATGTCTTATGTATATCATCTTCATTCAACCCATTGACTATCCATAATGAGTCTCTAATATTTTCCCATTACCAATCCCAATAGGGGACTCCACCTTTATGTAGATTTTTGTGACCTTAACCTTGCATGCCCCAAAGACAACTTTCATATACCCAACATCGGCCAACTACTTGATCTTACTATGGGCCATGAGATGTTATCTCTCATAGATGAATTTTTAGGATATAATTAGATCCTGATCACTCCCTGAGATTAACATAAAACTACCTTAATTAATCCTTGGAGAACCTTCTACTATCATGCCATGATTTTTGGTTTAAAAAATGTCAGAATGACTTATCAAAGAGCCATGACCTATATCTTACATGATCTTATCCATAAGATTGTATAAGATTATGTGGATGATCTCCTTAGGAAATCCAAACACTATAAGGATCATCTAGTTATTCTTACTATCATATTCTATCAACTAATCCAATTCCATATTTGGCTCAATCCTAAGAAATGCATTTTTGGAGTTCTTTCTAGGAATCTCCTTGGCTTTATCATCTCCCTCTATGGAATTTAAATTGATCATGCTAAGGTCAAGGCCATATTGGAAATGCCTCCTATAAAAAATCTTAAACAACTTCATAGTTTACAGGGAAAAATGCAATCTATACATCGCTTCATCTCCTAGCTATCAGATAGATGCTAACCCTTTCACCATCTCTTAAAGAAAAACACCTCTTTTAGATGGACCAAATATTTTCAACAAGCCTTTGATTCACTCAAGGAATACATGCTTTATTTTCTATTTTTTATCCCACCTATAGATGACCAATGTTTCTACCTTTACATATCTATGACTAATCACTCTTTAGGTGAAATGCTGGCTCATCGAGATAAACAAAATAAAGAGCAAGCCATCTATTATATTAATTTCACACTTATGGAGTATGAAACATAATATACCCATCCTAAAAAGATTTATCTCTCTCATTTTTGTTGACTCTAAGCTTCTTCATTACCTTCTCAATCACAAAACATATGTTATTACCAACATCAACCCACTCAAGTATATGCACTCCAAGCCATACCAAAATCAACATATTGATAAGTGGCTCATGCTTTCAACTAAGCTTGATCTTGAGTTTCTTCAACAAAAATCCATTAAATGGTAGGTCATCACTGACTAATTGGTTGAATCTCCCCTCCTAGATAACCAACCTATTCTATTGACCTTTCCAGATGAGTCTATTATGACTCTTTCTTAGGAAGAACCCCCTTACCAAATGACCATGTTTTTTTATGGCACTAAATGCCAACATGGTGGGGGTGCATAGGTAATTCTCAGTACCTTTCATGGAGAACCTCTTCCACTTTCCTTTAAACTCAAGTTTGAATGTACTAACAATATGGTGGAATACTAAGCTTTGGTCATTAGTCTTCAAACCACCCTCACCTTGGGAATCAAAACCATTTCTATCTTTGGTGATTCCCAACTCGTGATCAACCAAGTCAATTAGGTCCTATCAATGTAAAAATGATATTTTAAAAAAGTATTAGCTTCTCATTGACAAAATCTTAACATCTTTTGAACATTACCAAATCTAGTTAGTACCCTGATCTATTAACAAATTTGTAGATACAATGGCATCCCTTGCATCTCAAATTCCCTCTCAACCTATTGAATCTAAATTATTTGTCACTATCCATCACTCCATCATGCCTTCATATATTATTTTAGACTTTCCTAACATTTGTAGTGTGGAGGCATCTCCTTCAAATATTTGATATGACCAAAATTTTAATTACCTTAACCTTGGCATCATTCCACCTGACCTCTCAAAGAATGCCCAGAAGGCCTTCATTTAGGGTACCTCTCATTATACTATACTAGGAGGAATCCTTTATAAACCTGGATTTAATGAACTTCTTCTTTTTTGTCTTTGGAATCATGATATTTCCCACACTATCAAGGAAACTCATGAAAAAATATGTGGGAGACACTTTAGTGGACTCATTATTGCTAAAAGAATCCTATGCCTTGGTTACTATTGGCCTACCCTCAATCAGGACTATTATGACTATGTAAAGAAGTGTGTCAAATTCTAACAACACAATAACTTGCATCATGTGCTTGATCATAGACTTTAGGTATCCAAATGTTATTGACCCTTCTCATAGTAGGGTCTTGATCTCATTAGAGAAATCAATCCTCACTCATCTAAATGACACCAATTTATCATCACTACTACTGAATATTTCACTAAATGGGTGAAATCCATTCCCCTTATCTCAATCAAAGCTAAAAAATTTATCGATTTCATCAATCACAACATCATCTTTCATTTTAGTGTCCCTCATAAAATCATAACTGATAATGGTAAATCCTTTAATAATAAGAAAGTTGAAGCCCTCTATGATGATTTTGGCATCAAGATCATCCATTCCTCACCTTATCATCCATAGGCAAAAAAATAGGTGGAATCCTCTAACAAAACCCTCATCAAGATTCTAACCAATGTTTTAAGTGCTTTAGGTTGGGATTGGCACTTGCACATCCCATTTGCTTTGTGGGCCTATCACACTAACATTCAAACCTCCATAGGTGCTATGATATTTTTAATGTTCTTTGGCATAGAGTTTATCTTACCTCTTGAAGTCTAGATTCCCTCTCTTCAGATATCCTTGAAAAACATTATTTATGATGATGATTATCATCAATAATGCCTCAAACACCTTTAATTTATTGATGAGCATCACCTTGTTGCCCTTAAGCATCCTTCATGTCTACCTAAAGCATATCACCTGTGCTTCTAAAAAACATCTAAAAGAATGGGAGTTCAATATTAGAGAACTCATCCTTAAAGAAAACCAACATGTAACAAATATGGAGAAAATAAAAAAAGGCAAATTTAATTTCAATTGGTTTGGACCCTATATCATCACCCATAATTATGGATCAAGAGCTTATCATTTGTCCTCTCTTGAAGGCAAACCAAAACCTGAGACTTTCAACACTTCACATCTACATCCTTTTTACTATTAAGGAAGGTCTGATAAAACTTTTTGTCTAACTTAAGATTGTCCCTTGGTTTATGATATTCTCACCTCTCTTACCCTATTACCCTATTCCTCTTGGGAACATTTAATTACAATAGACCCATGTGATTATTTGTCATAAATTTTAGCTCAATATGAAACATGGGTACCATGGATCTACCCATGGCATGGTTCTCATGGATACTATTCATCTCTAACTAGATGGAATCCCATGGTCACTTGTTTCTCAAAACATCTTTCTATTACCTCGTAACCACCTTTTATGGTAAAATTCTTACCCCTATAAAGGTCAACCTCTAAGCTTGGATAGATGGGTCTATGTCTAAAACAACATTCAAATATTCTACATGAGATATAAAATATTATTTGGGTCCATTTTCTTAAATTACAAACCAATCCCTCAAAAGACGGCTACCAAATAAATTCAAAAATAGATAGAATGATCCCTCAAAGGATAGCTATCAAACACTTCTTTGTATTTAGATTTAAACCAATCCTTTGAAGGATGGCTAAAACAAAATGTCAAAAGTAATCTGTTCATATAAGTTGAAATTAGGTCAATCAAAGCATTTGAAGTTTCTCACATTGATCAACTTCATTATTTTCATAGAAGAAAACAATAAATTACCCCCATTGAAAGAGATTTATCCCATAAAAGGGCTGCAATCAGCTCTCTCATAAAAACTTATATTTGTAGACTTCCCGCATCGATCAGTCTACACCTTGTAAAGACATGGAATTGTCTATTCGGGTTCTTACTTACCTATCAAAAGGGTTTGTAAATCAACATTAGGTTCCTACATTATCCCTTTTCCCTCCATTTTCCTATCATCCCTTTTTTCCTATATACCCTTTATAAAGCAAAAGACTATGAGCTCACTTGGCACCCTA
The DNA here is from genome assembly GCA_037957365.1 of Torreya grandis. Lineage (NCBI taxonomy): Eukaryota > Viridiplantae > Streptophyta > Pinopsida > Cupressales > Taxaceae > Torreya > Torreya grandis. The sequence goes on along the minus strand of JARHVA010005939.1, from coordinate 25,742 downwards.
TGTTTATGATGACACCTTTACACTAAAAGTGCACTAATGTGAAGCATATGAAAGGCTTATTTTCATTAAGATCAATTGACCTTAGGTTTAATAAATTCCAATCCAATGAACCCAACACACCTTTTTCTTACTCTCTCTTATAGTGGTTCATGAGGATGTTGTCTCTCATCATTCTTTTTCTCAAATTTAGTTTGTTACCTACACTTACTTTATTTTTTTTTAGTAAAACATTAAATCTTATCTATACTCACCAAAACATTATTAAATTAGAATGCAATCCATAATTCACAATATCTCATGAACCATGGAATCAAAATAAACACATTATACCAACCGTTCATAAGCTACATCACATTTGCACATTATTTAAATATCAATGTATGTACATCATAAGTGTTAACCACACATTGGAATATATCTATATAATCCAAATCACATCATCATCAAACCATATATCATCACATACCTATACTATGAACAAAAATCTAAATAATCATTGTAATCATGATCTCATAAACAATCATCATCTATAAAATATAAGAAAAATCTAAGTCACTCACCAACATCAGTCACAATCATCACATCATAAACATATATGCATTCATCTCATAAAACATAAAATCATAATCACCATAAAACATTTAAATCTTCTCATATAAATCATCTAAATCATATACATCAATACATGTCAATACATGTATATATCTCTCACTAATTTGGGGTACCATGCGTGGCCCTACCACCCATTCTATCTCTGTACTCAGTAAATCTCATATCATGGGGAAACTAATCAAATACCATCACCTTGTAATAATAAAGCTCCTATATAATGGATAAATAACATGCCCATGGCACTAAATCTATGATCCCTCCTACTATTATTGCTACCATACCCACACCAATCTTTCCCTATAATGTGCTTATCCCTATAAATTAATGACTTGGGCCTATGCCTAGTCCCTCTCCACCATCACAACCCACACCTATCCCTATAGTTTCATAATCTATCCCTACAATGTGGCCACCTACCCCTATAATGCTATAATTTGGGCCTAGGTAGTATCTAGTGCCACCACTACCTGAGGATCACCCTATGTCGGTCCCTATACTAGATGAATGTCCATGGGTCTCTAAACCCTATCACCCCAATCAAAATCAAGTACTACATAACTATCGTGAAACCATGTAGCATAATTAGCTATGATTATCACATCATCTCTCACACTATCAAGTATCTCTTCATGATCTAAATCCTCCTCTTATGGATATGGCTCAAGCAATAAAAACTCTGCATCTTCCCTCATGTACCATGAAAAATTAGGTGGGATCCCCTACTTGAGCCAAAACTATCTCTACACTCTCTCAAATGATATGTAATCCATCTCACCATCCCACATTTTATACACCCACCTCCAAATCTATAGTGAATATGTATGGTACCTATACCCAACCCACATATGCCAAGTCATGTATGGCCTCCAAACTATATATCCAGGTGCCAATCTCTCCAAGGCATCTCAAAACAAATCAATATCACTCACACTACCACCAGTCCTTATCATCACCCCATTCCTCCTCCACCAATAAAATTTGATCCTATAGTCTATCAGCTAGTAGCCCTCTATAGGTAGGCCCAATTGTCTCAACCCTTGTATATTATCATACACCCAAAATTGAATTACAAACCCCACACTGATACCATAACCCCTATGTGATTTGAAGCCACATAACTCTCTATTAATCTGCACTAATAGAAATTAGGCCCATCTGAAGATCATCCTCCCATGTACCAGCTATATAAGTACCCTTAATATAACATAAGGAAACCTCCCTCCAACTAAATTTGACAAAGCATAACAAATCACCACCAGTTGCATCATCATCAATAGGTGTCTCTCTCCTTAGGCCCACTAGTATAATGGCCTAATGTTGAATCCACCTATATGAAAATTTGGATACACTATATCCTACCTAAATAATAAATCTATACACTCATCAATCTCCTCACTCTCTGTATGATATATCACATCCCCTCAGATGGGTAACTAGGTGATCTTATACACATCCTCCATTAGGATGCTCATCTCTCTGGTTAGTAACCATAATGTGTTAGTCATTGGGTCCCATCTCTTGATGAGGGTAACTATCATCACAACATCTTTGGGAAGGCACTAGTAATGGTGCATTGCTTTAAAACTAACCACCTTCATATGTTACTAGTCCTCTCTAGACATAGCATCTCATACCTCTACAAAAATATTAGGCACTCAATCCCATAGCTAGATCTACTCTCAAGATTGTAAAACAATCATACCCAAAATAAGGTGACAACTTATCCCTATTTACATTTCTAAAATCTATGATTACTATTGATCACTTGTACAAATCCTACAAATATTTCATCTATCCCTTTCTTACTCCTATCTCTCACTAATACAAACAATAATTTTTACCCTTCACAAATTTCATGCACCTATCACCTACTTGGTACTAATTACTCTTGCTCCCTCAATCCTATGCTTCATATCTCTCTAAATAGTTATTTTACACACCTAACTACCTCTTGAATCTATCTAAGTGATGACTATCTATTCAAAGCTTCCTACATACCCTTAACACATACCAATCTACACCCTGACAAAATTTTATCCCTAAAAACCATTGATCATCCTATTCTACCTTGCATCCTTTCCCAAATGGCTATTTCATCGAACAAATTATCTACATCAATAAAAAAATACCTACTATCTACATCTTATTGACCTATAAAACCTCAAAACACTCAAACCATTTTTATGTCCCAATCATCAACATGTTATTTACATTTTTTTACCAAGTAACCTATCTCTAACAGTAACTATTGTTAAAAATCTACCATCTATCCAATTTAAAAACATTCCCTACCATTATTTAAAATCACACAAGAGAAACTTGTGCAAAACCAACATTTAAAAGCATAATGTGATAATATCAATCGCTCCATCACACCCAAACCACCACTCCCCCTACCTTTTCATTCCCTTTCCAACAAAGTCACCTATTTTTAATATAATGATATAACAAATCCATACACTCTACCCTCCTTACCCCTCTCTCTTTTGTCTACCTAAAATCTCCCCTTCATCGATGATCAATGGATCCTTCAACCCTTGAAAATTTCCTTGGATCATTTTACCCCTTATGTTAACCATTTCTAGTCATGTCTGATTTGGGTAATAATTCAAGTGATAATTCAGGTGATGGTTCTACCCCAATTGATGACAAAACTTCTAGGAGCCATAGCTTTTACACTGTAGCTCTAATTGACTCCCCATTTGAACCATTATAAATCTAAGAATGAGGATAATTAATTGAGATGTCATAAATCTTTGCTCAGTGGGTTTTTACCCTTGAAAACCCAATAGAAGTGCCCCAAATTTCAATTTTAGTAGTACAGTCTAAAAATAGTAATTCTTCAAATTCTATATTGTTTTAAATCATAGAATTTGAACCAATTATTCTCCCTCGAGATTGGTGACCTTACACATCTTCCTCATACTTTAAAAATGTGTATAGATAAAGATGTAACCTAAAATGGAAATTAGACATCTCTTCCCAGAGTTAAACATATAGTTGTATTGCAATTTTGAGTAATAAAACATCTCTTCTCAGAGAATTCATTGTTACTATGTTATTTTTATGTTCTTGAAATATCTATCAATCAAATATTTTGTGTTTTGTATTAGTGGTATCAGAGCAATTTGTCTTAAGAGTGTATGATCCTAAAGATGAGGTCAAGCAACAAGAAGCTTGGGTGAAAAATAATAGAGCTTCCAAACTACCCACCTATTTGATCCAAATGACTTCAAATGGAAGATGACACTGAGACATTCAATCCTTTCAAGGAAATGGTGAATCAATCCCTCCATTTGTAACAAGCATAGATGTTATAACAATTTGCCCAAATTCTCCAACAACTCTCAATGGGAAATTATGGCTCCTCATCTGCACTTCCTAGCTCCTCATCCATAGAAGGTCCTTTAAGTGCCCCAATACCCTTCAAGGTTTAGGTGAATTTTTATATCCCTACATTTGAGGGAAAAATCAATGCTGATGTAGTAGAAAATTGGTTGCATCAATTATTTTCCTACTTTTATATAAATAAATTCACCGATGGAGAATATATCACTTTTGCTCTTTTGAAAGCATCATTTCCTATGAAAAATTGGTGGAAGTGTACAAAAAGAGATTTAGTATAGATGGCATTGGCCTTGAGGTGGAACCTACCTAGGATGATTTCATGGAAGTGGTAAAGGAAGAATACTATCCCATTGGAGTATATGATGATCTATACATACAATGGAAATAACTTCACCAAGGTAAGGACCAATCTATTCAAGATTACACTGACATTTTTCATTCTCTATCTGCAAGATTGAGAATCCGAGAAAGTGAGAAACATAAGACTCTCAAATATCATGGTGGACTATAATGGTATATATCAAGGGAAATAGAACTCTTTAATTTTGAAACCCTCGATGAGGCATACGATTTCATAGTGAAGATTGAGTAAAAGCATGGAAGAAAGAATATGAAGATTCAACCTTCAAAATGGAAAAGTGATAAGGAAGGTCAAACATGAGGCCAAAATTGGAAGCAAAAGGATTTTCAAGATAAGAAACCCTTAAAAGGGAAGATTGAGAAATGGTGTGATTACCATAAAATTGGAACTCACTCCAAAGAAGAATGTCGAGCCATCAAGTCACTAATTTTTGAGTCACAATACTTGACATCTACTACTCTATCTCATACACAACCTACAGTCAAAGAGGATGAAGAATAGATTATAGATACTAAGCCTAATACCATCATTGCTTCATCACAAACCTATGAGGAAAGGCCAGATGACAAGGAAAGATTGTTTCACTCCAAATTATGGGTAAAAGGTAAGCCTCTATATTTTATTATTGATAGTGGGATTCAAAATAATTTAATCTCTGCTAAATTTGTGAAGAGTCTAAATCTATCCATGAAGCCTCACCTAAAGCCATATAGTATTGGATGGTTGAGCCCAAGGAGAGACCTCCATGTCACCCATCAGTGTCTTCTTTCATATGTAATAAAACCTTTCCAAGATGAAGTCTTGTGTGATGTGGTCAATATATATGTTTGTGATGTAATCCTCAGTCAGCCATTCATGTATGATTGATATGGCATCTATGAATCATGAATAGGAAGAATCATTCTCACTCTTGGAATGTGATGTTATAGGGTACTAGAGGTACCACCTCCCACATTTATCTCCTTGATTAGTGCCAAGCAATGTAAGAGATTAGTGGATAAGACAAAGTAATTTGTTGTCATGGTGGTCAAACCACAAAAATCCAAGAAGGCTAATGTTGCAGTCCTAACTACACAATCAACACAACAATAGAAGCAGATAGGATAAATCATAGGAGAATATGATGACTTATTCAAGTCACCCATGGGATTTCTATTACATTTCCAAGTAAAACATTCTATTTATTTGATCCTAGGATCACCTTTACCTAACATTCTTGTGTATCATAGATTAGTTCTAGAGAATGATGAGATAAAAAGATAGATTTATGAATTGATCCAAAAGGGTCACATTAGGCCAAGCTCTTCACCTTATGGTAGCTTGATTGTCTTGGCACTAAAGAAAGATGGAACATGGAGGCTTTGCATTGACTATTGAGCCATGAATAAAATTAGTGTGAAGAATCATTACCTTCTCCCTAGGATTGATAAGCTATTGGACAAACTCCATGGTGCAAAGTTCTTCACCAAAATTGATCTCAAATCTGGCTATCACCAAATTCCCATTGATTCCATTGATGTCTATAAGACTGCATTCAAATCTAAGGAGGGGCTCTTCGAATGGTTGGTTATGTCTTTTGGCTTAACTAATGCACCTGCAACCTTCATGAGGATGATGGATGACATCTTGTGACCCTTCACCAACTCATTCATGGTTGTCTACATAGATGACATACTCATCTATAGTAGAACATGGGAAGAACATCTATAACATGTTTGTAAGGTGCTTCAAACTCTTCAGGAGCACAAGTTGTATGCAAATCTTAAAAAATGCACATTCAAGATGAAAATAATTCAATACCTAGGGTATAATGTGAATGAGGAAGGGGTCCATGTTGATCCATATAAGATTTAGGTTAATAATGGCCTACACCAAGGACCCTCACAAAACTTCATATATTCTTGGGTCTTACAAATTTATATCATAGGTTTGTTCTTGGATTCTCACATGTTGCTTGGTCACTAACCCAAGTAACTAAAGGAGGAGCTAAAGATACATTTTAGTGGGGTGAAATAAAAATAAGGGCATTTAAAATTTTGAAGAATAGACTTTACTCAACCCCTATTCTTTCCTTGCTAGATTTACATCAACCTTTCAAGTTAATGACAGATGTATCTAAATATGCTAGGGGAGTTGTCATCATGAAACATGGCCATCCTATTGCATATCACAGTGAAACTTTCACTAATATAGTCAGGAAATACTTGACATATGAAAAGGATCTCTATGCCATTGTATGAGCCTACAAATAATGGAAATACTACATCTTGGGGAAAGAGATGGTCATCCACACTAACCATATACCATTATAATTCATCCAGATGTAGAGTAAACTATGAAATGAGAGGCACCAAAATCAGACCACATATCTGCATTAATTCCATTTAATAATCAAACACAAAAAGGGGATTTTAAATATGACCACAAATTATCTAAGCCACCCACCAATTACTACACTCACAATAGTTCTTCACCTATGTGGACATGAGACTACCACTTGGGCTACTCTGTATGATGCAGATCCTACCTTTGTTGATACATATCAAGTGCTTCAAGAAGGTAAACATGTTTTTTATATATATTTTCAAGATAATGTCCTTTATTATATGGGGCACATCTATGTTCCAGCTATATATCAATACAAGATGATATGGGAAGCACATTTCAATAGGAAAATTGGATACTTTGGTGTAGAAAAGACATTGGTAGTTCTTCAAAAACACATCTACTAGCCCCATATGCAAAAGGATGTGGAAAGGTACCTATAATATTTCACCCTATGTGCGATAGCCAAACCAACAAACAAAAATCAAGGATTATACATGACATTACCAGAACCAACCAGGGCTTGGGAATCTATCTCAATGAATTTTCTCTTAGATTTACCCACTTTAAAACATGGTAAGGACTGTATTTTTGTTTTATTTGATCATTTTTCAAAAATGGCTATCATCATTGCTTATAAGAAAAATATATCTATTGAAGAAACTGCTCAACTATATTTTAGTCATGTATGTCTCCATTTTTGTCTCCCCAAGTCCATTGTCTCAGATCAAGATAGTAGGTTCTTAAACATCTTCTGGTCCACTCTATAAAAGATGATGGATTATAATTTGATGAAGTCCATAGCCTTCCATCCAAAAACTAATGGTTAGATAGAAGTGGTGAACCAATTGATTGTTCACATGATTTAGATATATCACTCTAAACATCCATGCCAATGGGATGAGGGGCTTCTTTTCATACAACATGGATACAATCGGGCCCTGTACAACTCAACCAAGTATAGTCCATTCCAAGTATGCTTTAGGTTCCAACCCATGGCATAAATTGATATAGTTGTTCCATTATCCACCATGGAATACACACCTCATAAGAGAGTTGAGGTAGTAAAAGAAAAAAAGTTCATTGAACAAATGTAACACATCCAACAAGTTCATGACATCTTGGAGAAGATGAATTAGAAGTATAAGTAACACCATGACAAACCATTTTTATATAGGTGACAAGGTTTATTTGTTAATTTAAAAGGACTGACTTGTAGGCCCACACTGAAAACTTTGGCCTCTGTGATATGGTCCCTACATCATCACTAAAAAAGTTGGAGAAAATGCTTTTGAGTTAAATCTAATAGCCTACCTTGGTCTACATCCAATATTTAACATAGATCTCCTCAAACCATATCATCCACCTCTATTAGACACTTCAATTGTAGTAAAAAAACTAGACATTGATGAGCTTGATCCACAAATTTTTGCTCCAATGGAGGAGGATCAAATTGTGGACACCTGGCTAAATACAATAAGAGGATGATCTATTCCACTTTATCAGGTGGTTAAAATGGGATAGATTAGCCACCAAGGTGAGTGGCTCATAAAGAATCAAATTATGACACAACTACCACACCTGATGAGGAATATTGATCTAATGGGGACCATTTCTTCTCAATTTGGGCAATAATTCAGGTGATAATTTGAGCCGCAGTTCTACCCCAATTGATGACAAAACTTCTAGGAGCCATAACTTTTGCACCATAGCTCCAATTGACTTCCTATTTAAACCATTGGAAATATAATAATGAGAAAAACATGGTGAGATGGCATGAGATCAACTCAATGGTTTTTGGTTCCCAAAAACCCAATGGAAGTGCCCCAAATTTCAATTTTAGTAGTATAGTATAAAAATAGTAAGTTTCTAAAAATAGTAATTCTTCAAAATCTATATTATTTTAAATCATGGAAGTCAAACCACTTAATCTCCCTCGATATTGGTGACCTTCCACATCCTCCTCCTACTTTCAAAATATGTATAAATGAAGATGTAACCTAAAATGGAAATCAGACCTCTCTTCCTAGAGATAAGCATATAGTTGTATTGAAATTTTGAGTAATAAAACATCTCTTCTCAGAGAATTCATTGTTACTATGTTATTTTTGTGTTCTTGAAATATATATCAATCAAAACTTCTAATTTTTGGATCATTACACTCAATGCATAGAAGTGCATATTGGAACCCTTAAACAATCATCCTCCATTGACCATATACCCTCTAAATTTTTCAAGTTTCATGTCCTATGTAGTGACTACAATATTAAGTCATTGGGAGCCATCAAAAGTCTTTGAAATCATCTTTTATTCTATCTCCAAAAACCCCTCAACCTCTATTTTTTATCTTTAGGGAAAAGAGTCCTGAAAACACACAATCATTTATTTAAAGGTGATTTACACTTGCATTTGCCAAACTATCTTCCCACATGAGTCTATCTTGATTCTACATCAATGTTATGATTTTAAAGGGAATCTCATCACTTGTTTCAACACCATAAAAAGATTCCAAAACTCTCTGCTCAAATCACTTGTAGATTCACATTTTCTACACAAAACTTCTTACATACCCTTAACACATACAAATCTACACCCTGACAAAATTTTATCCCTAAAAACCATTAACCATCCTATTCTACCTTGCATCCTTTCCCATATGGCTATTTCATTGAATAAATTACCTACATTTCCAAAAAGAATACCTACTATTTACGTCTTATTGACCTATAGAACCTCAGAACACTTAAAACACTCAAACCATTTTTCTATCCCAATCATCAACATGATATTTACATTTTTTACAAAGTAACCTATCTCTAACAGTAAATATTGTTAAAAATCTACCATTTATCTAATTTACAAACATTCCCTACCATTATTTAAAAGTGCATAAGAGTAACTTCTACAAAACCAACATTTAAAACCATAATGTGATAATATCAATCCCTCCATCACACCCAAACCACCACTCCCCTTACCTACTCATTCCCTTTCCAAAAAAGTCACCTACTTTTAATATAATGCTATAACATATCCATACACTTCACCCTCCTTACCCCTCTCTCTTTTTTATATGTAAAATCCCTCCATCAATGATCAATGGATCCTTCAACCATTGGCAATCTCCTTGGAGAATTTTTACCCCTTGTGTTAACCATCATCAGTCATGTCAACCATTGATAGTCATTGTTAGTGACCATTGGCAGTGATCCTTGAACTCCTAACCTCCTCTACAACACCCTAATCTACCCTATATCTCCCTTCCCATAGTTCTTAAATTCCATATACACACCTACATACATCTTAACACTCTCATCTTATCCCCACATTCTCATACACTATCACACAACCTCAAACCCTATGAAAACCAAACCTTAGGGCATCTCCTACCATAATATTCTACCACTCACATGAATTAATATATGTTTTATATATTCTATTTTATAAATTATAATCCATATCAACTAAAGATGTAGACCTTACCTCATTTTGTGAATGATGATGACATCTCAATCCATGTCTTGTCACTTGGTTACATCCATCTCTAACATTCATCTCGACTCCACTTGATCACTCTCTCAATCACTATCACCAATACCCTCTCAAAACCTAAGCACACTTATGGTTCTCATGGGAAAATGTCATACAAAATGCTCAAGTAACACAAAATGCCAAATGTCAACTTGAAAATGAAGATAAAACTTTCCCTATTTGCCTTTTTACCATGGTTTTAGGGTTCTTACCCAACCATTAATGGTTGACCCTAACTATCAATGGTTACCATAACCATCAATAATTACCTACCCATCAATAGTTGAACCTAACTATCGATGGTTAATCATTACCAGTTAACTCTAACCATTGATGGTTAGGGTTATGCTTTATATTCCCCACCTTTCTCACCCTTTTCTACCTACATAGAAAAAACAACCCTTTTCTCACCACACCTTGACCTATTCAAGAGTAACCCTCTCCCCCTAACAATTCTAGAACTACATTAGGCTAGAACTCCATGTTGGATCCACTATCCATGGGATTATATAGGCAACATCCTCTTGCCTAGCCTATCAAGATCCAACTCGGCCACTCCCTACCCAACCAACCACCCAACCCATTTACTCATGAGTACCTCAACATTGGAACCTTTTTGGAACCAACCAATTTTCATGCTTTGTGATGACCTTTCTTTGGTCATGATGACTACCTTGATCAATTTTTCCATGTTGAACTTTGTATTATGTACAACCCAACCATTTTTATTTTTCTCAGGAACACTTCTTACCCTAGATACTTGAGAAAATATTGACCTTATCTACGAGACTTGATATGTATGACCCAATCAACTAAGACCAATGTTGGGGACTGATTACCTTATCACTTATCCTCAAACCCAAACTTATTATTATCAACAATGGCAACTTTAGTCTTTGTGTAATTTTAACTCTCATACTTCATTATATTTTATGCATGTATTTTCATTTCAAATACGCACACCTTTTCATCACAACCCTTGTGACCTCCATTTTACCTTCTATCAAACTATGACCCAATTTTAGTTTCACCTCATCACCTCCTAGTTTGAGGGGGGCTACCCTCCTCCCATATGTAGGGAAATTATACCTTGACTAGATCAGTCAATAGTTCATTTTTATTATATAACTTATTAACCTAAAGCCACACAAAAAAGGGGAAAAATGTAGACAATCAAAAATGTCCCCTTGAGTAGTTTTTGGTGTCAAACTATCATGGAACTATTTTCAACCTTTAGTTAGCTACTCACCAAGTTAAATCACCCTTAAAAAGACCTTTCTATACTTTAACACTCATTAACATAGCTAGGAAATTTTTGGTAAACATTTTATAACATTAACTTAGGACCCACTTTAACCCTTTTAAACTTAGGAGTATGACTATCAATGATCAACCTAACCATTGATGGTTACCCTAACTATCGATGGTCAGGCCTCCAGACCTATAACATAAGAATTTCCATCTGTAGGCAAGACATGTATAAGCAAAATGGAAACTTTATAATGTAAACCTTACATCTTACCATCTCTTTAAATTAGCATCTTTATCCTAGACCAACTTAACAACTTCCTTCCTCATGACTTAGCAACTTTATGCTATAAATTGAGGGCTCTTAGAAGAGAAAAGGATCCAGAAATTGCATCCAACCTCTCTTTTTTTCTTTGTGGAGGCATCCAAGTTCCCAAAACTCTATTTGTGTGACTTTTAAAGGTTGGAGTACTATTATTCTACCCAATTTAATTTAGATTGTCATTGGCTTCAACTTTACATCATACAAGTATTTTTCTCTTGTTTTTAGTATTTCCTTTCTCCACTAGATCTTTTTATCTCGATCAAATCACCTATACATTATCCATTAGCTGTAGAACTAATATTTAACCTTTTTCCCACTTTCCACTCCATCCCAAACTCTATTTCAATTCCATACAAATTTCCATAGTCAACCATTGCTGATTTTTGTGACTGTCATTGTTTACATCAACTGTCATCGATTAAGATAACCATCACTAATTAGCCTGACTTTTAATGATCACTGTTAAGGACATAAAGTATCCAAAGGTTATTGTCCCTTCTCATAGTGGGGGCTTGATCTCATTTGAGGAATCAATCCTCACCCATCTCAATTAAACCAATTTATCATCACCACTACTAAATATTTCTCTAAATGGGTGGAATCGATTCCCCTTATCTTGATCAAAGCTAAAAAAATGATCAATTTCATCAATCACCACATCATCTATCATTTTGGTGTCCCTCATAAAACAATAACTAATAATGGAAAATCCTTCAAAAATAAGAAAGTTTAAGCCCTATGCAACAATTTTGGCATCAAGCTCAACAATTCCTCACCTTTTCATACATAGAAAATGAATAGGTAAAAGCCTCTAACAAAACCCTCATTAAAATTCTAACCAAAGTTGTAAGTGATTCAGGTTAGGATTGGCACCTAAACATCTCATCCACTTTATGGGCCTATCACACTAGAATTTAAACCTCCATGGCTGTTATGCTATTTTCCATGGTCTTTACATAGAGGTTGTCTTACCTATCTAAGTCTAAATTACCTCTCTTTGAATATCCTTGCAATGATGATTATCATCAAGAATGCCTCACATACCTTGAATTTCTTGATGAGCATTACCTTGTTATCCTTAACCATCTTCATGTCTACCAAGAGCATATCACCCATGCTTTTAATAAACATTTGAAAGAATGGGAGTTCAATATTAGAGACCTCATCCTTAAATAAAACCAACATGTAATGATTATAGAGAAAATAAAAAAATACAAATTTTTTGTCAATTGGCTTGTACCCTATATCATCACCCATAAGTATGGATCAAGAGCTTATCATTTGTCCTCTCTTGAAGGCAAACCAGAACCTGATCCCTTTAATGATTCATATATATGTCCTTTATACTTTTAAGGAAGGTCTGATAAACTTTGTCATCTAACTTAAGATCATCCCTTGGTTTATGATATTATCACCTCTCTTACCCTATTATACATGTCCATGTCTAAAACAACATTCAAATATTCTACATGGGATATAAAATATTATTTGGGTCCTTTTTCTTAAATTATAGACCACTCCCTCAAAAGATGACTACGAAATAAAGTCAAAAATAGATAGATTTATCCCTCAAATAAAATATATCAAACACTTCTTCATATTTAGACTTAAACCACTCCCTTGAAGGATGGCTAAGCCAAAATTTCAAAAGTAATTTTTCATACAAACCACAATCAACTCAATCAAAGCATTTAAAGTTTCTCACATTGATTGACTTCACCCTTTTCATAAAACCAAGCAATAAATGACTCCCATTGAAAGATATTTATCCCACAAAATGGAAAAAATTAGATCTTTCATAAAAATATATATTTTTAGACTTCTCGCATCGATCAATCTATACCTTGTAAAGACATGGACTTGTCTGTTCTAGTTCTTAGGTCACCTATTAGAAGGTTTAGTAAATCCACATTAGGTTCCTACATCATACCTTTTTCCTCTATTTACTTATCATCCCTTTTTTCCTGTATACCCTTTATAAATCAAAAGACTATGAGGTCACTTAGCACCCTACATTTATAATGATACCTTTTCACTAAAAGTGCACTAATACAAAGCATAAGAAATGTTTATTTTCATTAATATCAATCCACCTTGGGTCTAATAGGGCCCAAGCCAATGAACCCAACACACCATTTTCTTACTCTCTCTTATATTGGTTCATGAGGACGTTATCTCTCATCATTCTTTTCCTGACATTTAGTTTGTTACCTACACTTACTTTATGTGTTTTTAGTAAAATTTTAAATCTTATCTATACTCACCACAACATTATTAAAGTAGAATGTAATCCATAATGCACAATATCTCATGAACCATGGAATCAAAATAAACACATTATACCAAAGCATGTACATCGTAAGCAATAACCACACATTGGAATCTATCTATATATCCAAATCACACCATCATCAAACCATATATCATCACATATCTATACTAAGAACAAAAATATAAATAATATTTGTAATCATGATCTCATAAACAATCATCATCTATAAAATCTAAAAAAATCAAAGTCACTCACCAACATTAGTCCTAATGATCACATCATATACATATATGCATTGATCTCATAAAACATAAAAGAATAATCACCATAAAACATCTAAAACATATCATATAAATAATATGAATCATATACATCAATACATGTATATATCTCTCACTCATATACATCTCACATTGATGGCACATAGGCGAGTATCAAAATACATATATACATATCAAAAAATATACCATCTCATCATGGGCCTACACTTAGGATACCACTACCACTAGCCCTATCTATACCTATACCTATTGGTGGTCCCCTTGGGACCCCTATCTAACCCACTATCATATCCCACTAACCTAGGGTACCAAGCATGACCCCACCACCCATGCTAACTCTATACTTAATATATCTCATAGCATGGGGAAATTGATCAAATACCATCACCTTATAATAATAAAGCTCCTAAAAAGTGGATAAATAATGTGTTGATGGAACTAAATTTATGGTCCCTACTAATACTACCACCACACCCACACCAATATTCCCCTGTAATGTCACTATTTGGCCATATAAACTAGCTACCTATCCTTATAAAGTAATGACCTAGGCCTGTGTCTAGTCCCTCTCCATTTTCAAAGGCCCCACCTGTCCCTATAGTGTCATAATTTATCCCTACAATATGGCCTCTTACCCCTATAATGATGTAATTTAGGCTTGGACAATAGTCAATGCCACCTCTACCTGAGGATCACCCTATGTTAGTCCATGTATTGGATCAATGTCCATGGGTCTTTGACCCCCATCACCCCAACTAAAATCAACTACCACATAACAACCCTAAAACCATATAGGATAATTAATTGTGATTCTATCATCATCTCTCACTCTTTTAAGTATCTCCTTATGATTTAAATCCTACTCTTGTGGCTATGGCTTGAGCAATAAAAATTCTACATCCTCCCTCTTATATCATGAAAAATTAGGTGGGATCCCCTGCCTGAGTCTGAATTATCTCTAGACTCTCTCAAATGGGATGCACTTTGTCTCAAAATATCACCTTTTGTACATCCACCTCTAACTTAATAATGAATGTTTATGGTACCTATACCTAACCCACATAGTCCAAGTCATGTATGGCCTTTAAACTATATCTCTAGGTGCCAATCCCTCCAAGGATCTCAAAACCAATTAATATCCCTCACACAACCACCATTCCCTATCATCACCCCGTTCCTCCTCCATCAATAAAATATGATTCTATAGTCTATCAGATAGTAACCATAGATAGATAGGCCCAATGGTCTTAGCACTTGTATGTTCTCATACACCTAGTAATGGATAATAAACCCCACACTAATATTATAATGCCTATGTGTTATGAATCCCCATAACTCTCTATAGATCTTAACTAATAGAACCTAAGCCTATCCAAATATCATCCTCCCATGTACCATCTTCACAATTACCCCTAATATAACATAAGTGAACCTCTCTCTAATTAAATCTGATAGATCATAATAAGTCACTACCAGATGCATCATCACCAATAGGTGTCTCTCTCCCTAGGCCTGTTGGTATAATAGTCTAATGTTGAATCCACCTATGTGAAATTATGCATACACTCTATCCTCCCAAAATAATAGATCCATACACTTTTTGATCTCCTTTCTCTCTATATGATATATCACATCCCCTCAAATGGGCAATCAAATGATCTTATGCACATCCTCCAGTAGGATGCTCATCTCTCTGATTATTAACTAGAATGTGTTAGTCACTAGGTCCCATCTCTTTATGAGGGTAAATATCATCATAACATCTCTAGAAATGCATTAGTAATGTCACATCACTCTAAAATAACCACCTCCATATGTCACCAGTCCTCTATGGACATAACATCTTGTACTTCTACAAAAATCTTAGGCATTCGATCTTGTAGCTAGATATGCTCTCGAGCTTGTAAAAGAATCATATCTAGAATAAGGTGACAACATATCCATTTTTACATTTCATAAATCTATGATGACTATCGATCACTTGTACACACCCTACCAATATTTCATCTATCCCTTTCCTATTCTTATCTCTCACTAGTATAAATAACAATTTTAACCCTTCATGGATTTCATGCACCTATCACCTACTCGGTACTAGTTACTCTTGTCCCCTCAATCCTACCCTTCATTTGTCTCTCTAAATATTTATTTTACACACCTACCTACCTCTTAACTCTATCTGAGTGTCAACTATCTATATAAAGCTTCCTACATACCCTTAACACATACCAATCTAAACCCTGACAAAATTTTATCCCTAAAAACCATTGATCATCCTATTTTACCTTGCATCCTTTCCCAAATAGCTATTTTAGTGAACAAATTACCTAAATCACTAAATAAATACCTACTCTCTACATCTTATTTACCTATAGAACCTCAAAACACTCAAACCATTTTCTTATCCCAATCATCAACATGTCATTTACATTTTTCACAAAGTGACCTGTCTCTAATAACAACTATTATTAACAATCTACCATTTATCTAATTTAAAAACATGACCTACCATTATTTAAAATCACATAAGATAAAATTCTACAAAACCAACATTTTAAACCATAATGTGATAAAGTCAATCACTCCATCACACCCAAACCACCACTCTTCCCCTCCTCATTTCCTTTCCAATAAAGTCATCTACTTTTAATACAATTTTATAACAAATCCATACACTCTACCCTCCTTATCCCTCTCTCTTTTTTACACCTAAAAGGCCCCCTTCATCAACCATCAATAGATCTATCAACTATCAATAGTATCCTTGGGGCATTTTTACCCCTTTTGTCGATCATTACCAGTCATGTTAACCACCAACGATCACTATTAATGACCATTGGTGGTGAGCCTTGAACCCCAAACCTCCTCTACAATAACCTAATATACACTACAACTCCCTTCCCATAATGTATAAAATCCTTATACACACATACATACATCTTACCACTCTCATTTTATCCCCACATTCTCATATACTATCACAAAACCTCAAACCCTAAGAAAACCAAACCCTAGGGCATATCCTACAAGAATAGTCTACCACTGACATGAATTAATATACATTTTTTATATCCTATTTTAAAAATTATAATTCATATCAACTAAAGATATGGACCTTACCTTGTTCTGTAAATGATGACAATTTCTCAGTCCATGTCTAGCCACCTAGTTACATGCATCTCCAGCATCCATCTTAGTTCCAATCGATCACTTTCTCAATCATAGTCACTAATACCCTCTCAAAACCTAAGGACACTTATAGTGCTCATGGTAAAATCTTGTAAGAAATTATCATGTAGCATAAAATCTCAAATGAAGATAAAAGTTTCCCCATTTAAATGTTACCATGTTTTTAGGTTTTTTACCCAATAGTTGATGGTTGATTTAACCATCAATGGTTATCCTAACTATAGATAGTTTCCTAGCCATCAATATTTGACCCTAACCATCTATGGTTACATAAATATTGTTGGTTACCCATAAATATTGATGGTTAGGGTTATGCTTCATAATCCCTACCTTTCTCACCCTTTTCTACCTACATAAAAATAAACAACCCTTTTCTTGCCACACCTTAACCTATTTGGGAGTAACCCTCTCCCCTTAACCAATCCAAAACTACATTAGGCCTAAAGTCCATGTTGGATCCACTATCCATGGTATTATATGGGTATCATCCTCTTAGCGCATTAAGAGCTAACTTAGCCACTCCCTACCCAACCAACCACCTAACCCATTTACTCATGTCTACATTAACGTTGGCACCTTTTTGGAACCAACCTATTCACATGCTTTATGATGGCCTTGCTTTGTTCATGATGACTACCTTGACCAATTTTTACATGTTGAAATTTTGCATTATGCATGAACCAACCATTTATGTTTTTCTTAGAACTTCCTACCCTAAATACCTACGCAAACATTGACCTTATCTAGGATACTTGATATGTGTGACCTGATCAGCTGTGACTAATGTTGGGGACCGGTTACCTTATTACTTATCCTTGAACCTAAAATTATTATTATTGACAATGGTAATTTTAGTCTTTTCATTATTTTGACTCTCATACTTCATTACATTTTATGTGTGTATTTACATTTCAAATACCCACACCTTTTCATCACAACCCTTGTGACCTCCATTTTACCTTCTATCAAAGCATGACCCAATTTTAGTTTCACCTCATCACCTCCTAGTTCAGGGGGACTACCCTCCTCCCATACTTGAGGCAATCATACCTTGACTAGATCAATCAATAGTTTATTTATTTCTACAGCTTATTGACCTAAAGCCACATAATAAAAATGGACAAAATGTAGACATTCAAAAACATCCCCTTAATCAAATTTTTATGTCAAACTATCATGTACCTATTCTCAACCTTTAGTTAGCTATTCACCAAGTTAACCCACCTTTAAAATACCTTTTTATACTTTGACACTCATTAACACACCTAGGACATTTTTGTTAAATAAATTAAAACATTAAATTAGGACCCATTTTAACCCTTTTAAACTTAGGAGTATGATCATTGATGATTACCATAACCATCAATGGTTAGTTTGACCATCGATTGTCAGGTCTCCAGACTTGTAACACAAGAACTACTAGTTGTAGGCAAGACATGCACTTGCAAAATGGAAACTTTCCCATGCAAACCTTATAGGTTACCATCTCTTAAAATTATCTTCTTTATCCTAGACCAACTTAGCAACTTCCTTCCTCCTCACTTAGTAACTTTATGCTATAAATTGAGGGCTCTTGGAAGAGAAAAGGATCTAAAAATAAAATCTAGGCTATCTTGTATTATTTGTCAAGGTATCCAATATTCCAAAACTATATCCACATGAATTTTGAAGTTTGGAGTACTATTATCCTACCAAATTTCATTCATCTTGTCATTCACTTCCACTTTACATCATACAAGTATTTTTCTCTTATTTTGAGCATTTCCTTTTTCCACTATATCTTTTTATCTCAATTAGATCACCTGCACATTATCCCTCACCTAAAAACCCCATTTTTAACCTTTTTACCACTTGACACTCCACCCCCAAATCCATTTCAATTCCCTATAACTTTCCATAGTCAACAATTGCTAGTTGTTTCAATTGTCACTGGTTACATCAACCATCGCCAGTTAGGACAACCATCACTGGTTAGCCTAACCATCAACATGCACTGTCAAAAAAATTATATATTTTTATTTCCTCCCCTTTCATACCTAATCAGACCTTATCTCTATTCTTAGCCTATCTATAGACCCTACTCACATCATCTAGACCTGACCTTGATCCACTTTTGCATGGTATTGACCCACCATGCTATACTTTTTATAAATAGGTATGTTATTTATTTCTTGCATAAGAATTTATGTTCTTATCAATTTATCATCTTTCATTTATATTTTTAGAACATTTTTATCATTAGGGGAGTGGATTGCTAGCCATCTAAGGGAGATTTTGGTTCTTGGATCTAACATGTTGCTAGGTAGTCCACCCTTCATACTCATATAACAAATAAGTTGGTTTAGTGTATTCATATTAAAAGTAATATTTACTCACCAAAAATGATCTCCCACTTTATCTATTCATTAATGAGTGTAATTTTTAACCAGGTACATGCCCTTCATTTGTTATTTCTCTCCTTTTTTTTGAAAGTTAGAAATAAAGTTAGAGTTAGAAATAGTAGGAAACAAAGTGGCTAAACTTAGAGTGGAAATCTTAATGGTAAGTTCCTTGATCCAAGCCTTTCATTAGTACCCTCATGTTTTGACTACTTAGTACAACCTCTATGTGAAAAAATGTTTGCATATGAGTCCCTACAGTCAGAAGATTTAGTCACTTGTCTTGCTTTCTAGTGTTGGTTCAGGTTAATTTAAGTGGATGAGAGATCATTTTGGTGCATCACCACTCCTATAATAGGTTATTTTATATGTAATATATATCCCTTTTCACCCCAAAATCAGTATTAGGTCTTATTAAACTAAGCCAAAGAGATGCACTAGGGGATCTAGCCCCATAATCTAGATGTCTAGCCCAACATAGGTCACACATATCCTTGGGTTATTCTCATGTATCCCTAACCTTGAATTCATGCCTAAACAACTTCCTTCTAGGTTAAAGGTTAGAGAGATAATATATTTGGCATACCTAGTGGGACTATATTCAAGTATTGGAGAGTTTATTAATAGTATCTTGGTCATCTCAAGTAACTTCAAACACTCGTATAACATGTTTGTAGTTAGAAGTTCATGACAAGGGTCACTATTTCTTGGTAAGAGTATCTCATTGATTTATAGTTCACCTTGTTTTTAGTAGTATTATGATGAGCCATGGCTATTTATGGCACATAAATCTATCATACACCCCATTTTCATCATCCCTATGACCCATATCAGCTCTATTATGACCCTTATCAACCTTATAATGACCCATATTAACCCTATAATGAGCCTCATTACTGCCAAGATTATCAATCTCATTATGAACCTCATTCATCTCCTTGGTAGCCTAATTATCATCCTAATCAGTCATGAAAACATCATGATGTTTATGGTCAGCCCAACTATGTCCCAAACAAATCCATATCAATCCTTAAATAGTTCTTTTTAATCTATAAAAGACACATGGTTTGGATTGATACACAAATAAGTTATGGCCAAGTAATTCTTAGTCAAAAAATCAAGAGCATGAGAACCTCATTGCAACAAGCCAAGACAGTCTGGGTATTTTTCATGAGAAAAGGTCATTCAGGGGTCAATAGTGACATGTTGGATATAAGTGGTTTAATTTTAAGCATTGAGGAGAGGTTAATAGTACATGAGGGGCAATAAGCTCATCATCATCATTATGGCCCCTCCTCTATCTCATACCATTCCTCCATTGAGAATCCTATCGTCACTCAAAAGTCTAAAACATATGAGTGTCAAATCCATCAAAGTCCTTCATAAGCCCTTCCAACCTTACCTACTTGAAGGTCTATTAAAAAGATAGTGCAAAAGAAGGAAGAAGTATGTATTGAGGGGACTGGTCAATATGAGAAGATCTTTGATCAGATGACACTTTATTTTGAAGCCCACCTTGATAAAGAGATTGAAGTTGAAAATAATAATTTTTTTTAGTTAGTGGTAGAAACATAATCAATTCCATCCCAGCTATAAATACTCTCATTCATTCCCAAGGATATAACACATACAAAAGAGGAAACTCCTACATCCAATTTTTTAACTTGAAAACAAGTTTTGAAGTCAAGGGGAAGAGAAGATCAATCAAACATAATCCAAAGTGTTAAAGTAAAACAAAAATTTTAAAAAAAACTCAATTCCCATTGCCCCTTCTCAAGAACATAATACATTTATATCAAGGAAATCCATTCAAGGCAATGTGTAGAAGAAAGAGGAGGTGGTAGTTGCCGAAGGTGAGCAGTTGAGTGAGCATGATAAATCATCTAAAATACCATTAAATCAAACTTCTCTCCTTAAACTCTTTCAATTATATTACATGCCACTACTTGAGAGAGAGCATGTCCTTGAAGAGGTGATTAAATAAAGTCAAATTAAGTTGTCAACTAATGATTATGGCTTGAGTAAACTTGAAGAACAACTTGCCATTGAGACACCTCTTGGTAGGGAGGAACACAACTTGGCTTTCAAAGAAGAAAAATAAGATGGGATGTAATAATAAAGTGGGTCACAAGAAGGATGCATACTTGTTAATATAGAAGAAGATAAATTTTAGGGCCTCATTAATGACATGGTAGTTTCCTTTTATCATGGCAGTCAATAACTTCAAATAGTTATTAAATAAAGGTGAAAACTAGCCAATGAAGATGATGAATAAGGTAACTTTGAGATTTAAAAAATGATCAAGTTATTGTTGTGGATGAATAAAATTTAAGTGACCAACAAGAGATGGTTGAAAATGACTTGTATCCCCATGAACATAAATAATAAGGTGAAATTTCAAAATATAATGTGTTTTCTCCTATATCTACTACTTTTCAACTTGAAGAGAGTCCAATAACACTTGAGCTAGGCGAGAACTAGTTAATAGACTTATTTTCCATCATTAAATCAAGTTATATACTTGTTGAAACATGTTATGATTAGGAACATATTGAGGAGAATGGTATTATCAAACAAATGGATGACAACACTCCAACCATTCCCTCTCAAGGAAATGTTTCATGTGAAGAAGACTTATTTCACATTTTCAAGCAAAGTTATGAAATCCTCACCCCACATTTAGATTCTTTTTCACTCTTGGTAAATAAAACTAACCCTTGTTGGCCTTGAAATTCCATAAAATAAGATTCATATATCCTTTAGGATAACTCTCTAAGCATGATATAAGATTTGTTTCAAACTACTGAACCTGATGAAGAGCAACATATGACTAAGGTAGAGATCAAATTGATCATGCAAAGTAGATGAATGTGGAATGATTATGATTGGGTTTTGGATTCATATGACTAACTCATACACATAAGGGTGGATCAATATGATCTAACCACTCTCCTAAGAGGCTATGAACATGATAATGTCACTAGATGTAAGTGAGAACCATCATTTAATAAATAGTACTTGATTAGACTCCAATCATCATGTGGAAATATAACCTCATGGATACATTTTGATCAAAGGAAATTCCTTTATTATCAGAGGATAAAGGAGGTGTGTTCTAATTAGTTATTTTTATAGTGGCTATTTTCTTATTTCAATAAGTGGTCAACATAAGTTTATTTAGTTTCTTTGTTTATTTTGGTGTCTTGTCCTGATTTCTAATTTTTATGTGTTAGGTGTGTTTCTTTGGTTGTATTTTTATTTTTTGCATTCCTAATAAGTGTCATAAAGTTATAGGTATCTTTGTTAGTCCAAAAGGATATTCATCTAAGCAATCATGTCATGTTTGAATTTTGCCATTATCATGAAGAGTCAGTTGGTTCTCTTGACCAAAAGGCTAATCAATCCCTGTGATTCACTAAAAATGTTGGAAATTTGGACTCCCAGGCCAAATATCAACCCTTACAACCAAAATTCTTCATGAAAAATCCTCTAGATTTGTCTTTAGTGTCTAAAAACGTATCATGGTCTTATAAAAGTCTCTTAGAAGTCTTTTATCCCTAAAATGAGTGTCATATATGTGTTGGAACTTGTTTATAGGGATCATCATATATCATAGTTATTTTGAGGTATATTGGTGATGTATTAGGTGGTCATAATGATAATTGATTGAGTAGAAAAGTTGTCATGACCTTTTTCAAGCCTTGAAGATGGTATAAACCTATTTGACAAGATTAAGTATCTTTTGAAAAAGTTAAGGTAGTTTAGAAAGTTTAAGGTTTCTAATTTTTTTGGTTTTAGGCCTATCTAAGCCATTTCAAAAAGGGAGATCTTTTAAAATGAGATGTAAGGGTGTCTAAACCTTGTTTGAAGTCATGGAATAAGGCATAATGGTGTGTTAAGGTCATTATTCATGATATACTTTTTAAAAACTAATCCAACCTTAATTCACACTTAAAAAGTCATCAAATGACCCTCAAATGCCTCATACAATTCTATATTGGACTATAGAACTTTGGGAAACATAAATTTATATTTGTTCCATTGTTAAAAATGTCTTATTAAGGGCGTCATTTCCATCCCATATTCATGACATGATGGTCCATGTTATAAATGTTTCCCTTTTGAAGCATTTCCCACCTTTTACCAGCGAAATGGGTCCCATACATGGGAAATTATGCCTCTTCAACTTCCCCCAACTATACCACTAGGTTTAAAATATTATTTGGGTTATTTTTTCCCTCCCTCTACCATCTAATGTCATTTCAAAGCTTCAACCATGGAGAAAATGCAAGAGAAGAAAATATTTATAGGTGATTTTATAGGTCGTATGAATATATATGGTCAAGTTCATACAGAGGGGGTCAGATATTGAAGGTGGGTTCATACCAGATATATTTGAAGAGTTTCAAGTTAAAAAAATTCAAAAATATGCCAAAATTATTCCTCTGTCTCCATTGAGTGCCTTGGTAGTCCAAGAAAGCTTTCAGGTTTTCACTCATTTCATACATGAGATAAAATATTAATATCTAAGACTTTGGGGAGAGTAAGGCGGTCTTTATAAATTATTATTAATATCATTTTTATTCTCATTCCTTGTTTATGATTTATGAAAAATAACTAAAAATCTAAGGACTCCAATGATCTTCTTCATCTGTGAAGGGGATTGAAATGACATCAATTTTTGGTACATATTTGAAGTATTTTTGAGAATAAGTGTTTGATGTGTGTTATATAGGTTCTAAAAATATATCACAATCAATTTCCACCTCTATTCCACACATGTGAGGTTGTGGGATAAATAAAACACTCAAATTGTCACAATTGTAGAAACTTGGTAGTGTTGTTTCTAGTTTCAGACTTTTCAATGCATGAAAATGAAGGTGAATGATGATTTAATATGTATAATGAATTACTTGAAGAATTTTAGACTTTTTATACCTCATAAACTTATCTATTCCACTAGATGATAAAATAGATACTTCAAATCTTACTTTAATTGGACTATCATATACATAATGTTTCATCTCTTGCAAGTGTGAGTAAGGGGGTTTAAGGAAACATCAAGGTAAGTTTTAATGTTCAATAGTATAATATGGTGATTCATGATCTATGGTGTTATCATCATTTACCTCACTTCCCTCTACTTAGGCCTATTCTCATATCTGAGCCCCTGAGAGACTACCCTCCATTCAAGCACCTACATGCCTTTTACAAAGGAGATGAAGTTGGTTGTTAGGATGGATTATATAAGGTTGAGATACCTTAGCTAGAAGTGATATATGATTATGAGAATAGTATAAATTAAAATTTCATGGTCTAAATATATACCAACACACCAATCATCTCTTGAAGGAGAACATATAATCTAGGCTTAAAGTTGCAACCTACATGCCTAACTATAGGCAAGGAGAAACTTGAACAAGGAACCCTATCTTGAGGGTAAATAAGATAATAATAAGGTTATAAATTTTATGATTCAACTCATGATAATAATAAAGTTTCTAAATCCATTCCTTAAAGTGGTCATATACATAGTCAAATACCTAGAAACAACACTTACGAAATAGATCAAGAAGGTAGGGTTGTGACCATAAAGGTGAAAGAGATAATGGTTTAAGTGAGTGATTAGAATATTTTATAGAATTAAAAGGTCCTTTATATCATTATTTTCACAATTTAAAATGGATTTTCCATGTATCAAACAAGTTATACAAACCTCTCTTTCCATCTACAATCAAGGTTAAATAGAGAGGAGTTGAAGTAAAGAAGCCTACATGGTGTTCAAGTGAAAAAAGGTAAGAAGGAATCCTATTTTATTTATAATAATTTCAATAAACTTTGGATAACCTTATCATATAATATAGACAAAATG